>WBNH01006322.1:306023-476741 GCA_013401255.1 Urocolius indicus | reverse complement strand
TTCATTTTCTTGTTTAAAATGTAGCATAAGCATTGAAAGCTTTAAAAGGCTTACACATTTCTTGACAGAGAACTCATTAGTACCTCCTGTTTTTATCTTTTCAATAATTACCTACAGTATAACAGAAACAAATTTAGTTATTTTCAGAGATTAGGAATCAAAGCCTGTCCTCTTAAATCACTGTGTCTACCAGTACAGCAATACAAGCTTGACAAGCTCCATAGTACCTCTTATCTTACACTTACAGTGTCCTAAGAGGTTATATATTACATTCAGAAAGTTTAATAGATTTGAGATCTAATGGAGTAATTATATTAAGCAGATACTGAATAACTTTAGGCATCAAATAACATTTGATGGAACTCGAAGACACGTGGTAGGAACTCAAATCCAGCACTTGGAGAATGACAGCGTTTGACAGAGCTCCCCAGGGCTACGGTACAGACTGCAACAGCGGGGGAGAAAGTGCAGCTTGCAGAAGTACTTGCAGAAGTACAACCTCTGTGGTTGCAGTGCTGTGGCACTCCCAGCATTACACACGGGTGTAACAGTAAGGTCTGGAAGCACAGTTTATGTCTTACAGCACTGGCTGAACTAGCTGGATAAGCTCCTTGACACAGGCTTGATTGAAACACGTACATTTAACGTGTTGGATGTAAACACTCCTAAAAAGATGAATACTGAAATAAAAGTGTCTCATAAAAACTGACAGATGCATGTGTGGAATTGATTTTAATAGATACATTAAAGGCAGAGTGCTGACATCCCTTCTCTCTTAAGCCCTTTCCTGGCTAATGCAGGATATATTCAGAACTTGTTTGTCATCCAAGTTGTTTTCTGACAACTGATTAAATATTGAAACATGTCAGCCCCCAGTTAAAGGTGACCTGGGGCAGCTTTAGCTTGTGCATCAAGCCAATACATGATTTTAACTAGAACAATGTCTGTTCTCTGATAAATCAATACAGTTATTTTCTATACAACAGTTAAAATAATTGGGGAAAAGAGTACCAGAAAACACAGTCCTGCTGTATTTGTGACAGATTACTATTTTCCACTATGGCCAAGTTCTCCTCTAGGAATTTAATCCTGGCCTCTCTCTTTTATCATGGTCCTCCAAAGCAAAGATCACAGATATTAAACGAGATGCTGTTAAATATTTGTAAGACTAATTAATACCAGCTAAAACATTAGAAGGCAAATGTTACACTGTTTCCAGCAAAGCAAAAAAATCCAGCAATGACAATTCCTCTGTTTAATACTCCAATGTCGTCATTTGAGTCGTAAGCTCTGAACAGGCCTTGTGTTCCCACATCATGAGGCCAAGAAAATCCTCTTGTTAAGCTGGATCGTTAAAGCAGACTGGTGCTGAACAGGAAGGGGTAGGAAGTGACAGATGGACATCAGCTGCTTGCAACTCATTGCAGAAAAAAAACACCCTAATACATTTCTAGACTATCTGGGTACGATTAAAAAAACAGATGTGAATTTTGATAAAAATACCCTAAAGGTCCTGGTTCCAGACAAGGTCGAGTGATGTGTATGAGCTAGGCTTATAATTTCTCTGTTTATGGACTGAGTAGACAGATATAGAAAGATAGTCATAGGTCAGACACTTTACTAAAATACGAAGTTTTGTACCTGGATGGTACACAGATTTGTTCTCTGAAAACTGTGTCATTTGTCTGGACTTTAAAAAGCATGCTGTATAACAATGCAGAAAAGGTTGTTTCTGAGGAACAATTTCAGATGTTCTGAGGTACCAATGAAGGAAAATTAACTTACACTGGAGCTTGTGTTTACGCTTTGCAGACTTGTCTTTTCTATCCAGTTTCCTTCCTGCCTAACTGGCAGTCAGATCCCTCACCTCAACAGCAGTGGAGTGTGCAGTCCACAAGTCTTTCCCATATCATGTGACACAGGTGAGAATACCTTACTAATTAGGACTATAAAGGAGTAAAATAATGTTCTTAGCTCTCTTTAGGCCCACTTGTCTACAGATTCTGCTTTAAAAAAAACCCACAACCAAACCCCACATACTTATAATAAACAAACAAACAGACCACATCGCTTAAAGTTGTGTACCTGCCTAGAAGATCAGGGTTCTTTAAGGAAGAGATTATTTGAAATTTGATTTCTACTTCTTTCTAGGGAAAATGGCCCATCACAGGGGAATGTGGGCCTGCAGTTTAACGAGTTACTATTCCTTAACCTATAGGCTGTAACTGGGCATGTGCCACTCCAGAGCAGCTCACAGCATCCCATAACCACCTCAGTGCAAGAGACAGAAGACCAGCAAGTGCACTATCGCCAATACTATGGGATTACCTGCTCAAATAACATCTTCCAGGTGACTATTCAATTCCATACTTTTTCAGGAGCAGCACCCGAGTTCATCAGACGTCTATCATAACCTGAGGTGCATTTGGCTGGCACACCTGGTAGGCATGTCTAAATCTGCCATAGTGCAGCATATAATTGCCCCTGGAATATTTGAGCAGATTATGTAGAGGTAAAAAGGGCTTCTTAAATTAAAGAAGGATGTCTTTTTATTTTTTAAGTGGTATCTTTAGAGCCTCATGCTGATAGGAGCTGGTTAGCTCTGATGTGACAGATTGAGATCACTGGGAGTCAAACGTTCCGTATACTGTGCAAAACCCGACAACACCCATAATGCCAGCTTTAACAAGGGACAGTTTTCAGACAATGTGGATGGGTAGTTGTTTTCTTATCTCCAGGGATTTAAAGATATCACAAATGTGTCGTTTCCTCAGTACCAGGCGGGAACTTCTCTACTGGTGATCCAGACCTAGTAACCCCTTTCTCTTTTCTAAACACAATTCTGAATACTGAAATGCCAGACACTGAAATAATAAACCAAAACAGTACTTCTTCCCCTTAACCCCTTAAGAATCCTACATCCAACCAAATCAATTAAATGAAATACCTCCTTGACATACTGCTGGACAGGGCCACCTCCCACATGGTTCACCAGGCTCAGAAGTGCTTGGCTTGCATCAGAGTTGTGTCACACTGACAACAGTGGGATGTATGTCCTGCGGTAAGTACAGCAGTGCCTAGCAACCATCAGCGTATTCACAAGTGGGGAGGAGAGCTGCAATCCCCTCAATATGCAGATAAGAGAGAGATATATATTATATGATATATATTCAACATCAGATTTATGTGTTAATCTGATTCTTTTTTTTTTGTAGTTCTCAAATAGAAGTGTTAGAACTAAAAGGAAATAGGAAAAAGTAAGCTTGGTTTAAACAAGCCTTACCCACATCTGCAACAAACAGCAACATTTCTTTAAGGATCAAAGGAATCTTTATACATTTCTCTGCAGTATATTCTTTCCCAAAATCCTGATGGTGTGGAAAGAGAGGGACTGTGACATTTTTCCCATGAATGCATTCCAGTGAAAGCGATCACATGCATTTTGTATGTAATATACATATGCCCAGGGGAAAGATCTGTGTGACTGGCAGTATCCCATGGCATGGATGCCTGCATTAAGGGGTTCTGTGGTTTGCTTCAGAGAAGTAAAAAGGAAAGCCTACACGTTTCAGTTTCCTGTTAGCCCGCATTCAGGGTTTCTGTGGTTTGTTTTACAGAAATAAAAAGGAAAGTGTATGTTTCAGTTTCTTCTTAGCACTGGAATTGTACTAGACTGTGAGTGGCTGGCAGATTACATACATGGATTACATACCTTGCATACTAGTGCTCTCCATCTCTTTCCTTTCCATCTATTCTTCCCACAGAAATTCAGTTTCAACACCTTTGAATCTCTTGAATCAGTTTTTGTGGAATGGGTTTTTCACCGGTGACCTTTATAAGAGGTTCATTGGCAAAAGTAAAATTGCTTTGCTGCAATGCTCTCACCACCCAAGACGTTCACACCATCTTACAAATGAAAAAAGGATTTGAAATCTAACCGTGAAGTACATTAAGTGGGTGCTCCACATTTGCCCTTCCGACGCTGCTCTTGTGAGAAACAGATATGGCTTTGACCAAGTATAAACGCAATGCCAAAGTTATTATCATAATTATTAATTTAATAAAATAAATAAATAATCAAGAAGTTCAGCTATTTAAAAGCACTTGTGCTTGAAAGAAATTACAGCACAGATGGCATAAACACAAAGAACTCGCTCCTGCTCCAATTAAAATCCAAACTCTGCCTCGCATAATTGCAGACGGAATCACTCCCAGGTACACTGACAGAAGAAGATCATTTTCAGCTTATATAGGGTTTTGAAGTGCTTGGTATAGCCAAGTCATGTATCTGATTTAAACAGCTCAACTGGAAATGCTGACTGTCTTCTTGACTATGAAAATACTCACCTGCATCTTCACTGAAGTGCACACAGAATTCAAGTCAGGCAATTTCTAGATTCAAACAACCTTTTAGGACTTTCACACCTTTCACATCCAAATGAAGCAGGACTTTTGAATGTGAAAAATAACAGGTAAATATTTGATCTCTTGAAGTATTTTTTGGTTGTAGTGGGCATTTGCTTGTATTTGCTGGGTCTTATAAAACAATGTTTTTTTTTCTATTTAAATAAATATGACAACTGTTTATATGCAAAAAAGAAAAGGCAGCAGGAAAAGCTGGAATCATACCGTTAGCATTAGAGAAAAGGATGCAAGGCAGTTTGCAGCAATAACAGTTCTTTGCTCATAAAATGCAAAACTAAAACAAGTAGTATTATCTGTAACAACGTCACACGTGCCAGGGTTAGTTATAGGCAAAGGCCGTTCCTAGAGCAGCAGATTGCTAAAAGGGGACAAGGAATAGGAGGAGGTGAAAAATGGCCATGCTGCCACTGCCTATTTTCCCAATAACAAAGCCCTGAAAATCAGGTTGGTTCCTGCTACTGCAGGAATTAGGCTACACAGGACTGTGGTGGGAGCTGTTATTTCCCATAGCAGCAACAGCTAACACTGACCCTTCCACCAGCAGCAGCAAAAGCAGCAAGCCTCTTCCCTCCAGCCCTCCTGCTCAGCCCCACTCCTATGGCTTCCCCACCTATACCAAAATTTGAATTGCTTTCAGTGCTGAGAAGCTAGATGTAATTTTTGCCATAAAGAAATACAAACAAAAGCTTGAAAGGCATTTACTACAATTCATCCCTGAATTAAAAAGATAAACTTTTACATCTATGCATTGCCTTTTTCAGCCTAGAAAAGATAAAGACTTTTACAATGTCAAAATGGAAAGCTGTATCACACATGCTTGGCATAAAATTATGTTGAAATACATCAAAATGTATGTTCACATGCAAAGGATTTTTAATATATCTGTTTTTTTTCCCATCGTTTAAAATACTGAAGCTTGACATGAAAGGCATCAGACATGTAAGCCATATGTTGATAAAACATACGAAAATATTTGTTGTTTATAATAATGAGAAATTAGTTATAGAGCTCATGGAAAGTACTGAATTACTGTACTACAGTACTAGTAGTACACAGAACCAGTAAATAGTTTTCCCTCACTATTCCCAGGTGTATTCTTCAACCCCGCCTGAAGTGAAGGGACTATCTCGTGACAAACATAAGTAAGAAGGTTTCCATGGTGCATGTTGTTTCATGAAAAACTAATAGTATAGCCAATGCCCTCTGTGTCAACAACAGTCCTGTGTTGAATACATACAGCCACAGGGAACTACATTTTGTACAGGTGCTTCAATTATAAGAACACGTCATCACTTCTTATCTGAGCAGGATTTAAACCAGCAGCCCAAAGATGAAGTTATTTTATCCCAACAGCAGTAACTTTTAATGTGGTTTCGACTGTCATGCAGAAGGAGAGCCTCTGTCCAGAGAAATGTACACTGAAAGTATAGGAAGAAAACCCGACAATGGATACAATAGTGTGACCAAATTAGCCAGTGTAAAAAGCATTGGGTAAAATACATCAGCCTTCAAATAAGAGCCTCCTGCAACCTGTCCCATAAGTCCTTCAGGCTCCTTGCTAACATTTAAGCATATATTTCAGTGATTTTTCTCATGAGACACATAAGCCATTTCCAGTTGTTAGATTTATCGGTTGTATTTGGAGGGATTCTGTGTTACTTGTTAGTGGTAAAGGTAAGGAAAGGAGATACTTCACATCACGTTGACAGGTGAAGGTGTTCCTTTTTAGAAATGAAGCACTTAGAACTCAGGCATCTCAGAGCTTCTTGATTCGCCTATTTGTGCTGAGCTGCAACTCTTTAGATTCTCATTTGTAAGCTCTGGGACACTGAAAAATCAAAAAGCAATGAAAAATATCAAGTTTCTTGACATTCCTGGTTTGCAGTCTTAAAGACTAAGCAGAACACTTAAGCATTTAGTTTGCTTAATTGGTATTTATACCTTAAGCCCACCAGTGCTCTCGTTAAATTTTAGCCTGTCAGAATGGTAAAATTCAATGAAAGTTAATGGCAACATTCTTTTAACTGGAGATTATCAAAGCAGTTGTGAAATAAAATCTTATCAATAAACTAAATCGGGCAAAATATAGATTAATACCAACAACACGTTGCAAATGACACTGCAGCAATGGATTGTGGTTGCATGGAATTTTAAACACACTTTTGTTAAGGTTGGCTTTACAGTAAAGATAAGATAAAGTGCTTTCTCCTTGATTAGATTCTAAGATAGTGTAACAGAGGGACAAGACAACTTTGTAATACAGAAAAAAAAAAATTCAGAAACTGTTATCTCTGTGTTCAAAACAGAAAGGGTGTCCCAGGGTCCATCACCCTGTCTTGTTCACTGTTACAGGTGAATTATGTTTCCATTATAAAGCCTCCTCTTCCTGAAAATGCAACTTACCTCAAGCTTAACAACCATGGATTCAGAAATGCAAGTGCAGTGTAAACACAGTACAGAAACAGATGCCAAAGCTACTCAAACAAGAAGCACCTGGAAAGCAGAAGTATTATGTCTTAGTGTCATGATACAGTTCAGGTGTAGTATGGTCCTACCTACACTACCCCAAAGAGGTGCAGCAAATTCCAACATTTGAATCCTAATTACACTCAGCTGCTCAAAAAGATGACACCAGTCAGAATGGTCACTTCCAGTTTAACATACACAGATCTGAAGAACAGCATTTCATAGGATCAGTAACTACTAGAGACAGGAATAGTGAATGAGAAGCTCAAGAGCTCAGGTGATCTTTACCCAGGAAACTCCTTCCTTTAGCATATCTACAGAGGGAACAGGTCACACGTGTGAGGGAGCTGGGCTGATACAACACTCAGGTGCTTCTGGGAAGGTCTGCTCTAATTCCAGCAAGGGCAATCACAGCAATTTAGTCCCTCTTACTCCTATTTTAGGACTTCATCATCCCTCTCCTTCAATAGCTTATTTTTAACTGAAACCAACAGTGTTTGCTGTCTGACAGGGATAAGTTCTCAATGTTGGCTTGACTACATGCACATTCTCACTCGTAAAACATCCACTAACATACTGCCCAGTGTGGTTTGCCCAGTATAAACTGCACTATGGAGAAATAAAATGTTAAACCAGTGAAGCATAAGTACTAAGAGGCTTTTATTCCAAATAGGAAGGGAATAGCAGAAAATACGGTTCAAGGGGTCCTACAGTCTGGATAAAGCTGCTAATCCACCCCAATGCTACCTCTTTTCTCACTTGCAGCTCTGCAAACCAGGTTCTGCTGCAGATAAAGGTTGTGAGCTGAAAGTCTAGAGATGGAGACCTCTGCCTTAAATTTAGGCAAAGAATATAAGGAAGAAGAAGTAAAAGCTCATTTGTTTCAGACTACATTTTACACAAGATAGTGCTTAGCATAGTCTAATGCTAGTAGCAGCATATAGCCAACACCTGACAATCTTCCTCCATTATCTCTTCTTGTGAGTAAACTCAAAGCATTCTTGACTTTTGTCTTGGTCAGGCATTGAGATTTGAGTCATGAGTTAAAAAGTTAATTAGGAAACTCAATGTAACCCACCTTCAAAATACAGGTCTGGTCTTGGGAGATGCTGTGTTTGACCTTCCCTCTAAGCAGGAGGAGGGAATAACCTACTCACCGCCCAGAGCTGGGGTTTGCAGGGCCTGGGTAGTGCTTGCACTGTTCTGTGTCTCTTGGGTGCTTGTCCTGGCTCCGTCCAGTGCCAGCTGAAGGCCTTGGAGCTGTGATGCATTCAGATGCTCACGCTGTGACCTGGTAACCATGGCGGCATTTTCAGGGCCTAGGTTTGCTATTTGTTCTGGGGACAATGCCTGAGAGCAATAAAAGCCAGAGAAAATTGGTTTAGGCTGTCAATTATATGAGGCAGGTAAGGAATCAGAAGTCAGTACTGTCTTGCATTTGGAATGAAGGGAAGTAGCCTTCAACATTGTGTTGCTCTAAAAGACCTCAATAGAGCTTAAAAAGAATCCTCTGCATTCATTTACTTCACCATTTACTTCACTGTCCACTCATCTATCTTTCACCCTTCTGTGTGCTGCTGCTATCTGACAGCTTGAGAAGCTTTCTGTGCCAACACTGTGTTGGATACTTGTCCAATATATTGCTGGAGTTTAATTTTCCAGCCATTTCTTTTGTGATTTTTTCAAAGAACGATGATATTGTGCATCCTATTGTGTTTTAATTTATTTCCTCTTACATCTGCTCCCAAGCAACCTCACTTGAACCTATGTTTGACCTTCAATTATACTTAGCAATAGAGCAATGAGATGAAAAAATGTACACTTTAATCTCATTATTCAATTTTCTCTTTTAGATTGGAAATCTTCAAAGTTTGGTCATATTAAAACTCATGTTTAAAAATGAAACATGGAAAGCATGATCTTACAGTAATTATCTTACATCACACAGCAATTAACCAGTTTGTAAAGCCTGTATGTATTGGGCATGTTGGATTGCTCTGATTCTAGTTAACATTCCACAGTCACAGGAATTTTAGCCCTCCTACACAACAATCTTTCCTTGCTGCAACAATTCTGCATCCAGGTTCTACTCGAGAGAGACTAAATTCCTGTTCCAAGTAGGTCAGGCAATGGAGTGAACCCTTCCTGATTTTTCATTGTCTGCCAAATAGTGTGCTCTTTTGAACTGAGTAAACTCATGTAAATGCTTACAAGTTCCTCTCTTCAACTCAATTAAGTCCATAATAAAACATAAATTTTCATAAATCAAAATCTGAATAATACTTACAGCCATAAAATGAAATTATACAAAACCTATGTAAAAAGAAAATTTGCTTTGAATCTTTCAAATACAAAAAACTCTCATGAGAATGCCCCTGTTATTTGTTAAGCACATTTTCTATTATTTTTATCATTCTTACTAACAAAAATGTATGCTATCTGAAGGAAATTTTACAAGGTGGTATGGATCTTCAGTTTGGACTGTTTTTCAAAGAAACAGTTTTACTCAAGACATTGCAGGCTTATCTAAACTGTCAGTGGTAACTGTGCAGAACAGTCAGTGTTCAAGGAGTTTTTCTCTTTTATGGAAACCGACACAGTTAACTATCTGTTTAGCTCATCTATCCATAAGTACATTGCTTGCCTGAGCATCTGAAAGAGACCAGCCCAGACAGTACAGTAATCTTGTCACTAAGCCAAATGAAGTCTGGGGCAACAATCTCAAGATCTACATTCTAATTTCTGTCCACATTCAGAACTGCTGTAATTAGATGTAATTCCTTTCCGATCTGTATCTGCACAATCTGTTTTTCAGAGCTAACTCAGGAAAAATCTTGCCAGATTTTAGGATAATAAAAAAGCTCTTACATAGTCAGCAGATAAATTTGTATCTCTGGTAATATCCTTCCAAATATTAATACACAGAGAAGAAAACTCAGAACTGATGTTGGAAGAGTCCATTCCCTGCGTCCTGGCCCTAGATCTTTGCTTTTTGCTTGGGATGCACTCTGAAGAATAAATAGAGCTTGTCTAGTATATTTTATGGGTATCACAAATACAGATGCTATAGCTGAAAGTTAACTTATACACCACAGAAAAATTCTGGCTGAAGCCCAAAACCAAACTATAAATCAGTGCTGCAGTTTATTTCTACCAGAGTAAAAACAACAGAAATGTGGTTACTTCAGTAATCAAACTCTTACTTGGAAAATTTCAGGAGGTATACTTCTTATTGCTGTTGGCTGGAAATATGGCATCAAACTTTTATCAAAAGCTCTTAATTCATCCTCATTCAAACCACCTCAAGAAAACAACAAACAATAGGAACAAAACTCAATTAACATTCCTTTTATCAGATTTATTTTTAAGCTAATACAAATGTTAAGCATTGAGACAAAATCGCTAATAAATGGCTTACTCCAGTGCATTACGGAGAGACACACTGGTTCTTTTTTGTTTGTTTCTTTCTTTTATTGTATCTCAACATTACAAATCATCTCACCTTAACCGTTGGTATGGATTATATTCTACCTGAGTTACATTAAGCTTGGAAAACAGACAACATTAAAAATCAATAAAATAATAAACATAGGGACCCTCAGCATGTGATGGGAGTTACTCACTCACTTACAGTGTGAACCAGCTCCTACAGGCATCAGAGATTCTAAAATTTATGAGTTCAATGTGTAGTTAAAAGATCACAGGTAACAAAGGTCCATGAACAAAATTGGGTGTCTGGCTTAGAATGTCTCTGAGGTTGTGAGAGCATTCTGCAGGAGTATCACTCCAGGCTGACTCTGCTCTGCACTCTTCCCTGGGCAGCTCACTCTTTCTACTGACGAAGGCAGGATGGTCGGTCAGGTAGAGCACTGCTGCAATCCAATACAGCCACTCTTGTAGCAGCACAGTTCACAAATAATCAGTAAGTCTGAAATGTGCTTGGTTTTCCCTCCTTGATTTACACTTTCTAACTTACAGGACCCCAATAACTTCATGCTGTGCTCCCCAAGGTGGGTTTGAGCAGATTCAGAGAACCTTATGGATGATACCATGACTCTTCTTCAGTGCTAATGAAATTGCTGCGTGTCTATCCCTGCATGCCACTCTTCTTTGGAAGAAAGGTCTTTTCCCACTCTAGAAAAATGCACTGCTACGTGAACCTGTTTCTTAATGCTTAATAACAAAGCTTCAGAACCACAGCCATCTGGAGCCTGAATTTTGTTACCTGCTATAGTACCAATTTCCTGTAAAACAGAGCCATTCCAGCTTGTAGCAGTACCAAACACAGTTTCTGTCAACATCTTAAACTGTCTCAGCACAGGGGTGCTACAAAACAGCAGGCCAATTCTTGCAACAGCCGCACTGCAAAAGGCAGGAAGGGTAATGTTACATGTTGCTGTTACATGCAATACCAAATAAGCCTGGAATATACTTAGTTTGCTGTAAGAAGATTGTAAACCCATTTTCAATTTGCAATACATGCATACAAATTGTGTGCAAATGTATAATGCTCTGAGTAAAAACCTGGGTTCCTCGATGCAATACTTAAATGGTGGGATATCAATGGCAGAGAAAATCTAAAGTAGAATATATGTTAAACAACTAGTGTATGTCTTCCATAACAGTTATTACCTTTCTAAAATCATCTGAAATTTTAAAAGTTGCCCTTTAGGCTCTGGAAATCTTGAAGGAAAACAAATTGCACAATCAATGTTATCAATAAAGATATTAATAAGTATTTCATTAAGTAATAAATGCAGTACCTGAATTCAGTGGTCCTTATGGACATGATTTCTGTGGTGTTCAAAGCACAGAGAATAGCTCCTAATCCAACTAAATCAAAGCTTTTTAGTGTACTGATCGTCTGGCCAGAGTCTTCTAGAAAACCTTGCAAAATAGATCTTGCCTACAAAAGCAGTAAGATATTATGTATGAACAGAGTAAATATAATTGAAAGCTTTGTTACTAGAAGTTCAAAATCTTACCAGAAGCTATGGACCATATATAATCTTGAGCCTCCCCAATGCAATTAATTGGAGTTTCGCCGTGGCCTTCAGGAGGAGCATTGTCACCACCTATATGTGACACTTAACCAGGGCACTGTTACACAACCACTTCCCAAGTGAACACTTTAACATTCCAACACCTCACCAGAAGAAACAGCCTAGCAGAACTGGCTTAGCAGAACTGCCCAAATCACTTAAATTGGTAGAAGAAAACATAAGTTACTCAAGGGGATTGATATGAAACGTTCAGTTTTTCTAATACTCAGGTTGTCTTAAGTGCCATATACAGGTGGTGCCCTATGTTTAGGATTCATTTTCAGATATGAATGGGATATTGGTACCAAAACGCTTTTGCAAGTCATTTAAGATCGTGCTCATCATAAACTAACCATTTAAAAACTGTGTGCCTAGCTTAAATCTGCCACCTCAAAGTCATTAAAAGAGACAAGCATCTTCTAAGATTTCCTAATCTATCCACGATGCTGAGCTTAAACTATCTGCCTAAGTTTCAGACAACTGAACTCAGGCGAGATGAGTCTCTTTTAACTAATTGTTCTTACTGACAGCAGGAAACGTCAAAAGCCAACTAGTATCATATAAAATGCTTCCAAGTGCTTCCTTCTGATGGTCCTCTTCTGAACAAAAATGAATGAAACAGATTTTCTACCAAAGCTGGCTGCCACCTTGCCAGTGTCTGTGCAACCGAGGAGTCCTGATGGTATGGGTCAGAGGGTAAGAAATAGCCTGCCAACTGCATACACAAATAAAAGCTTTTAACTCTTATTATGAAAGTCCTGTTGACATAACTAGAAGTTATTCAAGGAAAGGAAACTCAGGAGAGCATGTCTGACAGTAACTTAGGCTTCTAGGGCAATGGATGCTAGGGCTGGGGGGCACACTACCTCCTCAGGGATTACTCTTAGTTAAGAGGGGTTAATATCTCCTAGCAGTAGTGTCTATTCTGGGGACAGTATGGGAGGAACTGTTGACTTCTTTCTGCTACTTAGTGGGCAAGTGCTAAAGAAAACACTTGTCACCAACACAATTAACAGTGATTGATGTCCTCTTGGCCATCTCACTAGTGAAGCCAGCAGCCAGGCAGACATCAGTGCCGACCTATCTGCCCACTTTCGCTGGGGTCACAGCTGCAGAAAAGCAGCAGGGAATAGTGTGGATTACTGCATCTGATTCCCATGTGATTCGAGGACCACAGTCCCTAAGGACTTGAATCCAGAGCCTTTTACCAGGAGTACGTTCCATAACATACTTACCTGAGTAAAAGTCCATTCTGTTTGCTGGCTAAGTACAGAAATGGTGTCGATAGAATGCAAATCCAGCTCTTTGATTTCATGTTCGGTGAGTGCCAGAGCAATGCGGCCCAGGGAAACAATATGGTGGCTCTTCCAGTTTGGCAGCAACCCCCAAACCTTTCAAAGAGATTTGTTAATGTCTGTTAGATCTGTTAGATCATTTTGAATCTCTCTCTCTCCTCCTCTCTCTCTCTCCATATTTATAGTCCCGATTCCCAAAGTAATCCTCTTTGCCTACAAAAAGCAGAGCTTAGGTATTCTGAAGGTGTTTGAGGTTCTACATCAATGACAGTCAGTGTACCTAAAAAATGCTGCCATTTGTACAGCTTGAGCTTGTTGATAAGTCAGTGAGGGACTGCTGGAAGTGTTGCTGTAAGAGCAAGTACCACTAAAACCAAGAAAAATACAAGTGTCTGCCAAGATCCACACTGTTACACTGCTACCACAAAAGCAGCACCTGGACTACCCAGGCTACTACGCCAGCTGCAATCACTTCAGTGGAGTGACTTTCAGTTGCTCCTGTGAGCAGCCATTCTGGCTCAGTCATTGACAAGGAAAGCATAAACTGAAGTAGAGAATTGGTTAATACAGACAAACAGACAATTCCTAATTCTGATTTCTAGTTTGTGTGCATACGATATGAAAAAAAATGTTTGTACAAATACCGTTAAATCTGTAAAGCTCTGTAAAAACAAAGAAATAAGCAAGGGCTTTTCTAAACCAATACTAATATACTTAAACTGACAAATTGCAGTGTTTTTTATTTTATCTGTGATATAGCTATAGGTATTCAGAAACTGTCACTGATCAGCCCTAAGAAAAGGTTGAGTTCAGGAAAAGGTCTGCCTGAATAAGTAGTGATGAAAGTCCATCAACCAGGAGCTAGAGCTGTCAATTACATTCAGTTGGAAATTTCAGAAGACAGTAGTCAGTAGCTCTCAGGATGTGGCCAATTGTCTTTACAGAAAAAAAAGACACTGGGTTTTGGCTGGAGGAAGTGTCTTGAACAAGACAGGCATTACATTATATATACAAAAAAAAAGCAGCTCCCTTTAAAGGTCTCATGTATTTCAGCAACTTTATGTCAGTCAGTATATGACAGCTTTCTTGTACACATTGTGCTGCTCATGCCACATAGAAAAATAAAACTGAAAGCCCAGTTCTGGCCTAAGTTGATTGTTCACACTGTGTGATTCATGGAGATATTTATTGCATTTTCAGGACAGCTACAATTTAACTTTTGTTCAAAAGATTAGAAAGGTCCAAGCTAGTAAGGACTTGCTGAAGGAATATCTTTGCAGTTGCCTGATAAATAGTGTTTGCACCTTCAGATACATATGAAGCTGTACAAACTGCATAAAGGGCCAGATCTCTGAAATAAGATACTCCTTACACAAAGTTGCAGACTAACTGCTGTTCATATCAGTGTGCACATGTAACACAGAACAGACTGCTGAGTGCTTTTCTCAACTACAACCCTTAGATTAAGGTTTTAAGTGATGCTTTGTTAGACCTGTACCTCTTGACCGAGCTTCCACCATCTCTTTTATATTATTTTTACAATGTATAAAGAAACAGAAAAAGGGCCTAAGCTTGGGAAATGTCTTTTTTTTTTCCCCCAAAGAAAATAGATAGTAAAAAGCATTAGCCCAACTTTAAAGCTCTTAATTCTGTAGCTCAACAAATACATGAAGCACAGGCAGTTAAAAATGTCCTGTGTCTATTTCCTGATCTAGGTCATAAACTGCAGAATTTGATGTACCTCATAAATGGTATTATCTGACAGTGCTGGATGACATCTCAGACATAATGATATAAATAACACAACACATGAAACGGAAACACTGCTTTGTCCTCATTCACCTAGAGACTACAGATCCATACATCTGTTACTATTGCAGAGCCTGGACACCTTCCATTTAGAAGTGAGCTAAGCTTCTTACTTTCATTAAGACACAATCTGATAACTAGACTTTTTGAATTAGTTTGGGACCATGAGTAATACACAGTTTCTTTTAAGGGAAAATGAAATTAGGATAAATTAAAGCTGTCTTAATCAAAGATACTCTTTGGTTAATAACATAACAGCATCATAAGCACATAATTTCAGAGAGCTTTGCCTGTACTGTGTGATTTCTCAGGCTTTGTGTGCAGTGTAACACCATGTTGCGTTTTGCAAATTAATATATAGGAAATCTGTCTTTGTCTAGCAGCAATCGGTCTTACAAACACTCAGACAGAATATACTTTCACTCCCTGCACTACGGATCTGTGTAGCTTTGAATTGAACACAGCTGGGATATGACTGTATTAACCTTGTTGGTGGTTTCTCTACACCTGATATCACTCTGTAAATACACCATTATGTTGCACTGCTGTAAAATATTTTAGTTCCCACTATCTCTGTTGAGCATCATTTTTATTTTCTTCTAGGATTATTTTTTGACTCCCTCTCCTGCCCACACGTCTGTACTGACAGAGGGAAGCTGTCTTGGGAAGAATGCATCTGATGCAGTGGGCTGTCGTCCTACTGCAACAAGGCAGCAGAGACAGAATGGCAGAGAGTCACCATCTGCTTTTGGAAATCTGTTTAGTGCTGCTTCTCTTCAAGCACCTGCAGTTCAGGAGCCTTAAAAGCTAAGCTTCACTGCTAAAAACTGTACTGTTGGTCTTATCTATCCAAAAATCATAGTCAGCTCCACTACTTTGGCCACAGTTGCTGGTCCCACCTTGTCCCCTGCTCCTGCTTTCCTCCAGAGGCCACAGCCCTCAGATCTCCAAGCATGTGCACTCGTACTACTTGCAGCCAACTGCACTTGTAGAAGATTCCTAACCCCATCCTGTCAGAATGATCTGATGGAGCCTAAAAAGGACTTTTAAAAATGTTGGCTCATTTTGACAGGATGGGATTACAGCATAGCTAACCACACAGAGATGGAAGCAGAAAGGAGATAACCTCCAGCAGATGATGGTGTCAGGAAGCTGAAGGTAGGCTGGAGATAGTAACCTCTTAACTTCTGGGTTTTCTGTAATCAAAACAACTTGCCTTACTGCATCCTAAGGCTTTTCTTTGACAAAACAAAAGCATGGTTGGGACACTACCTGTTCCCTGGCAGTGCAGGCAACCACAAAGCAGCAAAAGGCTGTCAGCACCTAGGGAGGAGTGCACTACCAACAACAGGAATGGATTGAGGTTTGACTTTCCTATGAGCCCACAGCTGACCAAGGCAGCACTGCTCAGAGCTCAGGCACCCTGCTGATGCTCTGCTCCAAACACAACATTCTGAACTGTGCCCAGCATAGCACCTTGCCCTGAGTACTCTGGCACAGATCCTGCACTGCATTCCAAGTTTGGGAGAAGGTTTAGTCCCGGTCTCCTGCACTTCTGTTGCAGCATAAGCACCATGTACAGGCTGAACTCTGGGCAGAGACTTCTCTGAGGAGCTCAGGAGCTGCACTAATGCATTCTGAATGAAAAAGGTGCCAGAAGTGCTGCAGCAGTGGTAACAGGAGCTGAGACTAAGCCCTGTTTCTCTCCATGAATCTACAGCCTAGCAGAGAGGTCTCTCTGCTGTGTTTCTGTAACTGCACTCACCAGTAACATCCTAGTAAAGACAGGCTAAATGCAAGAGGGTTTTTGTTATCACCAAAATTTCCCACCGGTAGGTTTGTCCCTGCCTGTGACAAGAAGGTGGGAGAACAAGCTTTACTCAGCTAATAACAGCCTCTTTCAGTCAGTCTGGTTTTACACCACTGTAAACTATATTTAACATTGATGTAGACAATTTGAAACTCTGAGCTTAATTCTCAGCAGGCCAATCAGCAGCCTATAGTAATGCTTGCTGATTTTTTATTTATGAAAGTGAGAAGCAAGCAATGGAAAACTAATTCCAAAGCATTTATGTTCTTCAGCTGCCAATAGCTCGGAACGACTTGAGTCTAAAGCTGGGGCAATAGTCTTCTATCACTATCTCCCTTTATTTTTCCAATAAATAATAGATCTTCTTGCAGCAGTAGTGACATTGCCATAGCACAGTTATTTTAGAACTACATAGTTCAATAACAGCAAATCAAATTACAGACTTAATTTTCCTTCACAGTCAGGATAGTTACCTGCTTGGCTTTTTCCTTCAAGGCAATAAGCTGGGAGCTGTTAAAACCTGAGACAGTCCCAAGAAGTTCCACGTTTTTGTCAAAAATCCCAGTGTCCATGCATTTCAATTCCTGAACTGACCAGAAGACATTTGCTTCTGCTAATTTTATAATCTCATCTGAAGAAGGAGCTCTGGTTCCCAGGCACTCTGGAAACAAAGTCAAATAGCAAGAGTTTTCTTCAAGGAGAATTAAAGAAAAAATAATCAAAGTAATACAGAGATTTAAGAGGGTGACAGCCTACAAATTAACTGCAGCTGATGTGCTATTGATAAATTCATTATCTTGCAATGAAATAATTTCTTTAGGTATTTACATTGTTAACATCTTGGATATAAAAGTAGAGTTTGGGTAACTTTCAAGAAGCATTATATCCTTTGTCCTCCAAAGGCAGTGCATGCTGGAAAAGAAAATAGGAGCAGACATATACTTCAGAACGGCTACCATACCAGATGCCACAGTAAAGCTAAAATCTGGATGTGTGCAACATGAGTTACCAATATCTTGCATGTTTCTTTCAAGTCTAATTCCCCAAAGGCATGAAAATTCAGGCATGAGCTTATTCTGAAGTAAAACCACCTTCACTGGCAGCCTTACTTAAGAAATGCAAATCTTGGCGATGACCTTGGTGGAAGTGTCAAAGTAACCATGCCGTTGTTCACAAAAACACATTGCAGCTGAATAAACTTCTCCATGTTCAAAAAGCACATATGTGAATCCAGCTCATCAAGAAAGTAACCCACACAAGAGGTCCTTTTACTCTGAAATACCCTGACAAAGATGCATGTCTTGTAAGACTTGGCTGACATTTAAACAAGGTGAAGACAGAAGCTGGATGTGTCAGAGAAGCACGGTGCTTGTTCTTTATGTCAAGCATGTTGTTAAAATGTCAGGATCTGGAGAGGGCTGTTCACTTAAAACAGAATTGTTTGGACAGAGAAACTCCATTTAAAAATCTTATTTAGGGTCAGGTTCTGGTCCTATGAGTGATCAAACGAGACAATTTCCATTGTGTGTTTTAACAATTCCTGGTCTTCGTTTGGTGTAAGCTACCTCTAATAATGATGAAAAGCAGAAATCAGAATTCTAATGTGGTTGCTTACTGTTCTCTCCTGCCATTAATTTAAGAAAACCTCACTAAATAATTATTTAACCCAAATAATCCCCTACATGTCTTTAGATACAGCCATTACCAGTAAAAAGCAAGAATTTCACAGATGCTGTGCCTGAGCTAAGCTCCCCCAGAAAAAGAAATTAAAGCGAGGATGTACAAAGTAGATTTATATTTTGAAAGGAGTCAGAGAAGGGATTTATTTGCATCAAAGGAAGCTGCAGTAGTGGGTAGAACATTGAAAAGATTGAATCTGTTGAGCAAACGAAAAACGTTGTTCAGCTTCCACTGTACCAGCTGATGTTCTGCTCTCTCTTTTCACTGCCCTCTTGTGAAGCTGCATTGTTTCACTTTCCCCTGCTGCAAAAGGCCAGCTTTTATCATGTAAATACTACCCATCCAGACACAATGTAGTTCCCTTCCCCATGTCATGAAAACCTAATATTTTGTGTTCTTGGAAAAAAAACACATTGATTTTATTATTTGTAACGCAGCAGATACATTGGCACGATTACAGAGGGAAATACCAATTAGACTCCTGGCTTTGCTTTCTCTAGCTGATGCTACTTCACTCTTCCTTTTGCTGTATAATCATACTCCGACAAAGAACATATCATATATCAACTATAATATCTCAGTGCTTGATATAAGCAACTTGAATGCTTTTTCCAGCACTGCCACTGCTTTCTGGTAGCATCTCAGACACATGATTCCTGAGTTTTGCCTTATATGTTCCATCTTGCCTTGAGCATCACCTTTGTGTCTGGACGTGGACACAGATATAAGAACTCTGTACACTGGTAATTGTTACTGTTATTAATATTAGCTCACATCTGGACTGTGAGAAATGTAAACTGCCAGGTTGGCAGCATGAAGAGCATCGGTGTTAGTTTCACAGTACTACGTTTTCTAGTGATTTACAAATCAGCCATAAAATTTCATTCCTTATTCAAACCACCATGTGAGTTGTGTGGAGATGATAAGATTATGTCTGGTAACAACTTCAATACTATACTTGGACTGCAGAAGTATTTCTTAGACTAATGCAAAAGATCCTTCAATTTTTCATTTGCCAGACTCCCCACTAGCTGAGCTCATGTACCCCAAGTAAAGATGGAAAAGCCTCAATAGCCTTGGAGCCAAGTTGATCTTTGACAAAGATCATCTTGCAACACAGATGAAACAGCCACTGAACTGGACATGAGTTAGTCTGATTAGAGAAGACTTTGGGATTCATGTTGTGACTCAGAGGCCTAAAAAAGCACACGTAGGGACATAGGCATACTGAAATACCTGATGCCAAACCTTTAGTGCTGTGGCCCATGTCTAAACAAACAGGATTAATGATCTGATGGTTTACTTGTTCAAGGAGGAGTGAATGTCATACATACAGATGCTATTCCACCAGCTCAATTCTTCTTTTTTAGAGCATGATAATTGTGTAATGACTCCTCTGATCAACAGAGGTCATGGTTTCTTTCAGGCTATGGAAAGGTACAACTGTACAACACCCTCTGTTCTCTCTCTGTATAAGAATACAGCATTATCAGGAGCAAATTCATTCTCAGATACACACAGTCATCATTCAGCCATAGTTATAAAAGCAGATGGATTTCCATGGTGCCTCAGAGCTTGCAGAGAGGTGGGACCTGTACTCTGTTCTGCAGAGAACCAATAGAGAGATAAAAGCAGACAGTAACAAACCCCTTGAAACTGTTGTGGTCTAAATTGCCATTAGTGCTTTCAAAAGCCTCCTCCACAGCAGGGCTGTTTTCCATGACACAGGATGGCATAGCTTAAAATTCTGTTTGGGTGAATTTCAAGAGGAAAGATATAGAAAGTACATGCCTTATATAAAGAAAAATACTCATTTGTCACCAGAGATTCTAATGGATTAGTTTGGTTGCTAATTAAAATACCTTATAGATTATAATAAACTTTGTCCATTTGGACAGACAAAACACAGTGCCACCAATGACAGATTTAAGAACAGCAGAGTCAACATATGTTCACCTCTGGCAAAAGATTAACTAATTGCAAACTTCTGGCACAAGAGGAACTTATCACCTTCACAGCTTTTCAATTACAAAAGAAAGTAAAAATAAACAAGGAACACCACCCTCCTTCCCCCCAACCACTCCAAACAGTTCATCTTCTTCCTTTATGCTCTCAGGAACATTCCATGACAAGCTTAACCATATAATCATGTAATTAAATTAAGTATTTCACCAATTGGTCAATGCATGAGACAACTACTGGCAATCAAGAATGAAGACTGTCACTGGTTTTGCTAAATGTCCAAACCTCTTCAAGTTACCCAACACTTTACTTTCTGTTACCTGGCTTCTCAGAATGCTTTTGATGACAAGGTACAACAAAAAGTCTGTTTGAACTGCACCATCACAGCCAAAAATGGCATCATTGTAAACCTGGCACTTTGTAAATATACCAGATACTGACCAAGTCTGGTGAGAGATGATTCGATGATGACATTGGCATTGGAGACAGATTCAAATACAGTTGATAGAAGCTCTTCAGCTGAAGAAGTTGCTCCAATTGTCTTTGCTATTTGTAAAATGATATCAGGGAACTTCAAAGGGAAAGAAAGAATACATGAGACTTCTCTTTTCTTTTTAAAACAAATCAGTCTGTAGAGAAAGACTTGTGCAGACCTCAGCAAAGTAGAGGTTAGTAACAGTTCAGCCTCCTTCCTATTTGTGCAGATGTTTCAGAGGAGGGGAGTAAATTGGCTGCTACTAAAAGGTCAACAGCGTAAGTTTAAGGGGGGAAAAGTAGAAACTAAGCAAATTCTGAGTGATTCTCCCTCTTATATGCCCTCTCAGCTTCTGGCAGCACCTTTGCACTGCCTGATTGGAGTCTGTGTTCAGACTGTCCTGTAGCAATGAGTTTCACCATTTTAGTATGTGCAGCACAAAAATACTTTATTTTGTTTGTCTTCAATTTGCCAGATAAATACAAGAATTAAGAAATGAAAGAACAGGAAATAACTTCAACCTCTTCATATTTTTTAGGCTTTTTTGACCTCTCTCCTCCACTCTGCTAGATCAGATTGACAATTTGGTCAACTGTAAGCATTATCTCCTGAGGAAAAATTGCTGATTGTGCTCACATATTTCTGCTGAAGGACAAATTCCACATTCCAGTGTAGTTTACTCCTATACATAAAATTATAATATTATAAGAACTAAAAAGGGAAGAGTGCATGCTGAGGCTATCAGTATTGTTACATGTGATAGATACACTGGCCCTAGAGCAAAGTGCCACATGAGTAAATACTAATTTAATCACCATGATCCCATTATTAACAGGATAAGAAAGGTAAGTTTTATGGTTGGAAGGCAGGAGAAGGGAGAAAATGACACTGCAAGGTGTAAAATACTCAAAATGTTTGAGTTCCCACCACCATGAAGGCAGAATTTCTTTTCCTACATGACAATGTATGATTATTGTTGGATCTGTTCAAATAATTGTTTATATTATCATCACTGTCAAGAAGAAATCTCAGAAATGTTGACGGAGTCAAGAATATGTGAAACATTAACACGCTGTTCCTTGCCAAGAGAATTATTTGTCTAGTTTAGCATTCAGGTTAGATGATTTAGATTCCATTATGACATTCAGAAATCCAAACTCTAACATCATCTTTCATTAATTTAAAAATGACAGTAAAAACATACCTTTTCAGCAAGGACACTTAATTCCCCTTTTGACAGCAGAGCTATGAATGGTCCAACATCTAATGTTGTCTCAGCTGTCCAGTTGTTTGGGGAGCTGAAGAAATATTATGGAAAATTATACTATTGAAGAACAGTTTGTGACCAGAATGATACTGTATCTTATAGGAAACAGATACTCCAACATCAATATGATGATTCATGCTTATTAACATCAGATTGCATGTTCTCACCTCTCTGTGATATATAGGGCATTAGTGGAATTGTCAGTATGTGCAGGGAAAGCCTTCAAATGTTGTGGTAGTGGATCTCTCTGTCTCTCTCCCTTAATAGTCATAGTATGCATCATAGTGTCCAAGCAAGTAGAAATAATTCCTTTTTAAAGAGAGAATTCACTATTTTCTAACAAGCAGGTTCCTACCGCAATAGTGGTCCACAAAACAGTATCAAGAGAGAAGCAGGAAACCTCATAAGCAAAATTGAAACTATCCTTTTCCAAGAATGATCTTATTCTAAGGACCAATGTGGCTAATACTTCAAGCAAGCAATACTTGCCAGAGCTTGCTTATAAACAAAAACCCCTCCTGTATTCCAATATTTCATTATTTGCAGGTGTACAGAGGCTGTGTTTCACTGGTGTTGGGAAACTGTAGCCTTCCCCAGTGCCAGCAGCTGTGGCTGCTCAACATTTCTGAAAAACGAGTCTGTGCACACTTAGCAGAAGTGGACTGCTTCCCCTCAGACAGGATTGAGTTCACTGAACAATTCTGAAAGTAACTCAGTGTGGCACCTGTCTGCTGCTAATGCTGCATTTTTAAAACTAAGGGACAGCAACATGAAACAGGTGATGGTCCAGAAAATTGAAATCCTCACCTTATCAGTTCTATATTTTTACTGTCAGTGCTATTTCACTCATCTGCAATGTCAAGAGTTACAGAAGGCAGACCTAAATTGATTGTCTCTGTTTGTGACATCAATTTTATGATAGGTAGGTACCATATCTCATCAAATAACATGCTAAATTAGTTGTAGGAATTTCAACCCTTAACAATTAAGTTCTGGCTCAGTTCTGAGTGGTGATGGGCATTTCAAACTGTATGTAGCTTAACATTATGCATGTTTGGCCTGTTTGTTAGATATCTATCTGACAAGTGTTAGCCAACTCCATTGGTGGTTCACTCAAGAATGCACTTAGATAAATAATTTTCAGCCTGAAAGATCCCAAAGAAGATGGTAATCTAATAAGTCTGTTTGTAGGGCCTGTTCTCATAAAAAAAAAAAACTCTACTTGGTTTGCTGCTGTGCTATGAGGATGTTGGACTAGACAAATGTTTTCAATAAAATAAAACATTACTTAGCACAAAGTGTCAGGATTTGATAAAATGAATTAGTAACATGATTAATGCAGGGATGGGATCTGGTGGAAAACATGGCTATTCCACTACCAGGAAAATACTGAAAACTAGGAAGAAGCTGAATAAGCAACTGAAATGATTAGGCAGATCAAGTGACAGACTTTGGGGCTGAAAGAGACAGGCTTTCTTTCTTGCATGACTGATACGGCTCCGTGGTTCAAAATAGCCTCCTAATCTGAGTAATTAGCGACATCTAACATCCGCTTTATTGCTTCGGTTGAAGTTTATACCCCTCTGCTGCTTCTCTAGCTCTCTTCTGTTGCCACATGTGTTTGCAGTCTTTGTTTCTCTTCTCACACCAGCACACTGAGTATCCCACTTCCATTTTCCCATTCCTTGCATTCCTGTGCCATTCTTCCCCCCCAACATCCCTTCTCTTGCCATGACAGAGAGACTGTTTGCCTGCCCCTCCTCTAACATTACACTTTCCTTTTCCTCTGGGACTTAAGTCATGCAGAGTGTCCCTGGGGTTTTATTCTGTTCCACAGTTATCATGTTACACACAAGAACAGAAATGTTATTCTAGAGGACAGAGACCCCAGGCTTGGCCAGTAACAGAAGTTGCTTTGTGTTGTTTTCATTGCAGTTCTATCTGGGCAGAGCAACCAGTTGGTATTTGCATGGCTTAACCATCAGCATAAGCACAGTGGTGTATCTAATACCTTACCCATATAGCTCAAGGAGTTTGTATTTAATTTCAGTCTTCTGCTCATGGCTGAGTTGTCGACAGAGTTTGAATTGATGAAGGGCTGTTGCCATTGCCCTCAGGGACATTCTGCCATGTAGAAAGGCTGGATGTAAGTGGCAGATTAGATTTCCAAGTAGGTCAACATCATATTCATCAGCAACAGAGCCATTCTGAAACAAGAAGCATTTACCTTGTTGGCAGAGCCAGTCTTGGCTCTTTTCCTGTCTCACAAGTGCATCACAAAGCTCTGTGACCCTTTAAGGAACAAAGGCACAACAGTTTGCACTGGCAACTTAATCTACAATTTCTGCCAAGGCTGCCTTATACTTTTTGCTTCTACCAATGCAGCTGGTGATATTGAATAAGTATTTGTCAGAGCTTTCAGTGTTTTCTTTATCCCATATCAAAGCACACATTAAAACAAATAACTCAAATGAAATCTCCTGCCACAGTCTCCATATCCAGGTGAGCACCCAACATCTGCAGAGATGGTGTACTTTTGCCTGGCAGGAGTCTCCCCACATGGCCCCTCAATGGCAAAGAGGCCACAAGATCTTGCTGTCACAACCCTCTGAGTTTAGCAACTGCTAAACCACTTGGGATTATAGAGCTAGTTAGTATGTATAAGGACATGAGGACACAAATATTAACATCTCCATGAAAGAATTAGTTTCCCCTAAAATCTGGTGACTGCTGCAGCTCCTAGACAGAAGAAGTCACAAAGTTCTCCGGGTACACCACCTCTTCCATGGAGCTTCCTGTGTCATGCACAGGTCTACAAGACTAGCACTATTTGGAGCATGGTGGAACAGCTCCAGGTGCAAGTGGATCAGCTACAGACTGTCCTAGCCAGTTTACTGTGGGTAGCAACAACATTTCATAAGTACACTTAGAAATGTGGAGCGAGTCAAGGGAAATTGCTAAGGAAGCTATAAAAAGGTTTCCTTGGCAGGGAACAATAAAATTGAAACAGTACCCAAAAACTGTGTAAGAATACAGATGGGTAAGTCAAGAACTCAATGTAGATGATGACTGACATTACTGCATGAAATGCAGCACGGTGATATGTGCAAACAGAACCCCAGAATGGCTGAGATTGGAAGGGATCTCTGGTCCCCTTGCTCAAAGCCTAGGCCCTTGGCAATAAGAGCTTCTCTGAGCTAGGTGATAGCCTAAGCTGCTCTTGTTTGTGATGATGAAGAAATCAGCATGCATAACTATTGCCTTTAGGGCTTCCAGAGTCCACCAGTTGTGTTTTTACCACACAAAGAACAGAAGAGCCCGTGTCTCAGGGTGCTATCTGCATAGAAGAGACCATGAGTGTGTGTCTGCAGACTGGACAGAACAGATAGGCAAAATAACTTTGTGATGCACCACATGGCAATCAATGGAGAGAAAACGAGTCAACCACTCTCACTTAGTTTGTAATTGTCAGTGGTTAATTACAGTCTGCTTTTTTTGCTGCTTACCCTCCACTGCTGAGCCCTCCTAGCCATACCTACCAAGCACTCCTGCACTCTTTGCAAGACAGCACTCTTCTTGTGAAGACTTGGATTCAAAAGGTCCATCTCAATCTTCCCCAAACTTTCAATGAAAGGGACACACAAAGGGCCTGAAACATATTCCAGGTACTCAATCCTGCAGAAAGAACTCAAACGGTCTGAGAATGTAAACCTGACCTTCATACACCCATTAGCACACCCATAAAATCCGTGATGATGAAAAGCACTTCAGACAAGGCTAGACTTGAAAAACTAGAAACCAGCCAGGCCAGAAAAGTTGCAATTAATCCACACCTTACTCGAACTTGCATCTTCTTCCAGTTCATCAGGACATGAACCTCACTTCAAAAAAAAAAGAGTTATAAATAGCTGCAAGTGGATGAAAGTGCTCTGCAATGTTTGAACACCATATGAAACAAGATTGTCTATAGTTCAGAAACTTTTCCCTTTCTCCTTTTTATTAAGAATGATTTTCTGATGAACGGAGATGTGGTGGGTGGGTTAAGAACAAAAAGTCATTTTAGAGCAGGCTTCCTTTTTATGAAAGTCCAAGAAGGCCAGTCAAATAAAACAAAATGATGCTCTTCTCTACCCAAAGTAGCAGGTAGCCTTTGCAAATAAAGCCATACCTCGAAGCTGGCAAGCCCAGCCTTACCCAAGTTTGCAAGCAAGGGCACCAGCAATCTGGGATTCTGATGACCTTGAACAAGCAATGTGCAATTGTTGGCCAAATAACCCAGTGTTGCAGGTTTTAGAAAGCCTTATGTTAAAGCATTTCTGATATTATTGTATTATTTTTAAATAGAGTAATGCTTTTTCAGACAGAATCCTTTTCTTTGCTTACTTTTTTTCCCCCCAACTTAAAATAGTCCAAGAAAAGAGTAGTTCTCATTCCCTTTTATCTCTTTAAGCATGTGGGAAGAAAGAAACAAAGAAAAAGGGGAATGAACAAGTTGTACAGTTCAGAGGTTCCTGTCAAGGTACAATTGAATTCTTTTTTTTTTTTTGGTGAGGAAAAAAGCTGTCATTGAATATTACTTGGCTATTTATATACTGTGAAATTTGACTGTCTTATAAAAATGTCTTATTTAACACTGAAATGTTTTTAACCATAAAGAGCAATATGCTTGGGCAGTGCCCAATGCCTTTGCTTTACATAACCACTCTCAAAAAAACCCCACAAAAACCCAGACAAATAAGCAAACCAATTCTCACAACGCAGAGGGAAAAGGTGCTAAGAGTCAAAATTCAGCACAAACTACCTTTAAGTTAGTTTTGTGATTCTATGTTCAAGAAAGCCCAATGAATTGACCCCTTCACTTTAGTAGACATCAGCAACAGTACAAGCAGCAACAGCACAAACTTTTCCATTGCTGCCACGCCACTGCACCCTGATTCAATCTGCACACAGTGCATTTCAAGGGGGACTTGTGTCAAGAAGGAAAGGAATCCACAACTGTGACAAAAACAGGCTATACTAAAAGACATCAGGTATCACCAGCTTTCACTTGACACAGACTTTGCATATAGTCAATGACCACTTTTTGTAAATTAGCATTTGTTTGGAATATCAGTTTTCTTAGGCCTGAAGAGGTTATTAAAAAGGTGCTCAGAAGGACCACTCTGAATGGGCTTCAGATGTAGCAAGGTGTAACTTACGGCAGCACCAATAAGAGGAAGGGAGGAATAGATGCACTGGAGACTTTCCAAAATTTCCAAGCCAAACAATTAACCTAAAAACAACAAAAAAATAAGATCTTGGACATTTGGAAATATTAAGGGAGAAGAAAAATATAGTTTATCTGTTACAGCTTAGAAATTAATACAGATAAACATTCATATTATCTTCACAGAGCATTTTTCTTTGGCTTTTTAACAGTACTTTAGAGTTCTCTTTTTGTAGACCTAGAGATGACACATCTATCGTTCAGTGAGAGCAATTGCATGTTTTCTAAAGTGATGTGTATTTCCAAACAGATTACTTTTGAATGAGCAAGTTAGAAGGAGTGGAGAAGTTTCTTGCAATTTTTAAGTGACAAATGAAATTGTCAAAATGAAGTATGATAACAGACAAAACCACACAGAAAAGATTCAAATGAAATACGTGAACAGACAAGTTCACATATACAAGACTTTGAAACAAATAAGAATAGAATTAACCCCATTCTAATTTACCTACAGCTTGGATACTGGGTAGTATGTTTATATGAACATAGTGGGGTTTTTTGTTGTTTTTACCTGATACGGAGAAAGCAGATGAAGATTGTTTTCAAAGAAATTAAAATTGTTTAAAAAGAATTCTGTTCCCATACTTTCAATGACTTGACAAGTTACTCCTTTCACAAGCTGTCCTGTGCTGATAGGAAAAGCAAAGTTCAGTCTTTTGAATATTTAAGCAGGATCCCTACTCCCCATAACCACATTCTAAGATAGTTTCTTGACCATCTCTCTTTCACATTTCTCATAATTGAAAGGCTACTCAACATAAAAATGTAATCAAATTGAAAAGCATTGACTGAGTCTTAAAATGCCCAGATCTCTGCAATGCTGATTTTGGATTTGGAGACCCTTTTAATGAGGAAGATGAATTATCCCATGATGTCAAGGAATGAATAAACATAAGATAGTGCAAAATAAGTGTTTATGCCTATTTCAAATTCACTGTCATCACAAAACTAACTTAAATCACATTTCAAGAAAGATTATTTTCCATACCTTAGAAAGTCAATGGGATAGTTACTCTTAGACAATAATTCATACAGATACAAAGCCTGGAAAAAAAACAACAGCAAAACTACCATATGAAGTTAAGCTTAGGCAATTGAGTTAAAAGATATAGTAACTACTGCAAGGGTTTTGTGTGCCTAACTCTCTTCTGTACTCTGAAGGCATTTTTATGATCCGGTTTGGCCAACCAAAAGGTTTGGTATTCAGTGCTGAATTTCTTTTTTAAGCCTGTGGGATGACATTAAACATGTTCATGGCACACAATCACAGAGTAATTTTGGTTTGAAGGGACCTCTGGAGATACCTGGTCCAATCTTGCATCTCTCTGGACAGAGCAAAGGGTCAATTGTACATGCAAATGTCTAGTATACAGTATTGGAAAGAGAAAATGTTTGTGGCAGAATCTTAAAGACTTTTGAAATCAGCATATTAATCTTTCCTTTCCTGTAACATTTTCTCATATGCCACTCAGGCTCAAAGTGAGCTCTGGTTGTTTATACCAAGATATATTTGGGGTAGTTCCTTCCTTTTACCAATGTGTCTTGAACACGTGTGTATTACAACTCTTTTCCTTTTCTCCCATCATACTAAATTGCAGTGGAATGGGAGCTGCATAATCTTTTTTACCTGGCTTCTTCTTAGTTCTTTTCCTTTCATCATTGAAGAATTATATCCAGTCTGCCTCCATAAATCAGAAAGAGATATTTCTTTAAAGAAAGCTCCTTGTATGTCTTTGAGTGATGAAGAAAAATCTCCAGATGCAGCTATCTAAAATGAGAAACAGATAAATACATGGCATTTCAGAACTGATGCTTAGATTTACAGGATTTGACCTTCTTTCCCTTCCATGTAATATTTCTCTTAAGAGGATAAAGGAAAAACATTTCAATATTAAAAATGCCACAGGACTAAGCAAGTGACAGTCTTCAAAATATACTTGTTGTTCAGAAAAAAAACCCTACTAGAAATAGTAACCATTGATCTAAACCAGGCATCTCAGTGACAACACTTTGAATCACACTCTGCATATCTGTTTCTTGTGCTCCTGTATAGAGAGAATGTGACACACATTCAAGTTTATAATCACCTTCCTGAGGATCCCTTGCTGTTGTGCAGGTGATAAGTCAGGTAAGTATTGGGATGTTGTGCCTCGAATAATCTGAGAAAGCTCCTTTGGGTTCATACTGTAGAATGACTGGGTGGTAATACCAGTTACCAATGCGCCCATTTGACTGACATTATAAGATGATAAAACCTGCAGAGACAACAGCACAAACAAACAGAAAACCTGGCTTGTGCACAGCAGATACATTTAAAAGCAGAAGTTAATAAACAAATAACATGTATTATTGTTAAATACTTAGTATATTTCTTGCCATCATAGAATGGTAGGGTTGGAAGGGACCTTTAGTCCAACCCCCCTGTAGAAGCAGGTTCACCTAGATCAGGTGGCATATGAATGTGTCCAGGTGGATCTTGAAGACCTCCAAGGAAGAAGACTCCACACTCTCCCTGGGCAGCTTGTGCAGTAAGATAGCTTTTTCTTAAGTTTAAATTGAACTTTTTGTGTTCCAGCTTCATCCCATTACCCCGTGTCCTGTTGCTAGCTACCATAGAAAAAAGGGATGTTCCAAACTCCTGACACCCACCCTTTAAACATTTGTAAATGTTAATAAGATCTCCCCTCAGTCTCCTCTTCTCCAGACTAAACAGCCCCAGTTCCCACAGCCTTTCCTCATATGGAAAATGTTCTAGTCCCCTGGAACATGGACTGTTTGAATACACAGTCTGAGATCTCTGATCATGCAAGTTCTGCTTAGGGCAATGATACAGACAAAATAATATATACAACTGCTAAATGCAAACAGTAATTCTCTCTATTACTAGAGAATTACTTTGATTGAAACAAATTTTTCAGAGCACTAGCAGAACTAAAAAGGTCTTGAACTAAACTTCTCAAAGTTGATGGTTACAGTTGAGAAAAAGCCATTTCACTTTAAAAAACTGAAGGTAGGAAAGCTGTTATCAGAGGTACCTTTTCACAAGAGAGGTATTTACTGGATAAAATCATAACTTGGCTTTTTGCCCACCCAGAGACTTGGTTTAATGTTGCAATGGCATTATGCACCGCTTCAGGTGACAAAGATTCCAGCTGACTTGAAGTTAGTCCAACCACGGCATCTGACAGAGATCCAAGGATATCATTCAATGTCTGGTTTTGCATGGCAATGCTCAGGAGTTGAGATTTGAGCTAAAGTAAATAAGTTAAAAAAGAAAAAAAAAGCAGATGGGAAGTAAAAATCTGCCAAGCAGCAATATTCATGATCATCCAAAACTTTAACTGGAGCTTCTGGAATAGGCATTGGCAAACACTTAGTGACCACACATTTCATAAACATTCAAAAATAGGACTACAGTTGTCAAAGGAATATCATACAGGAGGAAACAATGAGTAAAGAATGAAGACTGTACAAAAACCAACCCCAATGGGCTTTTGTTCTTTGCATTATCTGATCAAGAACTATTTCCAATTACATCTTAGATCCCAGTCATTTTCACTCTTTTCTTTCCAAATGCAAGAACAAGTCCTCCCTCTTCTGTTTTCAGGCTTAGGTTTTAGGCAAGAAGAACGAGCACTGTACCCACCTTCTGAACCTCAGCCTGGAAACCTCTCAGGTGATTGCATTTAATCATTTGATGAAGTAAAGCCCGGGCCACGGCAGCATCCATCTCCTCCATGTCATCATAAAAGCAAACCAATAAACCCAGCCTATATAAAAGAAAGGATGTTAGCTAACTTCTGACATTAAAAGTATCATTCTCTGGAATCTGAAATATAGCACAGCATACCCTGCTTGTGCTTAAAAGTTGAATCATTTCTATCTGTCAATAGTACCTTACACTGCAATCTTTAAAACTCCACATGGCTTGAAATTGGGGTTTGAGTCACATGCACTGTCCTCTGTGTTCAGCTGAACTCTACCCAGACTGCTTGTGTCACAAGCAAATTTAACTTTCCTGGTTCCATGTGTCTCTGGCTGGATTTTCCCAGCTAATGACTCCACTCCCCTTGGCAGCATTTGCAGTATAATCTCTGCTTTGAAAAGAATGGAGGGCTAAATAAGTCTCTACAAGTGGTTTGCTGAGTTCTTATCTGGATTGATTGGATGTTTTGAACTTTAAACCTGCTTGGATTTCCCATGCGACATAACTCATTCATATGCCAGAAGAGCAGCTAAAGCATTATATAGCCTCTATCGTTTCAGGTTTGAGCAAAGGCTGCTGCATTTCCCATCAAACACACGACTGGAAGATGGATGGAGACCTATCCAGCTCAACACTGGCGAGGAGAAAACATGCTGAGGCTCACTCTCATAGTTGTGCTAGCACAGTGGTTTGCAAGGTGGTGTTGTGAACCAGATATGGAGCTCATCTTCCTCCACAGTAGCTGCACTGTAATATTAAAGCCAGCATTTCCATTAATGTCTGGTACAGAGCAGTTGTCATACCACCAAGGATGACTGCTGTAGGTGGCCTTCTGACTTGGGTCTTGTGCTTATTTGCTGTCATTGACTGAAGTCCTGCAAAGGGAGTCTGAATTGTCACTAATCTAGCCTTTGCTTTCATCATTTACACAGGACAAGAACCTACAAAGCCCACCTCTCCTGCTACAGACTCTGGTTTTCAGCAATTCAATGATGCAAGCACAAGCAGAGTCTAGGCAATAATGCCAAAAATGAACTAAATCAACAGCACACAATGCTGCAGCACTATCACAAACTCAGTAAGATCCTGCAGGGCAGAAAGGCTTAGCTTTTAGTTCCTCTAGTCCCTCAACAACAACCTGCTTAGCAATAGAACAAATTCCTGCTTCAACACCCCATCTGAGTTCATGGGGCATCATCAAACTAACACCTAAATCAAAGAAACATCTATAACTGCATTTTTATAACAGATAATTACTTTCTGATGCACTATTGCATAGCCAACAAGAGCTCTTCATCTCCTTTGGGATTAGCATCAATGAATAACACTGCTTCTTAAAAGTGCATTTAAATCATCAGCATGGTTAAAATGAGTAATATAAAATAAGTGTGTTGTAAAAATGGAATGTATTAAGGATTACAGAGCATGGCATTTCTCTCATCTGTGAGAATGTGGCACCTCCCATGAGTGGTGAAACCATTTTAAAGATTTCTGACATTGAAATTTAGAGCGTGGGCCCATTTCTTCTCTCCTTCACATCTCCGACAATCAGCAGTACTTCAGGAGTTACATTGCAACAACGACAGGAGCTCTGAGGCTGTAAAGCAATTCTCCATTAGTTTAAAACTCCAAGGTATCCCCCAAGGAGACTACAAATAACTCCAGGCTGTGGTGTCTTGGGACAAAATGCATCCATTTCTATGCCGGTGTAAATGTAAACATGGAGCAGAGCACTTTCACGCAGGTGGCTCACACTCACTGCCTGTTGGTGAGTACAGAACACTTTATTTTGTGTTTTGTTATTGTAAAAGTAAGTTTGGTGCTGATTTGACAGCCCTGAAAATGCAGTTTGCTGCTTACACACATAGTGGTCATATCTTTTAACATGTGGCTCATTTCTACCCTGCAGGACATGAAGAGGACAGCATGGGCTTTACACCTCTTCATGACTGTCTTGGTGACACACATTTAAAAACCATTTGCACTCCTGGCTGGTATGATCAAAAATTTCCTCCTTCAATCCTAACTGTAACACAAAACACTTCCATCTTTCGTGATTCAAACAGTCAAGGCAACTCATGTCTTGATATCTCAATTTATTTTATTGCTGTGCTGCACAATCATAGGATTGTGGAATGGTGGGGATTGAAAGTGACCTCTAGAGATCTAATACTACAGACATATCCTCACTGCAAAAGCCAAAGCTTAAGCTAATTAGGCACACCTCCAAAAACTCGTGAAGTAGCAATCCTCCACTGTTGCTAACTAGGATTGGATTTCAGCCTAGATTTTTCTGCCAGAAGGAGAAAGCTACACCACATCAACGATTTCATCAGCCACTTGCTGCTTCTCTTTTCACTTATTCATTCTCTCTTTACACAGCCATACAATAAAAACAAAAGCAGTCTTGCCTGTAGATAGTTGAAGTATTTCTCATATCAAATCCTGATGAGTTTATTCTTTCCAGGAAAGCTTGTGCAAGTTCTGGTGTGATATCATACACCATGTCCAACTGTTTTGTTGCATTGTCATAGCTAATGAATAGCCGTATCTGACCAGTACAGACAAAATCACGTGTCAGGATGATGAAACAATTATATCCAATAAAGTACACATTGACACTAAATTAATTGACTCCATTCATGTTATAGAGAAAGGAAGGAAGATGGATTTGAGTAATACAGTATCTTTGAAGGTAAAGCTGAGAGAGTGATTCTTTGTCAAACTGTCAAATAATTTGAGGATCTTCTATCATTGGTCCCAAACTTTCAGTACAAGTCACAGGACTCAGATATAGATAAACAATTACATATAAAGGATAGACACTTTCAAATTCAAAAAAGAGAAGAATATTGGATTGTGAATGCATTTGGTTTCACTTTAAGTCATTAAAATACAGAAACTTCCTTTTTAGCTTTAAGTTTGCATTTGTGTTTATCTTGTTCATATCTGACATCCCTTGACAATGATCCATCCAACCACACTTTGATACTTACTTCATTGAGACTAATTTTCAGAATTTCTTCTAAGGGGAGATGGACCATGTATCTTCCCAAAATCCATAAGTTTTCTGCACTGACCCAAGAAGTTGATTCATTTAAATCTGTTTTGTACAAACAAACACTCACTACAATTTTAACAAAGCTATTATTTATCAAATATATTGTACCTAGTATATTGTTATTGGCAAATAGTAGTAAAAAAATAAGCTGCAAAACAGAAAAATCCTTAGCAGAGAGTCAGGTTCCCTCTAGTAGCTGGATTTTAGCACCATAATTTCATGAGCCCATATCTTTTTAAATGAAAATGAAACAGTATTTCAAACGTCTCAGATTTCCTCATATGAAAATGGCATGCTTTATGTTGTTGAAATAGAAAATGGATAAAGCATGAGACAGGAAGAATTAAACCAACAGTATTCTATATGGAGTAGCATTTTTTAAATTCAGTTTTCCTAATCAAATATATTCTTTAAGAACATGAGGAACAGATGATACTTTATAACACTTTATACACCTTAATATATGATTATTGATGATACCACTAATTTCAGCAATATGCAATGGCAGTAATGGAGAAAATGACAAATCATTCATATACATACATGGAAATAGGTTGGCAAAACATACAAAATACTACATGGTTTAAAAAAGTCATTAATTTCAGCAATGTTCTCCCAAGGATTGAAAATGAAATCAAGATTCAAATATCCCTGAGGAAAATAGTATTTATGCACTAGGTATGTAGTCTGAGACACGCTGTTAAAATAAAATCATCAGTGCACTTTGAAGAGTTTTCACTATTTGAAAAAGAACAGCCTATAACTATGAGAAGCTGAAGAATCCCATTTAGTAAGTGATTTTTTTTTGGAACACAGATCTAAGCTCCTTAGCTGAGACAAGACCATGCTCCCAGCAGACCTGTCTGTCAGGCCTCCATTCTTTTAAGTGATATTATCTCCCAATACCAGGACTATTAAGAAAGTTGAAATCTATGATAGAAGAGTTAAACAAAAACTAGCACAATTTAAGAATACTGACTGTGGCCCTCCACATAACAGAAATGCCAGTTATCAACCATGGTAACTGTGATACCCCCCCAAGCTGGTTTGTTGTTCTTAGATAAGGTAAAAGCCTCCTGTTTTTGCAAGGGCTACCAGCAGCTTCATCTCTGAATATCTTAGCATTTTTAATATGAGACTTGCAAGAACTGTCTGAGTTGCCATGAAATTTCTTGAAAGGTTTGACTTAGCCACATCTCACCTCCTGCTCATGCAGCCATTCAGCTGCAGGGGCTGCCTGACACTGTGGGAAGATGCACTGTGATGGAACAGCACTCTGCATTTCTGCAGTGTGTTCAGAGACATGGCAATAAGCTCTTTGTCACCAAAACCAGCAGAAATGCTTAGGACATAGCCCTGTAAGCACCACAAATATGAACTTTCTTTCTGCTGAGCTTCCATGAGGAAGATGTTGCCTCTGCAGAGGGCTGATCTCTTTCCCAGGGCTGTCCCAGTGCTACCCACATGTAAAGTGAATAAATAGGTTATTGCAGGACTCTTCCATCTCCCACACTCTATGCTGTGACCTGTGGTGTGCAGGTGTACTTTGGACTCACCAATCTGCATGCTGGTAGCAGTCCAACTGTGCCAGCTCTGGGCTGATAGGTTCTGCAGCTCATACTACCAGCACTAGCTGGTAGTCAGTCCACACCTGATCCATCAGGGGGTGGCTTCACTGAATCTGCTCTGCTTTGCATTTGAAGCAGGAACCAGGATGAAAGAGAGGCGTGGTAATTCTCAGTCCCTCCTGAGCTAGCTGAATTTTTACAAGCAGAGGGTTCATTAATGTTTCAGACACAACCCAAGATGTCTGATGCTGTGGGGTTTTCCCAGGGCTGCTGAGTACCATCAGGCAAGCTCTGCATCTTTGCTTCCCCAGTAATGCACTGGCAGTAATGCCACCTCAGAGCAGGATCATCAGCTTCCTCTCTGTGACTTAATGGGTTACTCTGATAATTTGAAATGGCAGAAGTACCAGGAGCCAAATTTTCCTCTACTGAAGCAAGTGGGCATTTTGCCTTTGATTTCCAGGGCAAGAGAAAGAACGTACACATCTAAAAGTCTAAGATACTCCCATGACAGCACTGCTGGGATGTTTAGTGAAACCCAAGCAACTGGCTCTGGTGTGTCAGTGCCACTGCTGCTTTACAGCCACCTCGTGGAGCCTGCTCTGCACTGTCCCAGCTGTGGCACATCTGCTAAAGAGAGATTAACAAGGCAAACAGATGTGGTAAAATGCATAAAATCAGAATTAATTAGCTTTGGTTTTCTCCTGTCCCTTTTCTGAACGAGCCACTGCTATGTGCTGTGGAACTTTCACAACATCCTGCATTCCTTTTATGTTTTTAAACAGTGCACTGGCTGAAGTATTCTGAGACACATCTATTTCTGTAGACTGAACAGGAGTTCAGAACTGAACAACACATTGGTGCAGAATACCTGACAAGTGTATCCTATTTAAGTCTTAGAGAAAGGACCTAAGTACAGAGACTTTGTGTATATCTCAGTGCAGAAGAATAAGTACCTTTGGAGAACTATTCACTGTGAATAACAAATATGTTTACTGTAGTCTGGAGCAAAGGTATTCATGACAGCTACTCTTAAACACATCTGTGTTAAAACTGGGAAACAATTTAATATGATGGGCAGGCCTTTTGTTGACTGTCTTTGTCTTATGATAAGTGAGAAGAAAATACTTTGCACGCAACATACCACTCATGTTAAAGGGTTTTTGTAGAATCTGCTTCATCCAGCCATACAGAGCTCTCTGTGTATTTGCTGAGGTTTTGTCATAGAGGTCCTTGAATACTGCTGATCTAAGTGACACAAGTGCATATTAGTTCACCTAAAGAGTCAACTACTTTTAAAAAATTACACACATGGACAAATGTTTTTAGAAACATCAACACATAAGCAGAAAGCTATATCTGGAAAATAAACCGAGACCATACAATAACCTCTTTCAAAAAGTATATACACTCAGCAAATGCTACAGAATTGTGTCTGGAAAATAAACAGCTTACAAGTTTCTGAAAGCATCTTCCTGCAGAACATCTGGGAGGCTCTCAATGATTTCAGGTTGGAGATAGTTCATGGCTGACACACGCAAAACCTGGCTTAGGATATCCACACAGTCCAAAGCATTCAGGGCCAGAAAGCATTTATCCAGTGTTACAAGGAACAAAGTCCTGTTTACTCCTGGGCTTTGAAAAAGTCTCTCTCTAGTCTTGTCCCAATCAAGAACAATAGTTCCCATTTCCTGCAAGAAATAAAGGGTTAAAAGAATATCTCTTTGATTATTTCATTATTAATTTTGAGGCCTGACAGAACCCACTCTACAAACAATATGGTGCAAAACACTGTTTGGTTGTAATTACTTCAGATAATTCCTTTCTGGCATTGGCCAGAGACCAGCTGGAAACTTTTGTCAAAAACCAAAATGAAAAAGGAAAAATAATTCAAGTGATTGAAGTTATAGCACGTGCTCTCATGGAAAAGGAAAGGATATGGGAATTGAATGGGTATTTGCCATAATGCAGTATGCAGACATCTCTACAACAGACATTTTTCCATGCAGTATTACTTGCAGCCATTACTACAAACATCTCCTCTGGAAGATGACGCAATATCAAAGAATTAAGACCAGGGAATAAAGTCACTCTGGTTGAGGATGGATTTTTAGGTTATTCCATCTCACAAGTCCAAATGTCTAGAACAGCCTGTTCAGAGCTGGTAGCCCCAGGCCTGCTGATTTGTTCTTGCAGTCTTACCTATCAGTCCTGGAAGAACTGGGTATGCCATTTGAGGAGATGAATTTACAGTTCATTGAAAAGGCTTATGCTTTACTTCTCTGTCTTTCCATGCACGCTGCTCACCTGTTCTGTGTGCATTGGCAGCAGGAGCTGCACCACCACTGTTTGAACAATGGATTGTGCAGTGTTTGTTCTGAGCAGTCACCTCCTATACCTGGGGAAACACTCTCCCTTTCTCCCAGATCGATCTCCACCCCTCAGCAATACCCATGCTGGAGGCCCTTACTCCAGGCAGGGAAGATGCCCAGTGCTCTCACACCTCAGGATTTGGTCCCAGCCCTGCACTGGCCACAAAAGAGAAGGATCTACTCCCTGAGGACAACTCATCCTACCTACATTACATACTTGTGTAGGAAGGTAAATCCCTCTCTGGAGATAAATTGCTCTCCATTGGTTAAAGAGAAAATCCAGACGACTGACTTGTCACTTTTGGACAATAAGAATTAAATGAAGTAAGTCCAACTTAAGGAAAGGGGCTCCTGGAATCTAATCAAAGCCCAGCTAAGCAACTGCATGGTATGTACTGGGAGATCCCTAGTCTGGCCCTTTCCCATTTATCTAAACCATTCACAGGAGCTTTGGTTTTTCACAAGAGCAAAGTGACTTACAAGATGGTCAGTTCTGCTGTTGAAGAGATATTTCATTGCAGTTTGGAACTGCTGCTGATCAAGCTGTTGCAATTCGGCTAGTAGTTGCCTAGGCTGGTATAAAAGGTTCTTCAGATAACTTTTTATGGACACCTGAAGTACAGAAAAAATATGCACAATATACATAAAACTCATTCCGTTTTACTGGGCACATCTTTTACTCTCTGAAAATCTCCACTTATGGAGAGAGAAGTGCTTAGCTCCTCTATTGTTTGTGCTGTCAACAGCTTCAATACAAACTGTAAACAAAAATAACCTAAACTTCATTCTGAAAGACAGAAGTTTTGAAATCCTATTCTTGACTTCCTGAGTCCTCTCCAGTAAGACATTTAACAAAAATGCCTCAGTTTCTCACTTCATAAAACAAGAGCAATAATGCTTTTCTGCTTCACATAGCAGAGCTGTGAAAATGGACCTTTGAAAGAGTTAAAAAAAAATCAGGTATTGTGTGTAAATTATTACTACTTAAAAAAAAAAAGGAAGGAAATGTGCAATTAGATTGGAAGAAAAGTCTCTAGCAGGTCATAGAGCAAAAATATCCCCTCTCACATCAAACTGTGTTACCATTTGACAATCTTACATCAGTTTTGAAAATCTAAAGGGAATTATAACATTAGAATAGAAAGCACTGTCCAGCTCATTAGCACCATATTGGTGTAAAATCCCTTCTAATTCCTGACAGAATTCCTTCAGAATTGGTTTGGAATTTGAGTTGAAACTGTCTGCTGTTGTCCTTGCTTAGCTTGCATTGCCACCAACAGATATTAACATAGTTAAATCCTTGTTGTCTAGGTGGTCCAGCCCTGATTACAGCCTTAAACTGTCAATAAATCTAATCAAATGAGAAGAGGCAGTGTTAGTCTCCTGTAGGTTTGGATGAGCAGTGACAGTGAAATGGAGCTTGGGAAAAGGTTTGAGGGCTGTGGTGCTGCACGGCTGTGGGCTTTGGGGAATGCCTGAGGCTCAGACATTACACATTTGACACTTTCCTTTTTCAGAGTGTGTAGGGAGGAGGGAGAGGGTCAGGTTTTTATTAGCAGGCTACAGCTCTACTTAAAACAGCTCATAATTAATCATAATGGCCAGGGATATAGAGCAATGACTTTTTCCTATGTCACTTCCACATTGACAATGTACCAAAATAGAGTTCAGAGGAGCTTTAAAAGCTGGACACATTTTATAGGACACTCTGGAGTCTCTCATTCCATCAGAAGCAGTGCAAACTACAGCATGGACAAAATCTGGGAGGAACCTGCCATTTGGTGGAGAAATACACATTCTTATGTGTGCACACTCAAGTCAGAAACAATTGCTGAGCCTGAAAACTCCTAATTTCTAGTTTCCATCACAGAAGCAGCAAAAAGATCTTTATTATTTCTGCCTTGCATTCTGCTGCAATCTGAGGGGGAAAAGACAAATCCAAACCACTATCCCTGTTTCCTAGTTATCTGTCACACTGTAGATCTGTCAGTTTTCTCTATTATTGACAACCTAGCTCAGGCTACAGGGATAGGCTGTTTTTTTTTCCCATATCTTTTAAAATAAGGATTTTAATGCATTTTAAATGGCACAAACCTGTAGGCTGCTAAGAGTAAAAGTAACTTCCTGGGCATGAAAATACGCCATGACTTTTGCAAGCATATCTGATGTCCAGACGTTAGAGCTATAACAGAGAACAGTACCAAAAATGACAGTAAAATAACACATAAAATAGCAGAGTACAGGACAAAACAAGAGTAAGAAAAGCAAACATTGTCACTACTACCAGAATGACACAAGTATTCCATTTTTTTGCCTAACAAGACTAATAGCTGACCTATTTAGTGCAATAAAAATGGTTCAATGAGGTTCAATGAGGAATGGAATGAATTAGTTATGAGGATTTTAATCCAACTCCACAACCACCCAAAGTGATCTCCATTTTACAGCATGCTGCCATTAGTACCATGTCCAGGCATGAGAAAAGCTGTGCTGTATCTAGTCCAGAGCTATGGCTGTGCTTCCTGGCATCCCATCATGCCTGTTCAGATCTCTGCTTGTAGAAAGAAAGTTCAGTGACTAATGTCTGCTGCCTTTCCCTCAGCAGAGTAATTAATTTCAGTGTGTCTTCTTTACACAGACACTGATTTTCTCAAAATATGTAGGAGTGCACTTGCCTTTGAGGCTTATACTGCTCTTTCAAATTTAGACAAACTTAGTAAGTAATTCAAAAGTCAGCAGGGACTGGAAGAAGTGGGACGAATGAGAGATGGAGCAGGAACGAAACAAGAAGATGGGCAGAAAGCTGGAACTGCACCTAATTTCCTTAAGAAGTCATTCTGAAACATATGAATACAGTTAATTATCAAAACTTCAGATAAATGTAGCAGGTATTTATTCTCAGCTTCATTCTGTGCATGTTTTCTGCTTCATAGTGACAATCAGCTCTTTCCTTGTTAAAATACTCCTCACAGGACATCTAAATCAAAGTAATCATATGTGACAATCGCTTTCTATCCTTAATGTTCCATTTCTCGTGGAAATAAAATAGATCATATCTGAGGTGGAAGATAACACTGCAAATCAAGATGGTGAGAGTAATACATTACCTCTGAAAATGAAGTATATCGAGGAGGGCTACACATGAAAAATGGAACATAAAAAGTTATGGTGAGATACTGAGTTTTCATTCCTTTCAGATGCATAAGTGGGAACAATTTTGTACATTACCATTCAGATATTTCCCAGTTATTACTTCCTCCTGAGGAAAAATGGTAAATATATGTAATAAATTATTATTTTTAGATTATAATATAAAATATTAGTAGAGAGATCAAATAAAAATACTAACCACAGCTTTGTGTAATAATGGAGGCAAATCTGCAAAAGATCATCCCGTTACTAAAAGCTGATTTACCATTCAACTGCGTTATACAAAAAATATGTGTGTCATATACATTGAAATGACATATAAACACATAATTAATGGAGTTTTCAGTAAATATATTGAAAGTAAGACGGAGAAAATTAAAAAAAAATCTATTAAATAATAAGCAATTTTGATTAAATTCTTTGCTGGATAGTGCCACGAAGTCAAGAGAGCAGAGAATATGGTCCTAGTTACTAAACAGTACTGCATCAGTTTTACTATATATATATATATCCCTTTCCATCCACACAAAATATATCCCTCATATGGGAGTTCTGGTCTTACCTTCAGAGTTCTGACTGTGTGTAATCCCAGCAAGATTCACTGATATCAATAAGAAGCATATCTTCAAAAGTCTGGACATTTCTTATAGTGTTTATTAGAATCAGAAGATATTTGGATTGAAAATGAAAATAGAAATAACAGAGTCAAAAGGCAATACCCACCCAAAACTTTCACAGCTATAAATCAGACAGCCTAAGTTACTGAGTACAGAGATCAGAATTATCTCGAAGTGCTTGTTCCCCAGTTTTTAATTTAGATCTTTTTCCAGGATAGAAACATGCTTGATGCAAATACAAGTGTGCATGTGTAGACCGATTTATTTCCCTTTCACCAAGCAACTCTTTTAATTTTCTTCCTATTTATTTAGTAAGCCATGTACCACCTAAATATGACTTGAATGCAGTTTTGTTAAAGCAAACAAATCCTTTTAAACTCAGATAAAATAGAACAGAAACATGGGAAATGAAAATGGAAATAGTAAAGAAGCTCCAAAAAACGCCTAAACTTTTCCAGCTCATTAAATTGCCTGCACAATTCCTGTAGGATAGGTCTGGGACCTTCCACTTGTACATCTCTGATCCCAAAAGGTGGGAGGGCCTGGCCCTGTGTCAGTGTGCTCCAGACAGAGGATAAAGGAGTGTTCCCCTCCCCTGCTGCTATCACTCTGCAAAAAGGGGGAAATGTCCTTATGCCCTTCTGAAGCAGAGGAGTTCCAGGCCATGCCACTTCATTTAGCCAGATCAAAGCTCTAGTCTTTGTACCCACAAGACGCTCACCATCAATTTTTCACTATCAGCTAGGACATAGTTTTAGTAGATCCTGCTGCCCTGTGCTAAGCAGCATAAAGATCACTGAGCTCGAAGGGCAATAATGGGATACCCAGAGCTTTTCACCAGAGTGTCACTGATTCTCATCAGAAAAGACTAACTCCCACAGTTGTCCTTTATGAAATTACTTTGTTGCTTTTGGTCTAGTTCCTGAAGGACAAGGATACACACAGCAATTATATAGTGGGATGGAAAAGAAGCAGAGACTGAGCAGGTCTCGCTCACATGGGTGTTTCTGCAACCACGTCCCCTCCACTGATCATGAGCTCCTTTAATCCACATTGCACCAAGCTCACTGCAGAGAGGATTTTGCTGCCTCTGTACCCTCAGCCTGGCTGTTTGCCCAGCTGTGAGAGTCATCATCCTCACAGGTAAAACAGTTCCTTAATCTGAGATATTAGATGATGCCCTGCTCTACAGATTGCAGCTGCTTACACTGGGATTAGTCGCTGATTTTAACAAATGACACAGAGGGCCTCACTGGGCAACCTCACTCTGTCCCTGAGATGATTTTTGTTAGGTTTCCTCTCCCTTTCCTTCATTGCAAGGATTTATCTGTAGCTACACTTAATTTCTGCGTTTCTTTTTGTTGCTGAATTTGGATCCATCCTCCCTTTACTTTTCTTTTTTTTTAAGTTCTCTGCCACAGCTTGAGTTACAGATCTGAACATTTGATAGACACAAACACCTTCATCAGATTGCTTAATCTCACCTGTCAACAAGCTACTCTTTTATGAAAACATCTTTCAACAGCTTCCAGTAATACTTGAGTCTATCACAAACACTTAACTGCAGTCTTGTAACAGGAATCACTCAAACTGCTGCACGATGGAAAATTGGAACATTAGACTTTAAGGAGCTATTTGCCTCTGTCCTGTTCTTGCACACACTGAAACCCTTTTCAGCTATTCTTTTGGGAGCACCACAGTACATTTCTTTCATTCAGACATATCTGGTTTCCTAGACAATGAACTTTCTTGTGTTTGTTTCTGTCTTTGTCCTATTAATTTTGCAGTAAGGTTTGATTACTTTGCATAGTTTCAATCACACCACCAATGTTAACCCTGTTTTATTTATTCCAACTCCTTCACCTTGATCAGAGAGTGTATTTTAATTGCAGCACTCTAAATTAATATACAAGGAGATTAAATGCTAAGGACAGTGCTTTTTTATCCTGAATTACTCCAGTGGACAACTAGCAGGTGCAGAAGTCTGCCGTGATATAGCCCTGCTTGATAAGACAACTGTAAGGATGAAATAGTTCCTTTTGTCAAATAAATTGATGTTTGCAGTTCACTGCAGCTTTTAGACAATCCCAAATCACCCTGTGGGGATCTCTTGTGGATCTCACCCAGCCTTTCCTCAGAGAACATTCCTTGCACCACAGCAGCATATGCTGTGATCAGACTGGACTCTGGTTATTAGGAGCTCCCAGATTGCCGTATCCTTTTGCCTCCTAAACTGTGTAAAGAAATCCCAGACGTTTTATCACTCACTCTAATGCAGCCACTGCTTTATCTGAAGCTTGATAACCAGAAAGCTAACCCCATAACCAGAAGTCTTGCTGATAAGCCCTTGCACTGCCAGTGCCCATACTCCCCCTTGTAGCCAGGCACTCAGCACTGCTGAAGAAATAAAAAGCCCTATTTGCGGTAAGGGAACCTTCAAGCGGGTCAGGCTGGAAAGGCAGAGAGAGAAGGGGAAGGCAGAAGAAAACAATGAGATGATGGGTTCCTGGGGACAGCCAGGACCCCTGGGCACTTTACCTGCTTCTGCTGTGTGTGCCTCCCTCCCCGCGCTCCACTGCAATGAGCTCAGCGGCTCTCGCCACGGACCCCAGAGCAGGGGGCAGGGACTGGGGCCAGCACCGCCTGCAGCCTCAGGTGTCTGCCCAGCAGCACCCAGCTTGCAGCCAAGGGGAGGGGAAAAGTCTCTGCTAGGGCCTCAGAGGCTGAGGACTCCCATAGCATGCAGGAGCGGATGCTTCCCCTCCTGAGAGTACTCAAGGAGTTGTGTGAGGGAAACACAGCAAGCCCGGCTGGTGCTGCCTGGCGGCCTGCTCCCCGCAGCTCCCCACAGCTCCTCATCCCGAGCATGGGCAGGAGTCTAGAGTTCCATGGGGCACAACATGAACCCACTGTACCTGGGATCACCCTGCATAAAGGGTTCTGTGGGAACAAAGTTGTTCTGACTTGGTGTGGAAAGTTTCCATCTAAGTCATGCTCTTGCACAGCATCTTCTTCCTGTGATGCAACACACGCAGTGACACCTTGACAGAGCAGAGTTACTCTGCAGGGCAAAACAGCATATTAGTGAAACCACCGAAGTGTGACATGCACACTGTCGCCCTTGGCAGGACAGGGGCAGCAGAGGGACCAGGAAAGTTCCCCAAGCCCAGGAGTCATGATTTTGGACATCAGACTTGCAAAAAATACTTGTCTCCTTGGATGATATCTTCCAGCATTTCAGGCAATCTAATCAACAACTGAACTTGAGTTTCATTGCATGGGCTGTGTGAGCAGACAGTAACTGCACACAAATACACTCTCAAGATCTGAAAAGAGAAGGAAGTCCTTTCCCTGACACCAGGAGCCATGCTGCACCTTTTCCTTTGCAAGAAACTCTGATTTTAGAAGTACAGTGCAGGTACAGTCCCTCAGGGCTGCTCTGTGCATTCAACAGGATTAAGCAGGTTTTTGACCCTGTTGTCTCTCACACTTTAGCTTACTCTATCAATAGCTTTATAATAATTGCTCACATTGTGATAACTGTTTTAATTCCCCATCTCAAGTGTAAGAACACTTGTTCAAATACAGGGAACAAAGTAAGAAATCGTAAAGAAAACCCCAACCTATTATTTACATCACACTTTCTGCCCAAAAACATTTCAAAGCTATTACAAGCCGAAGTCCTAAGTGACAGGACTAAAAGATATCAGATACATGAAGTATATAGTGTGATTTTAACCTGTGGGATTAAAACACTCAAGTATTTTTTAAGAAGGTTGTCTTAACACATATTTGCTACACGAAGCTAAATTCATCACATGTTCAGAAATGTGTTTTCCCACTACTAAATGAGTGCAAATGAAGGTAACAAAACAAAAAAGAATGGATTCTCTCCAAAGCATCTGTTACATGCTATATTATAGTTAATTATTCCAACAGTCAAATCTGATTATATTCTGTGCCAAAATTCAACAGCACATGTTGAAACAAGAATAATCACAGAACTTTAAGGGTTGGAAGGGACCTCGAAAGATCCTCCAGTCCAACCCTCCTGCTAGAGCAGGACCACCTAGAGTAGGTCACACAGGAACTCATCCAGGTGGGTTCTGAATGTCTCCAAAGGAGACTCCACAACCCCTCTGGGCAGCCTGTTCCAGTGCTCCCTCACCTGAACAGGGAAGAAATTCTTCTTGTGTTTCTTTGGAATCTCTTATGTTCCAGCTTATATCCATTGCCCCTTGTCCTGTCATTGGACATGAGTGAGAACAACCTGGCTTCATCCTCCTGACACCTGCCCTTTATGTATTTGTAAAAGCCTAAGTTACTGTTGATAAAAACCACCAGTCACACCTCTCACTGCCACTACAGAACACTTCCTATTTCACAAAGATGACTGCAAAAAACCTGTGATTAAATTAGCAAGATAAATCACTAACCATCAAAGAAAGTCCAAGGTAAACTTAAGAAGACACATTGAAGCATCCTACCCGGCATAAGATCAGCCATCATTAAAAAGCTCCCAAAACTCAAAACCCATAATGCACTTTTTTAGACTTCAAAAGCAAAAGGTAAGTCAGTTCTTACTTTACTTACCAGCTGATATGCAAGCTGAGGTTTCTCTGCTCTCTCACACTTACATCCTGAGCAATGCAAAACATGTGTCTGCCATGTTTCTGATGCCACTTGTTTTAAGGGAAGCTTATATCCCAACTACCACAAATAGTCCATTTTGAATGGTTTGTAAAACAAAACATGTTAAAATAAATAGCATTTATTTAGTGTTCCTGAAGAAAAGAAAACATCAAGATAGCGAATCTTCAAAATCACACCCCTATAGCCTGATCCTCAGAGGCAGTTTGACTCACAGAAATTGCAAGAAACTACTTACAAGTTTAAGTTGAAAAGTTTTGGGAACAACTTGCTTAGAAAGTTTGTTATCAAACCCATCAGTTGAAAGTGCAGCTTTGGCAAGTTCTGTTGTAACTCCTTTAGCTGGAAAATGGCATAGGCAAAAGCAATGAAGATTTATGAGGCTTTGAGGGGAACATGAAGGAAAGACAACCAAAACTGAGACTTTTTTTTTTGCAGACTGCTACTTTTTAAACAATAGTTAAATGCTGTTTAAATAAATGCAAGGTTGTGCTGCTACTGAGAGCCTGATTCCCAAGACAGAGCAGTTGCTGCAGACAAGCAGGGCTACAGGTACAAAAATAAACACAAAAGTTAATGCAAAAAGTCATCTCAAAAAAAGTTTATTAGCATGATTAAAAACGTGAAGAATGACAGTAAGAGAGAAAGTAACTTAGCATGGAAGAATATCCATTTGAACAGTTTCTATTCAACAAGGCTTGAACTGAATTGATAACTTTATTGCCAGATTTCACTCGTTTTGTTTAACAGTTCACGCTGTATCAGTTTCACCAGCATTAGGACTATTGCTTTTGTTTGAATCTGACTCCTGTTGCAGGTAAGTATAAAAAGTATCCCCCATTGCTGTTGGATTGCAGAGTTACTGTTGGATTGTTAGTTTAAGAGCTGTTATAAATGAAATTCCCAACTGAAGAGTCTGTTTAAAAAACAACCTTTTTTTTCCCCCCCACCCTAATCGCACTACAAAGAAATACATTAGTGTTTTGGCCTTTACATTTCTTACATGGTATTTATTTAGCATGGCAGTCCCCAAATTCCCTCCCTTTAAAAAACCATAAATCAAACCCCTCTTTCAGGGGCTGCTTCTTGGGTTAGATTCTGGAGATTTACTTCAGACACGCTTACACTGGCTTGAGGACGAAGACAGCGTCATCTAGTACATAGTAGTCATTATACATGTCACCTTCACATAGGTATGGCAGTCTGGTGAAAGCCTCTATGGCAAAACCAGCTTTACTGAAAACTTCTGGCAGGCTGTTCACCTGTTCTTCCCAAGTGTGTCCTTTGATTTCCAAAACTTCTGAAGGCTTTTCCCACTTGCCACCTACTGAGAAAACAAAACAGTTTTGTTTAAAGGATAAAGAAACCTTTATTGTGTGATGTATTTTCTTGCAGAAAGCATATACACAAATAAGCATATACACATTCCATTCCACAACTCCAAAAAGCCATTTGCAGAGCTGTGGCAAGATCGGTTCAAGGTTTTGCCTGTTGTTCAGAAGCAGCTACTTCTAAGGTTATCTTCTGTTCCCTTTTGAACTAACAGTTCTAAGACTGGCTGAAAAGCAGCTTCCAACAGTGAGGCTGGTGTTCAGCAGACACAGACAGACAATTCAATGAAGATCTTTTTAGGCATTATAAACTTCTTTCTTTATGCCTACCGTCTGGCCAAAGATGGCTTCAGGTAATCACAGTAAATAGAGACAGCAAACCAAACCCGATCATTCGCTGTGAAGCTTCCATCAGTAGACCACCACATTCTAATGATTGGCTACAGAATCTTTGTTCCTCCAGTGGCCACCTGTTAGCTGATGTGGTAAAGGCTGCTTAGGATCCTATAAAATTAAGAAGCCAAACACTTGTAGCATGCTGCAAAACATGCTGTCACTTGTTATATCTGAGGAAAAGATCTGAAAGATTAAAAGGTACAACTCTCACAAGTTCAAAATTTAGAACTCTTCCCTCATTTTCCAAGTAATGTCATCCACAAATAACAAACGTTCTCTGGTAGGGTCTGTACCTTTAACTAGTTTCCTAGATGCAATGGTAAACACCCTCCTAAACAGGAAGTTCTGCATCTTGTGATTCAGAGAGTTCTGCAACTCCAAAGATTTGTTTAAGTTCCTCTTCCTTCAAACAGAGTAATTTCCAGAGAGAAACAAGAAATGGCATATCTGAACAAATTTAAGAACGTGCTAATGCTGGCGTTTGACTGGATTCTGTACGGTGCTGGTAAGACTTCTTTTTTTATAGCTTCTTCTATCTCCCCACAGAACTGCAGTTAAACAAGTTTGACTGAAAATGTTGTGATTATAATTTGCAACATAGCTACAAAATAAGAGCAGTAAAATGTTTTGCTGAGAATCAAGCTGATTTCTGCTATCTCCATACAACTTCCAAATCCAACAACTGGGAGCAAATTATTTTTTTTCTTCCGTAAGTCTGAAATGCTCCTGTAATCTCTGATTTTGTGGACAACTCCTGCTGCACTTCCCTGCAAAGAATGCTCCAGCAGCACCATTTCAGGACAGGTGCACTTGTTTGGGAGGGTTTGGGAAGTTCACCAGATACTATCTACAGGAACTGAAGCCATGGAATTCTGCTCTGCAAGGTCACCCAGAGCTCTAGGGTAAGGTGGAAAAGTGAAAAGGATCAACTGCAGAAGCACAAGCTACTGCCTTTCACCACCCAGGGTGCAAGTACATCAACAGCATAGCATCGACAGCACGGAGCTGCCATGGAATGGCTCTGAGGTTCATCTTACACAGAAGCAGAGTTTCATTTTACTCCTGTAGAAGTTGCAGACAATGAATCCACTTGGATTTGGTCCATAAAATGCTCATTGAGAAAAAATAATGAAGAGACAATGCTGACTGTCCATTGTGAACAGGCCTATATATTGTGTATCAGCAGTCCAGTTTAGTTTTCTTCTAATCTGTTATTTACCAGGAAGTAGAAAATGTTTCTGTTAAGCTACTACACTGCAGTAACCTCAACTCCACTGCTTAAGTAACTAATCAATTCATTTGAAAAAAATTAAAGATACCAAACCAGTATTTAAAGTCTGGATTTTAATAACAGCTTCAAAAAAATCCTCCCAGACCAGTTGCATTAAACATTACATTTCAGTTCCTTAATTAGAATTCTCTGTCTAACCTTCCTGTTTTCTCTGCACACATTTTTAAATGTCAGAACTAACAAGCAGTATTATTATCCTTAGAAACCAAGAGTCAATATATGTGATGAAGTGGAAGAAAGTCCAGGAACTATTATGAATTCTAATCAATGTGGTTAAGTTGCTATATTATAAATGTTTGCATTCGTGACATTTCCACTGCCCACCGTCAGGCTGCCTCACATGACTGAGATCAGGAACAGCAGAGGAGTGAGAAACCCTTGCAGAACTTCTTCTCCACTGAGCATCTAGGGTTACATCACACAACACTCACCTCTCCACTGACTATTACCCCTCAAAAACCATTCAGGACTAAATTCAAAGCAGGGAACTACAGAGAGGTGGGTTTGTTTGCTCCAGAGACATTGACATTGTTTTAAACATAGGGACACAGGAAGTGAAGCACATTACCAGGTAGATGAAACTGTTACAAGAACACCTGGGCAAGCTGTAAGAATTATTTAGAAGTTTGTTGGACACAACCTTAAAAATGGAAACACAGCTGCTTTTCCTCCTTTCCTCTCACTTTTCCTCAGATAAACCAGGAGCAGCTTATTTTCCTTTTAGACTGTGCCTTGCTTTTTAACAGTCCCTCACATTATCACTTGTTTATCCTCAACAGGTGCCACAGATGCATGCCAAGTCACTGTAACACAACCCAGATTTCAGGAAGCTGACTATTCCGTGCACACTGTGCTCATAACGTGTACTTTTTCTGCCTCTGGATGCTCCTCATCCCCACCTCAAGTTCTATGGTTTCGCTTTTTAACTAATAAACATGAGGATTTGTGTACTCCTGGATGCAGAGATGATCAGAAGTACAAAGTACATTTATCACCAGAAAATAACATTTCACTTCAGATCAATGATCTGACTGTACATGACAATGCTGTTTATATCTGTGGAGTAGCATATGTGGATTCAAGTTCACCCCATTCTAAACAAACAGGAGATGGAACGTTACTACAGAAAACAGGTCAGTGGATCATTTCTTTGTAATGAAGCATATTAAAAGAAATAATCTTTCCTAAGTACTATCTTTACTTACACTTTCAAGAATGGCACTTCAGGTGGAAACACAAACTAAACTGTTTTCATTATACTATTCCTATTAAAATATTAATAGTGAAACCATGGAGGGATTCTACAAACCAGCATCTTAATTAACCTTGTTTGCCAGCTGAACTGTTCTGTCATGGTGCAAATGACCAGAAATCTACAAAAGAAAGTTTTGTACTCCTGTTAGTGAACTACACTGTATATGCTCTTACATAGACTTTAATGGCTATCAGAAAGGAAGTCTTGACAGAAAAATGAGAAGTAGAGAAACATTTAGTGGAAATAAGTGCAAGAGAGTACAGGGTCTCAGAACTGGGGATTCACTGGGCCAACTTGAGAAGAACCTTTGTATCATGTGCCTTCTACCTTAAAAAGTGATGAGACTTACATGAACTACATTTCAGTTTTAGATGCCTAAACTGGAAAAAAGCCCAAACAAACCTATCTGCACCTGTACTCCTTAAATTAGCTAATTGCACTTTTGAAAAAAAAAAAAAGCTTGCAAGGTTTATTCAGATATTCATTTAAAAGGGAAAAAAACCCTCAAGGATGGGTTCATAATCAAAAATAACAAGTCTTCATTGCCCTTGCAAAAACTCAGGGAAACAAAAGAAAAGTCATCTCACTAAAGAAATTACAACTGAAAATGAACCAGAAAAATACTGATGGGTATAAGGTTTAATTCCTCAGAGGAAGGAGGCTAAAATGCAGAATCTTAAGAAAATGACATGAAACAGAAGAACTGTCCTTTATTCTAACACTCACTTTTAATAAAGGAGCAGAGAAGCAGCACAGCAATGGAAATCTCATCTTCATGATCATCGCCTCATCCTTGCTGTTTCTCTACAGCACCACTGTATTGACATTCTTTGTAGTCTACAAGGTAGGCTCAAAGTGATTTTTCTGATTTTGTTCTTTCTGTAACTCTAAGCAGTTTTAGTATCTCCATGAGGGAAGAAAACAAACAAAAAAACCCATTCCTAGATTCCATAACTTTCATGATTAAGTTTTAAAGAGCTGGTTGGTTGAAGTTCATATGCTGCACACATCTCCAGACAACTGTGTGGCACACAGCTATACTCTCAAAAGCAACCCCATTTTCTTGTTTTAGTAAAGTGGCTAAAATAAAAGGCATTCTAAAGTTAAAATTTACCTGAGAGTATTAACCATGAAGTTGGAGATTATCTATCGAGGCACACTGGAAAAGCAAAGCTAGAAATTACCATCGTAACTCATCAACTGTCTGGATTCGTTTCCAGTGAAGTGAAATAATTTAATGTCAAAGTATTTGTGAGCTGCAGTAAAATTACTGCGGACTGATTTTACTTGTGTAATGAAATTGTATTCATATATCATACACACAGAGAAGAGACACCTTGGTAAAAATGAAAACCATCAGAAACTTGGAAGACGCTTTATGCTTACAGGAAACAAACACATTACATAGTTACATAGTTACATAACTATTGGGTTAATATTTTAAATCTAGAATAACATTTTTGTTTAGTTAAAGACAAACAGCCAAAGCTGCAACTGCAATCTTTACATAACAATGAGGCTTTGACACAAAAATGAGGACTTCACTGTCCTATGACATGGTAAAATGCTTCTTTACTTTTAGCGATCACTGTCTAAGCATAAAGACAGTCTTTCTGATGTTCATTTTTATTTAAACTGGGTGAAGTAGTATAGTGGGAAAAATTAATCAAGCCTTCTTCAGGGGAAAAACTGATATCTGTGATGCCACTGGTTTATTTTTGAGAACCGGCTAGTGCTTCAGGCAAGCTTCACTATATTCAAAGCAAAAATACCTGTAACATCTACCACGATGAGCTGGAAAAAAGCTTTACAGGCTTGAAAATTTCCCTGATCTTTCCAATAACGTAAGGTGAGCTAATGAAAGACTTATCCACAAACTGTTTGACTATTCTGTTACCTTAGCAGCTGGCTTCTCATCTTGTGCTTTAACTGTTTTTTATTTTATTATTCCTCCCTCCAGTTAAAACCAAAGCTGCTACAGAAAAGTGGGAATGAAGACCAAAGAGCAGAGAACGGTGTATGTCATCACTTTGATTGCTTTGTCTGCGATTCAGAGCTTTGTTTGTTTGTTTTCTGTCTTTAAGTATCTTGGGCATCACTTCTGTGATTAATTGGTGATTCAGTTAAAGAGACATTCAGCAATGTTAAGGCTTCACTTCAGATTTGTACAAAACTACTTACTGATTCTATGTTTAACTAATTTGATGGATTGGTTAATTTCTTTTTACCAAACTGGATACAGGACAAAGCCAATCTGTGTAAAGGCCCTCTCCACTACACAGCTTCCTTGAGGTTTTCAGTAACTTTGTTTCAAATTTCTTCTGAAAACAACAGCTTTTGCTGTTAACTGTTGTTTGTTTAAATGGTACCTTTGGGTACACCTTAATGTATTCCAAAACAAGTCTATTAAGAACCTCTGTCATCATGTATCCTTGAATAAAAAAATCAGACACCATACATTTAAATCTCCATTAAAGAAGGTATAGATGTTAAGAGATGTAGAATTCATGTAACTGAAAATCCCTCTACCTGACAAACCATATATTCTTGAGGTGTCATAACATACCCAAAGACATATACAGGGGGGAAAAAAACCCCCCAAAATTATACAAGGTAGAAAAAGATATTTCACCCAACTTCAAATGTAGCACTGACCTAAACTATTTTCAATAATTTGCAGAAAATCAGTAGTGGGAGGAAAATTTTTCAAGCAATTGCCCAAGAACTTCAAAAGCAGAAGTTTGCTGAACATTGCCAACAGCCTGTAAGTATCTACCTACCAATTCTGAAATTTATGGGGAAAAAAAGGGAACTGAGAGTTAAGAGTATATCATTTCTATTTCCTTTCGAAATAGACTTTTTGCTTTTAAAGTTGAAAAAGCTCTAAAAAAAAGTATTCTGTAAAACAGTCAAAGACAATATAAAGCATTCTAAATGACCATATAGATACAGATATATACTATCATATATATGTAATTGTATATATATGGTCATTTAGAATGCTGATGTGCTGATGTATGTATGCACATTTTAAAATGAAGCTTCCAGAGATTTGTATTTTGCCAAGAAGAGGCCTCAACATGTGGTTCTGGATAGTTTGGTGAAATACATAGAGACATTACAAGTTCATTTCTGAAAAATACCTCCATTGCAAGTCCTCTTGCTCCCTTAGCTCAGGGCAGCTGGGTGACAGAAAGCTAACAAAGCTGTTAGAAAAGCTCTACAACACTCTTACAGATGTTTCTCCCTCCTTCAACTTACAGAGTCTAATCTACGTATTGAACATCAGTGGGCAAAACCACACAACTTATTTCATCATTCCAAATTTATACCAGTATGTCTTATATGGCTGTGTGACAATACTCTTGCATTTGCCATTAAATTGCAAAAACCGGCTTTAGAAGCCACATGTATTTCCAAGCAAAGAAAATGGCTTCTCTTGGGAAGAAGAAAAAAAATCCTACATTAAAAAAGTTGCTTCTCTTGAGAAACAGTGCAAATCCTTTCCTATTCTAAGCACAGACTGCACCACTTCAGAAATGCAAGGAGAAACCAAAAGAAACATAGAACAAAGTCACACACTTCTGTATGCATTTTTATTTCATTTATTTCTATACAGCATCAATTGTTTTCCTCTGTAATAACCCCTTTCAAGACTTCAAGTCCCTGCTGACATGACCTGGTCCTTGGTTTGAACGACAGATATGAACACAGTGAAAACAAGGAGTATGTTTTACTGCCTCTGTGCTCCCTGGAGATTAGTGAAAGAGGAAAAAAAAATGTTTTGAATCTTACAGATGGCTCATGGACAAAAACAACTGGATAAGTGGGGAGAAAGAACCTTACTGAAAAAATAATAGGATGGAGTTTGCCTCAAAAAGGAAATTCTATCTTTATATTTTTTAAAAAAAAAGTTCACTTCAATAACAAAATACTCCTACATTTTTCCCCCAGGATGATTTGGAAGATGACACTGTTTATCAGAACAGATGAGCTTGTACAGCAGTTCAGATTTGTTCAACATTTCTCATGCAAGCGAAGGGACAGATGAAGAAGATAAGCCTCTTCAAAGACTTCCTTTGCTTTAAAAAGAGAAGAGAAAACCTTGCAGGACAGTGTTCTTCCCGAGTGTTTTCTAAACAGATCACCAAGACCAAGTGAATTGTACATTACATCTATGTTGTACGTTACTTCCATTTTGCATTCTGCAAGAAAGTCTTTGTCTTTCAGAAGACAACTGCTAATGTTTCATAAAAGTTTCCCTTTTTGTTTAGATTTAATTCTGTGTCTTTTCTTTTTACATAAATATACTTGTATTCCTTTTCCACGACTTGATCCTTTGTGAAAGATGTATGATAATTGATAGCAACAGAAAATAAACATTTCATGGGTGAAATTCTGGTTTTAGTCACGTTAATGTGATAATTACTGACGTAACAGATAAAAAGACAAACAGTCACCGAGTCTTAAAAACAGCTTAAATAGATAAAATCTCATGTGTTCTGTAGACAGGCAAGGAGGGAAAAAAAAGGCAATATAAATGCAGCTACTACCATGGTAAAGCTCATTTGGGATGGGAGCTTCTTCCTAGCCTATTTAGGAAAAGAAAGTAGTTATCATGAGAAGGTTGCTCCTGCAATATTAAAGACAGATAATCTCCTTCTTCCAGTCCTACCATCCAAAGTCAGGATTACCTGGAGCACCAAGTTTCGCCTTTACATGTCATTTCAACATGGATAAAGGCATGAGAACAAAAGTATACTAACTAGTCAAGGTAGTACACTTTTTAAAAAACACCAAAAAAACAACAAAGAAAACTCCCCATGCTAATCTACAAAATCAGCACTTCTACAACGGATCTGTTAGTATCATCATTTAAATAAAGCAATGCTTTGTTTAACAAACGATACAGCGCTTCTCACTTCAGTGAGATGAGAACTGACAACTGACACAAAGAAAGGCTTCATCTAGCACAGTACTGTTTCCAGCTCAATTTAGTACCAAGTATTTCAGGAAGATGGAAAATACACCTTTGTTTTCTTATCCCTGTCAATCAATCAGAAGGACATCAATGCGATCAACGAGCAAATTCCCAGTCCCAGGCTACTGGTGTTTACTGCTTCTGAAGTATGGTGTGTCTGGCATTTTTGGCTTAGAGAAACTTAAACTCGTCTAGACATAAACTATCTAATAATACCTTTATAGAAATACGGTGTCTATATCAGGAAAGACAAAAGGTTTTTACATGAGCCTATGTGGACAGCTCTTAAAAATATGAAGTTATAATGATAAATGTTCTTATGAGACTTGTCTAACACCTTACGTGGCTTACTTGGCAAATACAGACATGGGCAGTAAGTGCATTACCTCTTGTTCTGTATGTTGAAAATAAAAACTCTGAAATGCCCCAGAAAGAATTTATGATTAAGCTACTTTGGACTCTAGGTGTCACTGTCATTCCAGAAACAGGAATCACAGCAATACATTCTACCTCCACCTCTGCCTTGCTTTGTTCTCTTAAAGCAAGTTTTGTGTTTTGCACATCAACAGTTTCCACAAGTACTCTCCCATTATATTATGTGCAATAACCCAAAATCTCATTTGGATTGAAATAATTTTCCCATTTCTAGAAACCAATCGATACACTGATCAAACACATGCCTCATCTCTTTTGCATTTGTTCCTCCCTCTAAAACTCAGAAGTTTCTCTAGAAGGATCCAAACTGGTTTTAATTAGCTGCTGATATATAAAGTTGAGCCATGCAACCTTCTCCTCTTTGACTGTTGCAAGTGTGTGTTTTTTGTTAAATACAAAGCATACATCCATAGCTAACACCTGTTAAAGTGCATTGTCTTGTAAAATAGCTGAATGAGAACACTGAAAACTCTAAAATCATTTGTACATCATGAAGACGGTCTGGCAGTCACCGTCTACTTCTTCAGGCTACAGTTACACAGATGTTAAGTGGGAAAGTTTCAGTGGAAAGCAATAAGTTTCATGTGTGCTATCTTGCACTGTCTAAACAAGCTTATGTGAGCCCATATAGGTGACACTGGTAAACAGATGTATGAATATGTTTTTAAGTTTTAGAATATATTATGGAAACAAAAGTGCCTTAAGTGCAGTGACTAATCTTCTACAAGTCACCACCAGAAACAAACTATGCCTTTGGTTTACAAGACGTCACACAACAGAGTACAACTTTCCGCAAGTAGGAATGACCAGGTTAAAGAATCAGTGAACAGGCTTCCAGTTCCTTGCAATTTATAAATGTAACACTCTATTCTCCTCCCAGTATACTGCAGGAGATTAATGAAGGATGTAAGCGGACTTAGAGTGGTTTCTTCCTTAACTTATTTACCTCCTGTTTATCCGGGAAGTTGCATGTGGTCTGTCAGGTGATTACCCAAGAACGTGCAGAAAAGTAGATGCTGGGTGCAACAGCAATTGCAAAATACACTGGTACATAGTTTTGAAGATATGCAGACAAAAATGCCACCCAAATCATTTCTCAATTTCTGCTACTAATGTGCCAGTGAAGGCCTAGAAAGGCACTGCTGTTATTTGGAACTTTAAAGACTTTTAAAGAGGAAGCCACATTGTTCCACGTTAGAGGAGTAATAAGTTGTAACCAAACATGTTTGAAATGCTGTACAGATGCATAAGTCAACCCCTCCATCTCAGTGAAGACACATTACTTTTCAGAATAGTTACAAAATTATATGTTTAAATACTGTATCTTAAGCCACTCCTCATGTGATGGAATGATCTTTTTTATTCTTAAACACACACACCCTCCCCACCAAAATACCCCTGGCATATAAAAAGAGGAAAAGATATTCCATTTGACGTTAAGGTTATTAGTTCTGTATCTGCTGGGCATACATGCCTTTCCACAGACAAGTCTTAATACTCGAGAGCCAGTGTCCAAACGATGACTGGTGAACACCAGCCTTCTGGAATTCAAACCACCTTTAGAGTGTCTCAATCCTATTACCAGGCATCTAGAAAAAGGTTTACTATCTCTTTTGAAGTTTAGTTGTGAGGACAGATCCATGTGAAAAATCACACATGTATTTGTTTAAAATGCAACTAGGGGAAATAATGGAGTTTCAGCACTGAATATTACATTCCAGTTACTAATATAATACATAGTGATTGACACTTTGTATTAGTAAAGGCCTACATCTCACTTGGAGAGCTCCTGTTGGAAAATTAAGCTTATCTCCCCAGGAATTTCTAGGTGTAGTTCATCTGGAACACTTCAAACACTTTGACCTGCACTGCTCTATTCAGCACTACACACAGTTCTGATGGTTTTCTTCAACTGGTTGCTAGAGAAAACTGGGTTGGGAGGGTGTGGAGTCTCCTTCCTTGGAGCTCTTCAAGACCCACCTGGATGTACTCCTGTGTGACCTGATCTAGGTGAACCTCCTTCTGCAGGGGGGTGGACTAGATGATCTCTAAAGGTTCCTTCCGACCCCTACCGTTCTGTGACTCTATGAGACCTATATGTCAGTAGCACAGGGCCCTAATTAGGGATCAGTTTTCCCATGTTGCTCCAACACAGCTCTAACGTGGCCTAGAGAACAGGATATGACACTTTGAAATTTGAGTTTTGTTGGTGCCAACAATGCATGTTAGGAAAGTAACAAAATGGTTTACATCAAGAGGCCTGTTGACCTGAGTTCATCCTTCTGAACAAGCACCATATAAGTAAAAAAAAAACCAAACCAACATTAAATCAAATACAAACATGCCAATTACTTATTAAACATTTAAGTTGGGATACTATAACCAATAAATGTTTTCTTTACCTGCCCAAACAGCTATTACTGTGAGTACTTACCATTTTCCACATATGGGTGAAACGGCAGAACTAATGCTAGAATGACTCTGCCTCTAGTTGGCTCCAGTACACTTCTAATATCTTTTAATACAGTCAGTGGTTGATCACAGCGATCCAGCAAATTCAAACAGCTGATTACATCATACTGAAATCCTGTGTTTTGCCATTCATTTATACCAAGCACCCTATAAAGGGAAAGAGACACAAGATACAGTCTGTTAAACAAATGTAAGCTGGGTTCAGAGAGAACCGTTGAAGACAAAAATTCCTTATGAATGTGTTGACAGTTCAATTAAGGTCAGCCACCCAGGCAATGAGAAGAGACATATACAATCCTTCTAGTTCTTTTGGAAAAGAAACCTGAATCAATGATGGGCATGGCCACACATCCAGCCACACAGATCTTTATACTGCACTGTAGTCATCAGGCAATAAAGGAGACAAAAAAAAAACCAACCCAGGTATTAAAATTGTGTGTTGTCCTAGAATAAAACTAAAGACAATACTCAAGGAAAAAAGCTGACTTATGATTAATGTATTGCTGCATTCTATCCATTCTGATTTACCAGTGTGGAAACACAGACTGTGAAGCAGTTGTTACATCTCAACTCCCAGACAAGTGAAGAAAAGAAACCCACAGTTCCTTCACTCTTTGGGTTGAAGCCTAGGGTTACAGTACCTGAAATACTAACCATTACTCAATAAGATTCTATCTGCTGCCTGCAAGAACCTCCAGGAGTTGTGACGAGTTCATGAACAAAGTAACTGAAAAGTGCTGATGGTTTGTGTTACTAAATATTATTCAATCTTAAAAGCAGGAGCTAAGCATAGCAAGAACAAAAGAATCTTTACACAGTCATCTATACTGTGGGATTAGACAGACCTAGATCATTGAGGTATCCCTATTACCAGGATTCACTTTGCTTTCTCCGCAGTACCTGTGTCTTCCTCTTGCTATTTTGGACAGTTCATCTGAATTTCACCTTCACAACCCTATTGATTGATGCAATTTAAGAAGGCTTTGAAGAAAGTGACTTCAAAGTGGTTGAGTCTATTTTGTCTTAACTAATAACAGGGAACATCTACATAACAAAAGCACTGGTAAGAGGGAAGGTCAGATGTGTTTGTTTTCCTGCTTTTGTACAGGTTGACCTATTCAGTATTGATCAAACAACAGAGGAATTGTCTGAAAATACTGAACATTGATTAAATATTACAAATGGATTACTTTGCTGATGCCTGATGTAAAGGATGTAGGAAGTATTCAGTACAATACCTGTATTTCTTCTTCTGAAGCTGCCATATCATAGTTTCAGACAACTCAGTGGCATAGATTTCTTCAAAGTGAGGACTCATGACTTTAGTGACTTCTCCATCCCCAGCCCCTAAATCGAGAAGTCTGTGGGATTTCCATTCTGGATTTATTTTAAGCAGTCTTTGAAACTGTTCTGGGGAAAAGACAAACATTGAGCCCCTTCCCAGCAGCCTGAAACATAAAAATATGAAATGACTGATTTTGTACAAACTTCACAGGAAGTACAATGAATTCATTTAGAATGTGCTTTGGCAGCAACCAGTCACACATAATAGTAGACAAGGTCACTGCTCATATAAATTTTAAATCCAGTTCAACTTGCCTTGCACTTGTCAGAGATCAAACACATAGCCACATGCAGTTACAGTGGCTAAGACTTCAGCAGGAATTTGATTAGGTAAGGAAGAGCTCATGGGGTGCAGCTCAAGAAAATTATCACATTAAAAAAAAACCATAAAGAGGAGGTGGGGGAGAGAAAGAGGAAAAGATAAAGACTGAACCTTATTTGTCACATTTGCAGATTCGAATCTCTGCCACCTACCTTAAAAAGCAGATGAAATAGCAGAGGAAATAAAATGGCTGCAGACACAGAAGTATGCACAATGAATGAGGAATAGGATGTGGAACTAGGAGGGAAGCCGGGGAACAGATTGGAAGAAAGGGTGGGGGCAACTGCTGGACTGGCGAAAGAGATTGGTGTCTTTTTAAATTGTATGTTACAATGGTTTTTGCTGCTTTCTGCAGATCCTGCATTCAACATAAAAAGCTGTGGAACAGAAAATAGGCAACTCATTAAGGAATTGAGCAGAGGTGACAGTTGGATTCCTTATGGATCAAGTCAATGACATATCCGCCCACAACTGTTTGAATAATACACAGTGACACATTTCAGCTGTCATAGCAGAATTCAGAAGATGAAAGACTTAGGAGAAGAAGCATAGGAAGAAGAACTGGTCAGTAAAAGACTGAAAGTAGATAAACACTATTCTTTAAATTCATGCTAGATAGCAGGTTAAACTTAAAGACAATGAACAGAAATCTTTCATGTTGAAGGGGAAAAAAGGTAAACAAAGAGAAAAAGAATCAAAGGATAAACAAATGTGAAAAGGAGGTGGTGTTAGAAAGACTAACTATACTAATAACCAAAGAATAAACCAACAAAAAGGAGAGTATCCAAAGTTGTACAGAAGAAACTAAAGCAGCACATTAAACGTATAAACAAAATGCAGTAAATTTAAGTAGAGTCCCCTTACAGCACACTTATGTCAGTCCACACTGTATAATTGGCTCATAGCTATTATTCCTAACAGCACTATAAGGTGTTATTCAAAGCACTGGAGAGCCTTTGAAAAAAAAAAAAAAGGAAGAGAAAGGAAGAAGAGGAGAACAAAGGAACCTTCATATAAAGCTCCAAGTAACTAAGAATGCCACAGGGAAGCTCTTAAAGTCATCCGGTTAAAAAATAAGGAAAAAAGATTATTTTTTAGCATTAGTAGACAGCTACTGTCCTCAGACTGTGCAGAAGTATGTAGCAGGTGCACAGCTGGGGATGGTGAAGAAATCAGGTAAATGTAACAAAATGCATTCTTCATAAGGTCAAAACTGATAAGCTGATAAACATACATCTGAATGGGGTGATGTGAGCAAAGGAGGGCTCTGATTTTTTCTGAAACAATTCTAAGGTATCCACAGACAGCTAAACTCTCCTGAAGCCACAGGGGAGGCTGATGCAGTGAGACTAGAATATTGTTTTATAAACTTCTCTTTTCCTGCCTCCTTGATGTTTCCTCAGTCAGTCGTGCTACATTAGATGTTACCTGTTCTGACTACAGTTTTCACACAAATTGAGGTGAAAGTAAGTTTTACAGAACAAGAGAAAGGACAAAACTCTGTTTCACATTACCAGACAACACTCAGCACACTCTTGCCCTGTTTACAAGGCTACCCAGGTTTGCAGCGGGTGTGCACATACTCTCTAGCAGAAAGGGTTTTAGATGCAATAGAGAACTGACTCAATACAGCTATCTTCAGCAAGGTCGATCACAACAGTAACCCATACAGATACAGCAGCAGCTAAGAGGCAGGGCAGGGGGAGAAAGCAGAGCGAAGTGAGATACATTGTCTAAAACAAAGAGAACACTGATTCAGAAAGAAATTAATACAAGTAATGGTTATAAAATACAATCAGAGTTCTCTGAGTGTCTGCTATTAATTGCAATTACTTCCTCTGTTTCCCCATATTGGAAATGGTGCTCTTTAGTTAAGAGGGTTGGGCATAAAGAACACAATAGGGCATTTCAGATCTGTTAGGCTGGGAAAGGGAAAACTACAAATTTAAGACAGGCTGTCAGATCAAGGGCTAGGGCTGAACACTTCAAAACTCTCAATCCAAACTGTATTTAGTTTACCTAAGATTGACTTACCCATTGATAGATGTTCTAGACATAAAGAGGCTAAAAATTGAGGACATGAAAGAGTGATAGAGCTGGATGAACAGCCAGCCCGATTTCTCAATGCTGTTGTTTAAGAAGATCTGTGTTCCTTGGTCAAGGTAACTCTGGACAAAAATAGGCTGAAGGGATTCAGACAACTGTTCTGTGTTGCAGACATACCACTAGAGAAAGAGATAAAGGATCATTAAAAAGTTCAGCAACATACAATTGAAGTGTTTAAAACAAATTGAATACATGGAAGGACATTATGAATTTATATAAATATAAAAAATTTAGTTTTACCTACAGACTTTTCAACAAGTTTCAGGATTAATTTAACTTAGATTTGAATTTGAATCAAGTGAGGACTGATTACTTGCTAATAAAAAATGCTTTTAATTTTTATCTTAATTATTATCCTGTACTTGGAAGGCTTCTGCAAAGTAAATTCCCTAGAAAGCAAACACAGATCCTCCATGCAACAGCACCATGCTGATAAAATAGTCTGAAGTGGGGTAACATCGTTTTCTATATTCCAATTCATTCTCAACTTTTCCCTGAGCATTCCCTGGAAAGAAATCAGCAAGCACATTTGCATTATTTTTTCCAGTAAAGGACATAAAGAATCCAAGCAATCATTTAGACTACAGCTTGTCTGTCTTACAGTATTGCCAGACTACGTTTTTTCACCTATTGGTACCATCAAGCAGGTTCACTTGTCTTTCAAAACAGTTACATCTATGAAGCTGCCTCCCAGCATCTCTACTAGACAAAGGAGCAGGTTCTTACACGTAGGAATCAGCTGAAAGGCAGTTCTATATTTTCATACTGGTAAAATGTGCCAATGATTCCTTTTGCCTTGTATTACCAGGTAACAACCACTCCTATACAAGCTAAACTACTCTGATATGCAAACTACTGTTCAACTCCTTGTGAAGAAAAAGAATGCTACTTTTTATACAAAATCTAGCTAGGAAAGTAATACACCATGCAATATCCTAATATTTTACTATCCACGTGTAAAGCATATCTAAACTTCCTTAACATCTGCTTCATGTTCTTTTAAATGCAAAAGAACTTGTGCAAGACAAAGCAAACCTAATGGTAAGACTCTCATGTCCACCTTCTTCACCTCCAGCAAATGCCTGTAATGCTGCAGCATTCTGGAATGTCAGCACTGATAATGAAATTCAAAAGGCTGCTCATTGCTAGGTTGCAATTTCAAGCTAAAAACTCCCTCCACTCAATATGCACTAGTTACAAACAAAAGAGGAAAAGGTTTAAATGTAATTTTGATTAAGAATGTCACTATTTTTCACTCTCCAATGCTTATGTAGAGTTACTGTCAGCCCTTCTCATAGAATCTCTAATGCCATTGTGTCTGTTTCCTAATACCAAGAATTACTCCCTACAGCTGACACTCTCTTATCTCCCCCTTAGATCTTGCAATAATGTTCCTTAATCTGGCTGCATGTGTCTATTGTGCAGATAGGGAGTCATAAGTGTACTAAAGAGAAACCGAGAGTTTTAACAGAATCTTATAAAAAGGCATGTAGGACAGCAAATGGTCAGCTAGGGTAACTCCCCAATGATTTAACACCTAAGGTTGTGTCTATAGCCATGCTATGGAAAATGTATGCTCATATTCTGATCCCGTCACATTTATTGTATCTCGTTGAGAAACAGTTACTCAACACGTCTACACAGCATTCAGCAAAATGGGGCTCTCAGTCACCACTGTAATGCAAATAATAATGGGATAGGATTCTTATTCCAGTGTCCTTTCACAATAATGGTGCCAGCAAGCAGAGGAGAGCAGACAGTTGTACCAAGATCATTATGCCAGATTCACAAGTACAGGCTCCATCAAACACTGACCCAAAGTAGCAAGGGATGTCAAGACCCTTCAGCTAAGGAGGGAACATATGCCTGCTTAGGTTTACTTTGAAAACCACTTGCATAAGGGGTGCATTTCTGGCAGAATCAGGCTCTCAACTGTACTTTCAAACACACTTGTAGGTAACACAAGTGGTCCTTTCTTCTAAAAACTATATTTTGAGCAAGTCTATAGCACACAATGGAGCCTAGCATAGGGATCTCAACTGTTGATGTCCCAGTTTGTCTTTTCTCACTGCAGTACAGTGTTAGTTACACTAATCAGCAGTGAGTCCCAAAAAGAATCCTTAGTGAGTCGTGATGAAGCACTACAGCATCAGCCTGTGTCCATCCATCTTCAAAGCCAATTTCCAGAGCCTGGCAGAAGAGAATGATCCCAAGGAGCTGAGGACTGGGCTGCCAGGTTCACTCATGAGGCTGCTGCATAAATGTCCAACTACACTGGATAGGTTTGGTGTGGCTCAGACTATGTGCCTTTTTCAACATGTTGCCATCTTCAATACAGAAAAAAATGTATCCACCTATCAGAGCTTTGGGAAACAAAGGCTTTGTTACATATGCAATATGAGTGTATGTATGCTGTACCTGAACCATATACCTTGGTTCTGCATTGAACTGTCACCTGTAGTTCCAGAATGTGAACATGGAATCAATGGTCCTACAGTTTTTGCCCTTAAGACTTTAAATATTGCTATATATATTGACTTAATGAATGTCAGAATGATGATAGTGAGAACTGTGAGAAGTTTCTTTCTAGAAATTAAGCTATGTTTCCAGACCTCCTCTGATTTCTACCTCATAGTTAATCTTAACAATAAAGCTATTGGCAACTGCTTATATAACACTAGTGAACAAGTAAAATGATTGCAGCAAGGGATGGGGGGGGGGGGGGAGGAAACAACACAGGATGAAACTAAACCCTATTTCAAATTACAGAACTGGTGAACAGCAGATTAATTCTGAAACCACTTCCTCAGAACAGAAACTGCTTTTGTTTTCCTCCACATACAATACACGAAGAGCCCTTTCTGGCCACTAGTTTCATGATAGAACACGTATCAATCTCTTATACCACAGCAGTAGGAAAGCTACAGCACAAAAATCTGCGAATCTATATTAAGACTTTTGTTCTAACAGAAATTACGGTTATTGACAACTCTTGCCCAATTATAGTGAAAGGAAGAAAATGTTCTTTTAGCTAAAAGATGTAAAATTATTAAGTCAGTGTAACTGCATAGAGTGGAAGTACCTGGGACATGCAATCCCTACTTATAAGTAATCTCATAAACTCAGGAATCATAAATCTTACTAAGCTTACTAAATAATCAATACTTTAGGTTTAAAATCTAGATCCAATAAATCAGAAATGCGGAGTATCGACTGCAGACCATCATCATCTGCAAATGACATAATCATCTCCATAATACATATCCTTCTTTGACTTGTCTCTCTAGTACAGTTTTTATCAACACAAAAGACTTTCAGATTTCGTTTGCCAGCAGGAAGCTCTTTCTTTAAATCTTAACTCTGTGTCTCTTTGCAGCGTGTACTGAATGATCTGAACAGCAGACCAGTATTCATTAAACCCCAGTCATAGGCAAGATTCTGGGCTTCAGTGTCTACCCAGAGCACTTTAAAAACTCCAGCTTGAAGAATTATGGTGCATAATTACGTTCTTTGTACAGCAGTCCTCAAGCATTTTCGCTCCATCCTCTTCATTCGCTCATTTCTGCATATTTAACTCAGCACTAAAAAGTTTCATTATCCCTTCTGAACTCCTGACAGGTTTGCAGTAGCGTTTTGGTAAAACGTAGTGCGGATTTGAACACAGTCCCAGTGCGATCGTATCACATAACCATTGCATTGCAGGGGTACAGCCTCTAACTTCTCCACAAAGTGCTGATCTGCGTGCCTGCACTGCCCAAACATAGCACTAACCTTTTATTGCAGTCGTATCACATTGCAAACTCATTTCGCCTTTGCCATCTACCGCTGTTCCAAGACCTCTGTGAGCTTCGCAATTGCTCACTTTTGTGGGTTTTTCCCTCTAGGCACGCCAGTATTAACGAAAAACGTCTCTCTGATTACAAACCCGCCTTGTTTGACGCCACCTGCAAACTTCATTCAAGCGTGTTCACCGAGTTCCCCAGGAACAGCGACGGTTTCCGACTCCCGGGAGCAGCCCCGACACCCGGCTCGGACACGGGCACCCAGCGCCGGCCGCCTCGCCCCTGCGGCTCTTCAGCCCCGGCGGCTCCCGGGCGTATCTCACGCGGAGCGCACACGTCAACTTTGTGAGCGGGAGGACCGAGCCGTTCCCTCTCTTTGTCTGGCGCCGCCCGGCCCGGTGCCCCCGCGGCTGCCCGCACCTCAATGCGCCCCGGCGGACGATGACCCCCCTCTGCCCGCCCGCCGCCCCCGCCGGAGCTCCGCGGTCTCCCCGAGGGAGGGAGGGACGGAGGGAGGGAGGGAGGCCCCTGTGCCCGCCGGCGCCGGGCACCCCCCCAGCGCGGCGCCGCGGGGCACGGGGAGGGAAGGCGCGGTGCGGGAGGGGAGGGGAGGGGCGGCCGCCGCCGGGGCCGTACCTGGTGGTTGTCCCTGGCGCCCGGGGCTGGCTGGCTGTGGCTGCCCATCATATTCACGTAGAGGGACCTGGATAAAGGGCTCCTCAGGTACCTGGCGGAGCCAGACCACATCCTCCGCCTCAGCACCCACAGGAACAGCGTGTAGCAGCCCAGCCAGCACAGCCACAGTCTCATCGGGGGAAGCGGCGCGGAGTCACCGTCTCCCGCTGCCGCCGCCTCTCCTCTCCATGGCAGCGGCGGCGCCGGCAGCACGCGACTCGCCCGGCTCGGCTCGGCTGGGCTCGGCTCCCCTCCGGGGCCCGCACACTCGCTCGGGGCGGAACTGGCAGCGCCGCGGCAGCGGGGGCCGGCCGGACGGCTTCGCTGCGACACGCCGGGGCCTGGCGCGCACCCGTTCCCTCCCTTTCTCTGGCCAATCACAGGGCGGGCGGGGCCGCGGCGCGCTGCCTTCAAACCGGGGCGGTCCGACCCTGCCCTGCGCCGCGCCTCAGCCAGCGGCGGCGGCAGCAGCAGCAGCAGCAGCAGCAGCAGCAGCAGCAGCAGCGGCGGCAGCAGCGGCAGCGGCAGCGGCAGCAGCGGCAGCAGCAGCTTGGCCCTCGCGCGCCGCTGCGGGTGCGCACGTGCTCTTCGACGCCTGTCAGCAGGGCTGGGCTCGGGCCCCTCCCTGCAATTGGTACCTTTCGTTAATTAAAGCTCGACGTCTCGCGAGGAGTTGACCGATTTGCGAAGTTCTTGTCTGTTACAGCGGCGAGTGGTGGAAGATGGGAGCGTTTATGCTTCATGTACAGCTGTGCGTTGTGTCCACCTTCCGTGGAAAGCTGGAGGTCAATAAGCGTGGAGGTGCTGAGCCAGCAGTGTGCTCAGGTGGCCGAGAAAGCCAATGGCGCCCTGGCCTGGACCAGGAACAGTGCTGTCAGCAGGAGTAGGGAGGTGATCATGTCCCTGTTCTCGGCTTTGGTGAGGCCTCAGCTCGAATTCAGTGTCCAGTTTGGGACTCCTCTCTACAAGAAGATTGAGGTGCTGGAGAGGATCCAGAGGCTGCTACCAAGCTAGAAAAGGATTTGGAGCACATCTCATATGAGGAACAGCTGAGGGAGCTGGGGCTGTTTAGCCTGGAGAAAAGAAGGCTCAGAGGAGACCTTACCACTCTCTACAACTACCTGAAAGGAAGTTGTAGTGAGTCAGTAGTCAGTCTGTTCTCCCTATCAACAAGCAATAGAAAAGAGGAAACAGCCTTAAGCTGTACCAGGGGAGGTTCAGGCTGGATATGAGGAGGAATTTCTCTACTGAAAGGGTTGTTTGTCAGGCATTGAACAGGCTGCCCAGGGAGGTGCTGGAGTCATCGTCGCTGGAGAGGTTTAAGACACAGGTGGATGTTGCACTTAGCAAAACGGTCTAGTGGTCACTAGGGTTAAGACAAAGGTTGGACTTGATCTTAAAGGTCTCTTCCAGCCAAAATTATTCTATGATTCTAAAAAGCCCCAAATCACCAACACTTAAAGATAAATTGGAGCATTTCAGGGCTTGCTTTTCAAAAAGGACTCCCATTTGCAGAAGAAAGGCCATGACTGAAACACAAAATTCAGCTTCAAGTCCTCAGACATTGCCGTTTTTCTCGTGAAAGTTCTGCAATAGCTCAGTGTAAACCTTACTGCTCAAGTGGAATTCCTGCAACATTTTGTTTTACAAAGCCTTCTTTACAAAGCTCACAGCCTGGGCCTTGTGGCAGGAGTGTGAGTCGCTGCGTGGAAGGATCCAAGGCCCTCCATCCATGACTTTTTCTTTCCTGAGGCTGTGGGATGTGCATGCAGAGGAAGGTGAAGTCACTTCAGAGTCACCTTCCTGCATCCGCTCTCTGTGCATGGGGATGCAGTGGGTTGTAGTGGAGGCTAGTGGATAAAAATGTATCCTTAATGCAACCAGTACCCTGCAGAGGAAGCCTAGAACAGGCAACACTCATCGGAACATTTTACTCTGGGAAATGACAAACTGGATAAACTTTTGTTTCGGCTTTTCATATAGGAGCGTGTGCCTTTACTAGAACAAAAGCTGTAGTTACTGTGGGTTTGGGTTAGGCAGCACAGTTTTTACTTCTGCTCTAATGAACAGAAGCTATTTATGAAATATAACAGAAAATGTGAGGAATACTGTATAGGACTGAAGTGGAAAGAAAATTAGACAAAGCCTATCTCATTAATGGAAATCCAGCATCAGGGCTATCGTATCTTATCACAGAAAAATGCTTCTTAACCACAAGCAGCCAGGATCTTTTCTTTTGATCATATTTGAATGGCTGAAATCCAGCCCCTTAATTTCCTGTTAAGGATGACACTGGAAGTCAGACCACCATGGGATCCTGGCTTGTACCTGTGAGATGAAGTACTAATCACATCCAACCTTGATTATCCTGGGAAATCAGCAAAACCAGAGCAACAGCAGAATATTGCCAGAGGATTTTTCTGTTCGCTTGCACTGTTATTTAACCTCCCTGAGGAAAGTTTTTGATGTGAGAGCTTTAGACAGTTTTTCATACTGGTTTTTTTTTCCTCCAATGGGCCAAGATGCCTTTTTGGTCTCTTTATTTGGCTTGGGATTAAGACTCTCCTTTCTATGTATGTTCTTGTTTGAAAAGACAGATGAGCTTATTTTTTTTTTCCCTCTGGGAATGAAACAACTTTATAATCAAAATCCAAAATGACAAAGGAGAAATTTGCTGCTTTTTGAAGAGCCATCTGCTCACAAGCTGTAAACTGATACATACAGTTGCTTCAGGTTAGTTTAGTTACATGTTGTTCACAGGTAAATGTAATTTAATTGTGTGTAAAATGCAGGTAATTAATTGCATATGAAATCAATTAAGAGTTCTGGTAGCTTTTGTCTTTGCATTGTTAGTATCCACCCTAGGTATGCTCTAATGAGATTTTTCAAAGTTCCTACCCAGTGTTACATTTGTTATTAACATTCTGTTGCAGTAGTTGTATACCAAGCATATTTTTTCTCTTGACAGGCTATAAAGAACACACTACTCATGCATACTTAGGTAGTGATTTTGATGTCATTTGCATATAAGCTGATGGAATTGTAACCAATTGCTGGACAATTTCGGAAAACTATTTGTTGTCTAATTGTATGTATATGTCATTCAAAGCAGTTTAGTGTGCTGGGAGAGGATGTCCAAAAAAAAAAAAAGGAATCACTTTTTTAATACTTTCTTAACTATTTAGCATTTCTTCTTTCTTTTGGCAGGACATTTCTATGATCACTTGAATACCTAGAGTCCAAAAAGGTCCAAAACATAACCGAAGGCTTTAAGACAGCTTGCATTTGCTTTACGGTGATCACAAAGAGCCCGATCTTCTGGAGAAGGATGAACAGTGATAGGGCTGACTGCACAGCCTCATGTATTCAAAGATGTGAATCTGCAGCTTTCCCCATAAAGTACAGCAATAAAACAATTTTCCCTTCTGTTATTTAAACAATAGGAAGAAAGAAATTACCAGAAAGTGGTCTTTAAGATAAACACCCAGAGATACCCATCTAAAGTCCTCTCTCCAAAAGTAGCTCGGGAAGCCTTGTGTGGCTCTCTTAAGACAATTCTTACCAGTCTCCGTTGAAATGTTCCTGTACAAAACCAGCTAGAATTCTTTTGTCTGCATGTACTGCTGATTTTTTCCTGAGCTGGCCTAATTCTGTAAGAAAAGAGATGGAGATGTGGCTTATCTCAACTGTTCCTTCCCCTTCCTGCTTGCCTTTCCTGACAGCACCCATTAAGCTGTGCAGCCATATTCAAATGTAAACATCCTACTAGCCATGTCAACATAGTATATTCATGAATCACTGAGCAGTTCCAAAATCAGCACAGCAGGAGACTGAGGAGGTCATTTTTGTACAGGAGGAGAACAGATGCAGGCCTCTAAGCTCCACAAAACAGAAATATATGTTTTTCCTGCTTAAAATTAATTAGGTTTTGTTGTGCATTCAGTGTTTTCACTCTGTCACTAACCATGTATTATGTTACCACTGTATTTGACTAACTAGTGTCTATTAGATAACATCCTTTAAAATCTAGTAGACACTTTTGCCTATTGATTTTCAATACAGAAAATTCATTCAGTGTGTTAAGATCCAAATTCTCAGAATGTATAAACTCTAAAGCATCCAATTTCTCATTCTCTGAAATTAACACTGCATTTCATATTTTATATTGTGCACACTTACATGCTTCTTATCAGTTACAAGACTATTTTAGACACTTTTAAATTATCAAGATTAAATTGTGGCATTTTTCCAGCAGCAGGACTTCAAGCTCAGATACTATAAGCTAATAAGGAGAGAAAGTAGGCAAACCAGCTGTTGCAAGACACTGAACTTTTGCCTTTGATCATCCTTTACTTGATTCATGGCCAAAACCAATCATGTAGGTTTAGCAGAGGATAACAAAGTTTAGTGGGTGACAGACAAAAGGAGAATAAGCGATGTCAGTCATAATGTGTTGCCAACCTTCTATTCTTGTAATAAGCCTACCACCTGAATTTACAGCAGTTTTACAATTCTCTTTGGAAAGACTATCAGTGCAATAAAAGACACTTTTTTTTCCTGCCCTTACAGCAAGAGAAATAGGACAGACAAATGGGAGAATAAGAACTAATGAATTTTTAAAACTATTAACATTTTACACATTAAATCATTTGTATTTCTCTGATTTGTTTTCTAAACTATTTTATTCTGCACAGTTAATCTCACATCTTAAGGCTGTCTTGCTCAGAAATCTTTGACTATTTACCTGTCTTGATTCTAAAGATGCAGCAGTTTGTAGAGGCTACTCCCACTGTGCCTTCAGCCATATCATCCCTTACTCCTTTCTTATTTCAGCTAATAAAAAGGTACCTTTAAAAAACATTTTCCAGGGGAAAAAAAAAATCTGATAATTTTCATAAATTCTTGGTATCCTTTTGACTCGTAAAACCACTGATCAGTTTCCCTGTTGCACAGCACAGCACCCTCCTGGTTGCATGCCATGTTCTAATATTTTAATGTTAGAAGTAAGTAACAGAGTCATCTAAGACACCCTTTTTGTGGAACATCTTCACCCATCAAAAGACATATTCTGTGAGGACAGGATGAACATGTGAAATTTAGAAAATATAGAAAACATGAGAGAAAAGTGAAAGGACTTTATTTATTAACACTTTAATGAACTGCCAAGAAGATGACTGTTTTGTATAACGAATCAAAGATTACGTTAACTTAAATTCCTTCAGAGTTTTGGCTGTTGCTCTTTCTGCCTTTCAAGCACAGAATTCATACACACAATGCAGTAAATCTTCTAAAATTCAGAATCTAAACACATAGTCCATATCTGCTCTGGCATTTGTGTAAATATTCTTTGGATATGTAAATACAAGTGGCGCTAGTATGTGCACATAATGCTTTTAGCATGTACAGTGCAAATGAATAACAGCATCTCTGACAAGACAGAGATAAAAAACAGATAACACAGCTTAAAACTTCACCACACTTCTGGTGGCTTCTTGTATTTTAACATAAATCTTCATATTCCTATCAGAGGATTCATTTGGGTTTCTAAATATTTAGCACTGCTACCCCACTTTTTCACTCAGTGCTTTGAAAGCACTCTGCGCTTCAAAAAAGACGAGGAAACAACGTTGTTTCTACTCTGCAAATGTAAAAACTGAGGCACAAAAGTGTTTTTTTGTCAACACTGGTATTTCAAATCTCAAACCTCTTCATTAAATTATGCTAGCATCCACCAAAATGCAGGGTAACTTCTTCCGCTGCCTTCATTTCCTTCTTTAGCTGTCATGAGAAATGTGGAGCCTTAGAAATGAGCTGTCTCAGCACTTAAGAATCAGGATACATACAATGCATCTTCTTGTACTTTCAAGTGACTGATACTCCACAAGAAAGGTGCTTCTAAAATGGTATTCTCCCAGGCAAAACAAAGAACAAAAATGAAGTGATGATTTTATTCTTAAGCTGTTGTTACAATTACACATTGGATGTATGGTAGGAAAAACATATTTAATAGCATTGGTAACATGCTAATACATCTTATCACACCATGTGCGAAATAAAGAGAGGATTCAGTGTTCCTGACATTTTGTGACAAAACCTTTATTTTGGAAAAATCACAGGATCAATTAAAAAGCTTAACTGACAAGATTTTGGTAAGGCTTCATGAGAAATCAACTGTCAGGACATCAAGTGAGTTTGCCAATGTAACACTACGAAGTGGGTAGGGTTTGATTCAATATTGCATGCTTAGATTTGTCCAACACTACTACATCTGTATGCTGATGTTTTCCTTACCACAATGACATTCTGTATGAAGCACTAACAATATGGCACCTTCAAACTCATTTCCCATTTAAATCCAGAAAACTGCATCTACCTACCGCGAACTACAGACACTCAGAAAGCCAGTGAAGACATAGGGAGGTTTTCCATATCCAGCAACACTGTATTGGACAGCATTTTCATCATTTTATTCTTTAGTCTTACACAGACATTTACAGGGCAGTTAATTATTTTTGGCTCTTCCTGTGGCAGCTGTTGGATTCATCTTGATATTGCTCCACCAGACACCATCTAAATGTTTCTGTTCATCTCCCTGCCATCCGTGAGGGATGTCCACCAGGCTCTTCCAGCTTAAATTCAGAGATCTGCCATTTTATCAGTATGGCAAAACTGATCCACCACCTTTCAGTAAGCTTAAGAAAATGCAGTTGCCTTGATTTCTAGGTGCTGGGTTGTGATTCCTTTACCTCATCTGCCATGTCCATTCTTCAAAGCAGTTAATGGTGACCAGTTTATACCAGTAATTGATTTAGTAATTAATGGTAAAGCCCATTAAATGCAAACAACTGAACTAGAAAACACCTTGTGTAGGCTCAAGGTTAAGGCTGAATGCTATCTGTGTTATAGTCTATATAGACTGAAGAATGCAATTTCATCGAAATGGCTCCAACCTTTAGACCAAACACAGGTCTAACAGTTCATCTAATGCAATTTTGCTTTTTCACATTTAGAAATGTTCAGCAGAAGCTTTACTGACCGTTACATACTTAGTGCACGGCTGTCATATGACTATTCTGGATTGAAAAGGGAGTCCACGTCAGGATCTGTACGACTGCAATGCAAAGTGGAACCAGACAGATCAAATAGAACATGGCATCATGAAGACCTAAAAACAAACTGGTGAAAAAGATGAAAACACAGTTTTCAAGATGAAGAAGATTAACGTCCATGGTCAATTCACGACAAATCCTTTTTAAATTACACATTATACACAGAGGTACAGCATAGACAGGTTACTGGGTGCAATGCATTCTAAAGAAAAGAAATATAAATACCACAGATATCAAAAGGGCTTCAACCAGATTTTCTAATTCTTACATACAAATATGCATTTCCTGTTGTTTGCTCCTTTCATAATAGCCAGGAGGCAATTAGATAATTAACACACAAAACATTAATTTTAACACAATGCAGGCAGCCTAAGAAATCCTGTTCACTGTTTGAGTACAGATCTGTGTTATGTAATATATGAATTAAGCAATGTAATCCAGTTATAGAACTGGGCACCTGGAAAGCTTTAGTAACACTGAAAACACCCAGAAGAAGAAGAAAATGGAAGCAAACATTTTAATATGAAATGCTTTCAGTTAAAATCTGTGCTACTACCTGTACATGTAGTGTGGTGTTATATTTGCTGAGTGTTAGGTGGAAGACATGATTAATGCACAAAATTGAGAGATGGTGTAAAGTGCTGTTTGAAATATAGAGCTTTATTGTGCTTTAAAAGAGATGATTACAAGAGAATATAAACCATAAAAAGAATACATGTGAAATTAGCATTCATGTATTCTCATGGAATTATTTCCTCATATAAATTTTCTCTAAGGAATAAGAGGTAAAAGCATCAAGAAATATGAATCAAAAAAGAAAACACAGGAGTCAAATGAGCTCCCTTTTAGTAACAGCGTGCTTTCTGACAGCTCAAAGCATACATTTAGGTGTTCATCTAGCAGCTAGCATCACTATCTACTGGCATTCTGTTAATCATTGGAGTCTAATTACTTAAATATCAGGAAAGTCAACTCAAGCTGAGAAACAGCCCCTACATGAACTTTCTCTCCATGAGGCAATGTATGCTATTTTCTGTTTTTCCTTAGCACTCAGGGATGAGATAGGAGACTCACAGAACAGCAATCCAAAAATCCCAAAATCTGTGAGAAGACCCTCTTATTAACCTGAGTAGGCTTCTGAATAAAACCTAACAGTTTCTCTGAATCATAAAAGAATCATCTCATGTTTCGCTGTGTTTAACTGGAAAAATGCTTGCAACCTCCAACATAGCCCAGATTTATCCCTTAGTGCATACACACACTCATACAACCATCACAATTTATCTCATGCTAATGCTACGAAAAACCACAGGCTTACAAGTGAATTACTTAATCACTTGGGCAATTGCACTTAGGGCTGGAAGCGTTCCCTAGCAGGTCACTGGTCCATAGCCAATGTTTATTGGCAGCGACAATAATTCACCATTTAGATGTTATTCCCTGGCTTGTATTCAACTGCATTTTCAGTCCACCTACAAGTAAACAATGGTCCACATCATGCACATCACTGTCACAATAGTTAACTGTATGAGTAGTGTCAGCAAGGAGGCCACAGACAAGTTATTTACCTGTCTAAAGATGAAAACAGGACTAAGACACAGTTAACAGGATGTTGAGGCTTGTACTTGGTTTGTTGGCACACTAAAGAGGATTGCAGTTTTCAGTACTAAAATTACTCCAACTTTCTATATGGACTTCAGGAAGGAAAAAGAAAGAAAGAACATCTGCCAAATCACTCACACTGGTGCAATCCTGATTTGGTTTCACTGCAACAATATTAGTTTAAGAAAATAATATTATGTTGTAAAACCTTGAGTTACTACAGGAATTATGAAAAGTATCTATACTACAGAGAACAAGGAATGGGAAAATATTTCATTAAGGGACTGGGATAAATCAAGAGCAGAGCTCAGATTTCACCATAATAACATCTGAACCAGTAACTTCAGAAATTTCCATGTCTGGTTTTCTTTTTGCACATGCAGGAATAAAACATACAGCTTTTCACTAAACAGCCCTAATACCACTCTGAATAGAATGTGATGTAGTACAGTAATTCAATATGAAAGCATTAACATTTTAAAGTGCCTGCTATAAATAATGGAGAGTTGCTGTCAAATAACTTCATTCTGCAGAAGAAATGTGAAAAGCATACTTTCAAGAGAAGTCAGCTGTAGTTGAGTGGCTCTCCAGAAGAGGGAGTTTTTAAACTAGGTATCTTTTCCATAGCAAAAAAACCCACCGAACTAAAAAAACAACTCCAACAGAAAAGCACTTTGCTATGATGACAGATCAAAGGAAAATAAGCCAGAACACTCCAGTCTGCAAACTGAAAGGATATTATAGAATACTTCCTGACCTAACTTCCACTACCAAATGCTTAACTGATGTGCAGTGACCACATTCCCTAAGAATGTGGTATAATGTGTATATTAACGTATAGAGAATCGTGTAACACATCTAGAATTGTGTACAATATATAGGCCGACCTCATGGGTAAAAAAAGTTACACCAAAAGGTGAGAAAACTTCTGGAAGAGATACATTATTCATAGCAGAAGTTACATGTCTGAGTTAAGATACCACAGGCAAACTTAAGAGACATTGGAGTGCTCCTAAGGAAGAAGACATTACTCCAACTAAGGAGTCACATTAAGGAAGAAGTCAATACTGGTACTAGTAAGAAGATGGTGGTGCTAATAATCAATTCAGAGGCTTCAGTATGGAAAAAGACAAAGCCAGTCTAGGTCTTTGGAAGGCCTGGTCTAATCCAGCAGTGGGATCACTGTTCAGTGATAAGCGTGTTCTCATTCATGATGAATCTTAGCTACCCACCTGGAGGTGTTATAACACATTACAGATGAAAGAAAAAGGGGGCTGAATTTTTTCTTCTAGAATTTTACTCTCTGTCTAAAAACCTCTTCAGTGTCTTACCAGCATGGGTGCCCTGCAGAATTGCAGAATACAACTGTAACAAAAGCCACTAAGACAGTGGTGAACTACTGTCACAAAAGGTAAGAAGGTAAGAATTTCACTCATAACATGGCAGTTGTCATAATAAGCTGCTTAGGAATGTGGCTGTTACTGAGGCAGAGGACATACAGGTGTGAGTTTAACAGCATGATGGCAACAAAAGACAGACAAAGCTTAAAATCCAGCAACTTGTAGTTGGTTGGTACTCTGATCAGAGTTTTGGTACTCTAATGAAGTAAGAATGAGACATCCCGACCATAGAAGATGTTAAGGAGTTGTAATATCACATAGCTGAAGAATGTAATCACTGGTATGATGAGGCGTAGGTGAGGCAGTATCACCTTGCAGACTTTTTGCTGGAGGCATAAGAATCAGAAGAGAAATGATTTGTCCCAGCAGATAGCTTTTGATAAATGCTTTTTGTGATACACTGTGAGATGAGCGCCAAAGGAGGAAATGAAATGACAATATTACACAAAAAATTCTGTGGGACCAAGAAAAGCCTATTTCCCTAACTTTCAACTGTAAATTTGTTGCTGGAAAAGGTGGTTTATTACAGCAAAAGCCTGGAAAGTGGCTGAGAAGACAAAAAACAATGTTCAAAGTTTTGGTGCTGGAAGGAAAAATAAGTGAGACATCTGGATGTTACTGAAAGAGGCCACCAATGGTCTGTCAATACTTTTCTCCACAGAACATTAACATACAAAAAACTCCCCAAGCTAAACACTGATAAGATACATCTTACTAAGATTGTTTTGCTTTGTCTGAAGAAGGAGTAAGGACACAGCTGAGATTGTATTGGCATGGGTCATAATACTTCATTATATATAATTCACAGGTGTCAAAGTATTTTTATTTCTAAACAGTTCAAGCATATTTTAAGCAATCTCCTGTATTCAGTTTCTGTTTGTCCCCAAACAATTTTGTCCTGAGGCAAGTGTATTTTAGCTGTTTGCATGTGGCTGAAATCTGAGATCAGCTAATATGGGTTTTAATATTTGTAAGTAATTTTAGCTCAGTCAATGGTCTGAGTACATTGCCATGGGCAAACCGACTCCCTAGAAACAATCTTCAGTAGACTGGCCTTTGTGGCCTGTATGTCCACACTGCAGTCCATTTGCAAACTGAATGACACACACTCACACGTACATGTACACAAAACACACGCAGACTGCTTCATACTTAAGAAATTATTTTTTAAGGGATGCTCAAGAAAATGACATTGTATATTTCGGGTGCTCTTTGATTAACTGATCTCAGCTTTGTACCTTTAGGTTGTTCCTTGCCCTAGTGAAATAAATCAAATTTCAGCATGACTCTAGTGAAAATACAGGTTTTAGAGACTAAGCATTCAAAATGTTTCAACTCTATATACAAGAAATTTACGGTTGTTGTAGTCCAGAGGCTACTTACTGGGGAAAAAGCAGATTTATAGCTACTGTGATTTGAAATCCATCCACAAAGGGTTCATTTCTCTGATTGAAAAGCATCAGATTAAAAGTGCAGTTTTTATGTTTCAAATCTGAATTTCTCTGAATCATCAAGATGAATATATTGAGTCCTTTCCAATCCACATCCAGTTCAACTCACTGCTCTTCTGCAAAACTCACTCATCTTATTTGACATTATAATGAGGTTCATGTCCTCTTCACATCACCTCACTGGCTGGCTGTCTCATGAATGCATTAAAATAAAATCAACTGTTCTCACATATAGCCTCAAAATTAAGCCTTCTTTGCTTGTGCCAGGATGCTTTTCTGAAGACCACCTGTTGTCCTTTTCTGCCACGCTTTTCCTATTTTTCAGAAGATTCCTCAAATACTAAACATTCTCCTAGCCTTACAAGCCACATAAGCAGTCCTTTCTTTTCAGGAGCTATCCCACAAAAAATTCATGTACAATTGTCTTCTGTGTATATTTTAAGGTTTCTACTCAAAATTTATAAGGTCTATGTTGTTCTTAGGTTATTCACATTGTTTTCTCAAACAAATTGTAATTAGGATTGATTCTTGCCTTTTAGTCCTGCATTCAGTTATTCCTTATGTTGCCCTTTCCTCTTATTGCTCATAAATAAACTCTCTGTTAATTTGTTTTTATAAAAGCCCATGCATTTCCAAAGTGCTAACTAGCAACCCCAGCTTTATGCTGTGCATTAAGGTCTCCAGGGACTGCAATGAAATCATTAGCATTAGAATGGTAAGTAGTACTGAAGTCAAAATTATACTCCTACTTGAAGTAAATTCCCTCCCTCCAGTGATTACTGTATTTTCTCTCAAACAAAATGTATCTGAAATGCAATCCCATTAGGATTATATATTTAGGGAAGTTGGTTTATGAGATAAAAGACAGCACAACATGTACCTTAATAACAGCTATTAAGTGACCTCAAACTTAGAAAAATTTTTAGCAATGGAACAAGAGATGGTCAACTACTGAAATGTATCCTCAGATTTTCAAAATTAAGTAGATATCCTCATGTGTATTGTTTAATAAGCTATTTATTCCTTTAAAAAAAAACATTTTTATTCCTACACAGATGAAAAATAACTGGAAAATGTTTTTAAAGTATTCATGTTCTGGAAGTGCAGTTGATGCCAACTAATTGCAGACTAATTTACTGTTTATATTACAGGATTACTTCATGCTAACTTCTGTGATTCAAAGCATCCCTTTTGAACTCACCTTGGATCATGTTGAGCAATGTCATTATTCAGGTTCTCATATCCAAATTGATTTAGTATCGTAACCACAAGCATTGGAGCCAAAGATTGGGCAGGTTTGGTAAACAAAGCATTGGTACCAAAAACCATAGAGGAAAGTGGTGATCTAAAATATTTAGGAGAAAAAACCAAACAAATGCATGACATAAACTTATTAGTGTATCAATTACAACAGCAAGTTTGAAAATGCTGTTGCTATGCAAATGCTAAGTATCATGACCCTTAGCTTTACATGGTTCACACATCACACCAAATGGATTGGATATCACAATGAAATTTAAATTTCTTTGGAAATGGAAGGTAATAAACCCCTGAGATATATACAGCTTAGATCCAATTCTAAAATGACTTGTGCTCAAGTTCAGCTTTGTCCTCAATAATTGCTGAAGTTAGACTGAACAGTGCACAGAGAATTAATTACAACTTAAGTCTTTACATGCATGAGGCCAGAAAGAGGCACTTTTTGTCTTCATGAAAGCAACAGCTCTCACCTTCAAGGTGCAAGTCCTGTAATACAGTGAGCAGGATTGAATCTGCATTTATATACATATTGATGGAACCAGTAGGAAGCTATCTGCACTTTGATAAAAACCCGAAGGATCCATGAGTTGTGATATGCTATGTCACAATAGGTTTTATCAATTTTTATTTCAGAGAGATAACAGCACCCAGTTAGACTTTGAAATCTGCACTTTTAGGTAGCATAGGCAAAGCTTTCTGCGTGTCTTTTCCATGTTAGAAAAGCCTTATTCAGAAAATTCTGTCAATGAGAACAGATGTATGTAGTTACAAAATAAAATCACAGAAACCCCTGAAGGATTTGGCTTACACTATAATTAAAACTAGAAATGGATTAATAACCTGTATAAATTACTCTGGTGAAGTAACTACAGGAAACCATTCAAGTTCTTATCTTTACTTATCTCAAGCTGCTCTTACAGAAAGTACTTCTGTGTCAAGGATCGAAGATCAGTTACTGTCTTTAACATAATCTGATTTATGAAAGAGTAACATGGCAAAGAGCAGATTTAAAGAAAAAGTTACAACTGACATACCTCCGCTTGTGCTTTATTAAATCTGCATCAACTATATCTGCCAAAGGCAAGTTGAACAAACTAAATGAAGCTTGTACAATCACCCTAAAGAAAGACAAAATCTTTCAGATGTTTGTAGTTCTTTACATACACTTCCATAATGAAATCATAACCGACATTCTAACACGCACAGCCCAACACTGACATTTCTGCAAACACAAAAGGCTGAGATATTCTCTAAAACACCCTGATTTATCTGTTTAAACAGCACTTCTGAAAGCATTATTAGATCTGTTCTTAACTGAGAATTAGAAATCAATATGCAAAGCAAAAAGGTGAGGGGTTTTTGCTTTTTTTTCATGGACACTAGTGCAAAAGGTGATAAATATTTGTTTAGAAGTAACTGTCATTTAAAATGACATGGATATAAGAATCACCTTTGAAGAAAAAAGAGGAACTGAAAAGGACGTGAGCATTACTGGAAAGATTACACTTTGAAGACAAACTTCAAAGTGTGAGAAAAAGAACAGTAAAAAGATTTCATAGGCACTCCTATATATGTATTTGCATTTTATATCTATATATGCGTTTAAACATACACACACAAAGATGGCTCTTAACAAATGTTAAGTGAAACCACAGACTCAAATATTACGACTTCTGTGTTCTGATTAAAATTTGGGTGTGATTAGCTTTTACTTACAAGAACCACTAGCACTTTAAACATACAGTCTTTAGGTACCTTAATTTTTTTTTTCCTGGGGAAATCAAAATGTATCTTCATCATTTAAAGTATGCAGGTAGTGACATTCAATTTATTGTTCACACAATTCAGTGTTAGAGTAGCCCGTGACTGAAATACTGAAAATAAGAATGAAAATGAGGTGGAAAAAAAAAAAAAAGAAGAAAAAGAGGGTAGAAAAGACCACATAGAAAGCAAGCAATGAAATAGAAAACAAAGAAATAAAATCAAACTGCTCTAACAATATTCTGATAGAAAAAGGTTTTCTTTTTAAATGCAGTTTCCCATGTATCACTGCATACGTCTCCTGTGAAAAGACTACTGCTTGGCACCAGAGTTACCCAGTACTAGTGAAAATATATCCCAGTATTGGTTACCTAACAGATACCTGACTTACTGATAATTTTTTTTGCAGTGCAACACTCAAGTGTTCATGCAATACAAAATGAGGTCTGAGCTTTCCCAGCAAACAATCTCTGAAGTGTTTCTCTAATGAGAGATTCTGTTTTTCTGTTTAATCTCATGTTAAAGCAGGTAAGTGGCTGGAGGCATGTGGCTGCAAACCTTAATTACTGCTCATATTTGAGGCTGCTTTTTTCTTTTAAAGAAGCAACTAAAAGCTGATGCAGAACAAAATGAAAGGGGAAAACAAAGTTATATCTAGAGTTTTAACTTTTCTGACAAGTGAGACAGAACAGAAAGAAAAACAGTGTCAAAAATCTTTGTGCTACTAAAAACAAGTGTCCACTCTGTTACAATTATTTTGAGCCACATTCCTGAACAGGGAAGTGTATTTACTTACATGTTTGTTGTGAGATAAAATGCCAGCAGATAATAGTGTTCTGGCCCTAGAATAAACATGATGGCAGCAGCTACTCCTTCAAAATAGAAGGAAAACAAGATGATTCTGTAATAACCAAACTTCTTCAACGAAGAATGACTGAGAAGAACAAGGCACTGAAAAGATAATATATACACATACATGATGAAAAGATACGGTACCATATCTCGGTATTAGGAGAGCTATAAAGCACATAGATTATTACTAACCCTTAAAAACAAACCAATACATCCAAGCCTTTCTAAAAAGTTCAATCCAAATTCAAAAAGAGGAATTTAACAAAGAGAATTATTTACTGGCTCATTCCATGCTACAACAACCTGGTGAAAATGGCCTCTTTTCACTCAAAACTATCCAGCTGAGATCTATCCTATCTTGAAGGAAATACTGTCCCCTACATTGTCTGACTATTATTTAACGTTCATGATCTTTGTGTTTGATACCCCTTGAATAATTAACCTTGCAGTATGTCAACTGTAAACCAGGCATCCTGCTGTTTCAATTTTTTAATTGTTCATCAACAAGATTTTCAATAATTGGGATTTTTTTCCATAAATATTACTATTTCCACTGACATTTATAGAAATTCAGCATGTTTTCAAGTTGATAAAGCAAGCTCACCAAGACAGCTGATCTAAGCAAGTTAGAGACTTTACTAGCAAGCAGAGAGAGGCAGATGCCAGTGGACAACGTGTATGGCTGCATTTTAATGTCACCCAAATGATATTAAGTCCTTATTATAGTATGAACAAAGTGTAAGCTCTTTTATGTTGTTCCTCACTTTCCACTTTTTATTATTCCTTTATTCACGAGCCTATGTCGCCACCTTCATGTATGTGTTCCTCATCACTGTCACTAAAAATACTCACAAACTCTACAGACACTTTCTCCTTTCTTCTGTGTTATAGAAACGAACAGTCTAATATTCACACAACAGGAAAAACTCTTCCTTGTACATTTGTTCCCACATTTAAGTAGCTCAATATAACAAAACGAGGATGCTACAGTCTGTCAAAGATTACTGTGGCTAACATTTTGAAGAAGCTCAAGTTTTCTACTTAAACCAATGATGAAGGAGGTAAAACAAATCTGGAAAGTTGGTATAAGAATAAACTCTGGTTGTAAGAACTTAAAACATACCCCATGCCCAGGTGTTTTCAGACATTTTGCAGAAAAGTGCTTATACTAGAAATGGTAAGGGACTACAGAACGTCTATGGTTGTAAAAACCATGACCTTGTCTCCCTGTAATTGTGAAACCCTGTCTTGGGAAGTACTTATGATTTATAAAGCTCCTTATTCCTGCACGTTTCTAAGACTGCACACTCCTCAGAAAAATATTAACTTGATGATGAAAATTTCAATTTGTGTGTCTGTGTTTGGGCAACAAGGTTTCACTTGTAGGCAGTCACACCCGCAACTAAAAGGAACCTAAGACAGAAGACCAATTCTAGTTTAGTAGAGGCCACTGAAGCACAAGTCATAGACGGGGCTGTATTTTACACGGGTTGTGTGCTTTTCCAGTAAGTGAAGTTCAGGACATTGCCACCAGAAAATTTTCTTATTATATCTTGGCCTCAAAGGGACAAAACCTGAGAAAAATAAGGTCACAGCAAACTCTCTACGGTTCAGTAACCTTCTAGACAAAGAGTCTCTGGGGAGCAGATACATTTTCTGAAAGATTGTTCGTTTCACACTGTCTTACTGATTTTACCAACAAAAGCGATTGCCATGTATCGAGTGTAAAATTATTTAAGCTTTCCTAACATCTGTAGTTTCTGACTTACTGCCAAAGCTCACCAGCCAACTGAGTTACTGAACAAAAAAAACCAAACCCTACTAAACTTGTGGTAAGGACAAAAGTTGAAATTATAGATATTTAAGAACTTTGGAACAGAAAAGGTAGGTTTAGGATTTGATTGTTATATGTGCAAAAGCCAAAACAGTAGCTAAAATAGAGCTGTGAATTCCAGTTGCACTTTCATTTATCTTCTCTTACACACCACTTTCTGAAAACCATTACAACTTAATGAAAGTAACAGCCTGATTTTCAGAAGTTCTGAATACTATAAGCACTTGTCATGAAAGCTCAAGTTTTGAGTATCCTGAACTTTCATCATCCAACAAGACAAGGAAAGTTTTAAAAGATCCAGTGAAAGAAGTTAAAAGGAAATGAACAGGAGAATTTTTTTATTCACTGTAAACAAGTACGTTTACATTCTGTGGGACATCTTTTTGTTGCCTTTTTTGTTCTCACACTTGTTTGGGTTCTCTCTTGCTTTTCCAGTTCATTACTCCTTCCCCATCCCTGACTGGGGTCTTGAAAGTATGTCTCACTCTACCCAGTAAATGCAGCTGACCAAGACAGCAAACCACAAAACAAATGGGAATGTATTATTCTCCCAAAGCAGCTATTGAGAGTTTTATTTGGTTCCCATGACTGATTTACCACATATTTCAACAATGCTTTTAATAACTAATAATGTTTCCAGTGTTTTGTGCAGCTTATCTCAGAAACTTCCTGAAGAAAAAATGATTATTACCTGTATTACAAATCAAAACCAAAAGGAAAACAATTCAGAATTCCATAGATTTGTGTTTTTAGAAACTTGTTATCTTGACCATGTTTTTCACTCCTTTAAACTTAGGTATTTATAAACCCCACAGAATACAAAACATCCACTCTTTGCATACTCACACCTCACATTCTCGTAAGCAGACTTTCTACCAGCCTGCCTGTTATACCATTTTCACAGTCTTACCCTTACACTTGGTTAGCTCCTATATGGAGATACTCTCTCCTTTCAGAGCATTGGTGAGCTAGATTTGTTTCTTAGTATGACCAATGGCTCAGGCCAGGTGCAGCATTTTTTCAACAACGTAAATGGAGACCTTCAAACTAATGGATACCAGTAAAACACAATGTTTTCAGATTTTGCAGTTTGAAAAGCGTAACTGCCTACCTGAGGACAAATAAAGCCTGCTCCATACATGATACTTCTTATTGAGGAAGAAAGAACATCCTTGGGAATAAGATTATCCGCAAAGATCATCATAAAATTGTTGCAGAAGGCGAGGTGGAGGACTTGGAAGAAGTTCATTGTTACAAAAAATAAGAAGTTTTTCTCTGTCATAATCTGTTTGGTCAATGAAATTACAGAGGACCAGGAGAAAGCTCCATCACCATTGCCTAGATTAGCATTCTCCGTACAGATTTCCCTCCGCTCATATTGACTCGTACTGTATTTGCCTGTATAACACATACAAGCTGTTGCTAATGCTCCTACCAAAATGGTGAAAGCCTGAAAACGGGCAAAATTTTCCATATTATCTGATATGAGACCACAAAAAAGAACGCTTGTTGATCCAATTAATGTTGCTACTTGATTATATTTAATAAGCTGAAGCCTACTTTCATGTCTAGTTGAAATTTCTGCAAAGAGTGCACACTGGGCTAGAAGCACAAACGTAAGCAAGCCATCAAAAGCACATAATGCAACAACGAGGTGAAGACCACTTAGCCAGTCACCTTCTTCATAATGTTTCCAAGGAAACCAGGGAAGCAAAAAGGCTAAGGCATATAAAGGAGCTCCATATAAAATTGAAAACTGGCGTCTGGAGCAGCAGGCGAATTTGGAGTTATCTTGAATATACCCAAAAAGAGGATCGTTAATGGCATTCCAGACCATAAACACAACCTGCAACAAATAAGTAACAGACACGACAGGAATTTATCATCAGCCTGATTTTTCTGCAGAGGTTATACAAACTCAGAAGTAAAACACACCATATTGATTTCAAATAAATCCCTATTCAAAGAACAGAGAAAGATGAAAGCTTCCCAGGTCAAAACACAGCCCAGAGGAAATTCTTACAGGTACGTGGTGGTTTATAGTAATTTTGAAAAACGAGATGAATAAGTAGGCAGGTGTCTAACTACATGTGAAATAAAGTCCTGCCTCTAAGACTTCCTTCCTTCAAAAGCTTATGGCTTCATCTTGCAAAGGAACCTGCTTCTGCAGGGGGGTTGGACTAGATGATCTCTAAAGGTCCCTTCCAACCCCTACCATTCTATGATTACTCTCACAGCAAGTAATTCAAAACATGAGCTGGCCCATTACTTTCAGGAGATCATTTACGACAAGAGTTGCTCACATGGATGATGACTTGCAGAATAAAGGCAGCATTTAGGTACTTAAACAGTCCATAGAAAAGCACTTTTGTCAAACCTATCTATGGAGCTGAGGTGCAGGATTAGTTTAGAACATCACTTCAAGATATCGAAGGTAAAAATATTTCCAGCAAATACATTCTGGAGACATTCAGTCTAAAGACTGTAAACAATGTGCTTTGAGTGTCCCTTCAATTGCTTAAAGATTCACTACATTTAAAGGGAATTCACTGTATAACTATTATTAACACGTCCAAAATTAATTTATCAGTTAAAAAAAGCCTTTGCTATAACAACACAGACACATAGCACAACATTGTAATCAAACTACTCAATTGTACAATACCTGTGCTTGATGAAATGCTACTTCTGAAATTTTGTATCTGTTCAGGAAAAGCTTAACGTAGTAGAAATTAAAGATACTGTTCATCATTCCAGCACCTAACGTGGTCATGGAATATGCCAGCGCATTAGGATGAATTCCCCAAACAAGCTTCATCTTCCACAAGTGTTACTTTCTTCTTCCTCAAATGACAAAAAAAAAAAGAGAAATACAACAGTTGGTAGAATAATTTTCCAAATGGAAATTACATGGGAGATTTGTTTGTTTCAGAGGTGCAGAAATGGATTCTTCGAAGAAAATTTCCCCAGTCTTACCTCCTTTTTTTAAAAATAGGAAACACATTTTACTGAGTTAGAAGACACTGAGCACAAAACTGAAGAGATGCAAAGCATTAGGAAGTCAGTGACAGTTAAAAATATAATCAGTGCTTAAAAACCAGTGGAACAGGTAGAGAAAAATTTCAAAGGATCTCTTCTTAACTGGAGCACAAACTCCATACAAAAACCCAGTATTGCAAACACTGATCTTCGTGTAGACTTCAAAGTAATTGCATACATTTCACATCTTTCTTGGTAGCTACATAGTTTTAAAGCGATGGACTGCGTAGGAATGAAGTGACTCAATCTATATGTATTCCATTGCTATGAATGTCAAATGCAGCGTGCACTCAGATGAATGCGTCTTTCAAACAAATACCAAGTTTTGTCTTTTGTCTTTGTTAACCAGCCATGGAAGCAACATTTTCACCTCATAAAACGAATGGGACATTGGTAGAAATCATTATAAAATCAAAATACTTTTCAATAGTTGAAACATTTTCATTGTACAAAAGACATAATGTAAATAAAATCTAGCAAGTGAGACGTGGACAGCATTTTAAGTACGTCCAAATAACAGAGATGCAGTCAAAGAACACAGAGTTCTTTAACACACCAAATACATCTTCAGCCAACAATTTTTTTAAGATGCTGACTTTTTCCTTCTATCTAGTAATTAACTTGAGCACGTTTGGTATAAACTATCCCATGAAAACAGCTAGCTCCAGGGAACCTCTGCCTTTTAAAGCAGAGCAATGATTTCCTAAAGGTGTTCCTTGACCACGTTTGATTCTATAAGCCCAATACAAAAATACCTCTATTATCTGGTTTTAACTCAGGCTTTATTCATTTTTGCATCTGTTTGAAGGAAGCTGTCTGCTGTTACTTTGGAGATACTTCAGGTTCAGATTTCAGCCTTACTATGCACACTAACTCCAGAGCTTTACATCCTGCTTTTTGTCAATAGTCTGCATTTTGCTCCTCTGCATATTAACAAGTTTATCCTTCATGCAATTTGCAAATAGCCATCAAAAGACTTAGTTTCAATATCTGCTTGTTCAGCTTGATAAGTAGATTCCTGAACACCTCATAAAAAACAGACCGGAAAGAAACAGGAAATGAAACCCAAGGCCATTTCCAACCTTCCTGTGGTTTACAAAGCAGCTGGAAACAGGCTGTTGTGAGGGAAAATGGCACCTCCTCATCGTCAGGATTAGAGAAGTGTCTATTCTGACTATGGCAGATGCCAGAACAGTACTTTCCCCACCCCCTAGCACAGAAAATGAACTCTTGAAGATCAAATTGTGTATTTAAAATGCTGTAATATAAAACAAGATGCAAAGGGTCAAGAGCTTCACTTTACAGCTAAGAAAAACTTTTAAAACTTCAAGCTGACAACTTGAACCAAGGTGGTTTTTATTTTTTTTTTCCTAAAGCCAATTTATTTGTAAGGCTTTTTTAGCTACTTGAGGATGATTGTGACATATATTTTGGAGCTTCTTTTTCGCAGAGCTACACCTGTAGAGACAATTCCATTTTCAGGTGATGAAACTCTGCATTCTCGTAACGAGTTTGGCTTCACAAACTTGTACTGAGAAATCTAAAATTAATAAGGTTACTGGAAAAATTGCCCATTTGAAATGTGTACTTTTAAAAGTAAAAAGTTTGAAGTTACTAACTGCAGAAGTCATTACAGTCAGTATGTTATTGACAAGCATCACATTTTTTTTAAAGCAGCCACATTCAAGCCTTTATAAATATACTTAATCACAGAGTCTTAAGGGTTGGAAGGGATCTCGAAAGATCATCCAGTCCAAACCCCCTGCCAGAGCAGGACCACCTAGAATAGGTCACTCAGCAACTCGTTCAGGTGGGTTTTCAATGTCTCCAGAAAAGGAGACTCTACAACCCATCTGGGCAGCTTGTTCCAGTGCTCTATCACTCTCAAATGAAGTGAATAATGTTGTAGATATCAGGTCTTTTGGAAAGGTAGACAACATATCTATTTCTCCCTGGAGCCCCCTGCAAGTGTATTTGAACAGAGAACTGGGAGACCCTCCTTTACCTCAAATTCTATGACTGCCAACAATGTGCTTCACACTAACATTACCAGTCATTTGTCAAATCACATTTGACTCAATTCCTTCCTACACACGAATTTAGAAAGAGTCCCTCCAGCTTTAGAAAAAAACGAAAGAATTTTTAATTTCTTCAACAAAATCCTTCTAACAATGCGCAAAAAGGCCTCTAGTGCCATGAGTAATTATAATACACAGGATCTGACACAACTCTTTGCACTAATTGGTACATCTGGCCCTGTACCTTGTTTATGAAATAGGTTCAATTAGAAGTTGAGGTACCACACTTCCTTTTCCAGAAGATGTGCTCTTTAATTGTACTACAATGAAATCATGCATGACTATCCCCTCCCTCAATAGTCAGCCTTTATGTTGAATACGTTAAAGCACAGGTGTTGACATTTGGTGACTCATGGAGGGCAAATCGGTTTCAGAAACTTCTAGTAGTTACCACTGAGTCGATACAGATGAGCCAAAAGAACAGGCTGTTTAAACCAGTGAGGTGCAGTATGTGGCTCGCATGTATCCCAGAGCTGTATGATCATCACCAGAAGAAACTAGAGCACGAAGAAGGAAGAAAAGTTCATTCTCAAGTGATAATAAATGATGACTGAAGCATGCCAGCTGCCATCATGCTCTGCTGGGTCCCACACTGCAGCATTTAACACTCAGTCCTGACAAACTGGTTGGACAGAAAAATCTTCCTCATCTTTCTTCTATGACTTGAACCACATTTAAGACGGAACTAAGAAGAAACGCTTTCCTAGTCCCGAGGGGTAAATGCTACAGGAGAGGGGAGACGCAAACAGAAGCAGCTGGGTACGAGGGCGAGTGAAGCTGGTTGCGTGCCGCCGCTCGTCCGGGCTCTGGCAACTTGCGGGACTGCTTCACAGCCGCTCGTCTGACCATAACCGGGCAAATCAAGTTCGCTTTCCCCCAGCAGCCCCACAGACACGGGACGTGCCTCCCTCTTCCACGTGAGCAGAAGTGGCGAGAGCGAGCGGCGACCGCCCGAGTGACCCGCGAGCCTCGGGGATGGAGGCTCCAGCAGGGTCGCGTGCTCCTCTCCTTTCCCCTTTCGCACAACGCGGCCCCACGGCTGGGCGCGACGTGCCCGAGGAGCCGCGGCTCGGGTCGCTGCTCGCAGGCTGTGCGCTCAGCCGCCCCTCCAGGGGCTCCCAACACAGGCTGACTGGGAGCCACAGCCTCCCCCGCGCCTGGCCGCGCTGCCCCACCCTGCGCCGCGCCAGCTTCGCTCCGCCGCACACCCACCCCAACAGCCCCGGCTCCCCGCCATTAACTCCCCCGAGCCGCAGCCGCCGCCGCCCCCTCCCACGCGCACCAACCCACCTCCTCTGACTGGAGGCTGCGCAGCCGCTGGCCGGGGCGGGGCGCGGTCAGCCCGGGACAACCTTCTCTGTGTTCTCATTGGTGGGTTGATACGAATGAGCGTCGCGATTGGTTCACGCCGCTGTCGATCTGTCGGGCGGGCGGTTTCCCATTGGCTCCCCGCAGGGGAGGTGAGGGGTGCTGTGTTTGAATCGGTGGCAGACGGGTGGGCGGGCGGCCGGAGCCTGCCACGTTGCCGCCGGTAGCTTCGCGCAGCCCGGCCAGAAGGGGGAGAGGTTCGGCAAAGTCCGGAAACGCTCGGCAAGGGCCGGAGGCGGCTTTTAAAGGAGAGGAGCGGCTGCCGCTTCGCCCTGCCCCGCCGCTGCCCGGCGCGAGGGGACTGGGCGCGAGCGCTGCCGCTTCGCTTCGCCTCGCGGCAAAGGGGCGCGATGCTGGCCGACAGCTTGGTGGAGGAGTTCGAGATCCGCGAGGATGAGCCGTGGTACGACCAGCAGGACCTGCAGCAAGGTGAGCCGGGGGGCGCGGCAGGGCTGGGGCGGGGGCGCGGTGGGCGTGCGAGGGACAGAGCCGCGGGATGGGTGGGGCGGGGGCGGGGTGGGCGGGGGGGGGGGGGAGCCGCGGGCGGCGGGGGGGGGCGGGGGGGGGGGGGAGGGGGGGGGGGGCGGGGGGGGGCGGGGGCGGGGGCGCGGTGGGCGTGCGAGGGACAGAGCCGCGGGATGGGTGGGGCGGGGGCGGGGTGGGCGGGGGGGGGGGGGAGCCGCGGGCGGCGGGGGGGGGCGGGGGGGGGGGGGAGGGGGGGGGGGGCGGGGGGGGGCGGGGGCGGGGGCGCGGTGGGCGTGCGAGGGACAGAGCCGCGGGAGGGCTGGGGCGGGGGCGCGGTGGGCGTGCGAGGGACAGAGCCGCGGGCGGCATGGGAGGGCTGGGGCGCGGGGGGCGTGCGAGGAAAGGGGGCGGCTGCAGGGCACCGCCGCGGCGCCGGGAGCGGCGTGAGGGGGCCGAAGGCGCCGGCGGGGGTCGCGGGGCGGCGGGAGCGGGGTTTGCGCTGCCCCACGAGAGCCGCAGCCGGCAGCCCCGGCTCCCTTCGCCGCCGCCCGGGGCGCGCAGGCAGAGGGCTCGCCGATGCCGGTAACGATTGCGACCGTCTTTGTTTGACGGAACGGCTTGCTGCAGCCGCGTGGACTCGTGCCTCTGCGGTCCCCTCCGCTCGTCTCTCCGAGAAGTACAGCCCCTCGGGACGGGCGCTGGCTGTTGCCGGCGCGGGGAGCATCGGGCCGGGCTGCTGCGTTGCGCCCTGTTGAGCCTTGTAAGGGCTTCTAGTCGGTGAAACTCTGACTGTAGCTGTGCTCCATTGGTGGCAGGTGCACTGTTAAAAACATTCGAAGCTTTCTGGTTAGTATATACCAGTTAATAGTTAATGTAACGCTGCTGTGCATGGGAATCTTACCCATTTAGCTTCTATATGTCATTCTGTCAATACGTCTTAACACACTACAGGCAAGAGGTAAATGCTATCCCCATTTCAAAGATGAGGAAGGAGTCACAGGCATACACCAAATATAAATGCACAACAAAAAAAATCTTCTGCCAAAGTGATATGGAAAAAATTGTGCAATTTCCTTAAGAATTTAGTGGCATTTGTGGCTGGTATTTACTTAGTCCTACTTTTCGTTGTTAATCCCAAATTCGTTTTAGAAGGCCGGCTCAAGGCTGTGAAGTGGCTTCCTGCAGACCTGCTCCAGCCTTATGCTTTTGTTTTTTACATCGAAGTACTTATTACATTGAAGTACTTTTTACATTGAAGCTTGGGATGGGTAGGTGCCATTGTACTATAAACCATAAAGATACTTGTTAAAAGCTCTTCCTAGCTAAGCAGTTCTCACACTGAGATCAGGGATCTGGTAGCAGAAACTCTTGTGAGGCATGAATAGGTCTCTCTAATTGTATCCTTTGACTATGAAATAGCTACCTTCTTGAAAGCTGTATTTAGGTACTCTTTGCTCAGAATAGATGTTTTCATGGCTCTAGGATACAAACCAATCAATTGAAATACAGTTCTGAAACTAGTTTTCTGTCAGAAGGAAGAGTTGAAAATTTGAAGACGTGATGCAGAAATGACGTGATTTAGACATTTTTACTATGTCAGTGTTCACAGGGTGGAAGACCTACAAAGAGACTGCCTCATGACATACAGCAACTGAGTTCTTACCTTATTGGCATTTAATCTTTTAATTCAAATGTGTGAAATAGTCACCATTTGGCATTCTGCTGTGAGCTTTTAAGAAACAGTATTTCATTCTAGAGGTTTGTGCGTTCTGAGGGCTGGTTCACGCTCTCTCAGCATGTGAACCATCTTTTTTTTTTTCTGGGGATTATCTCTTTACAAGGCTAAACAGAAGTGACTAATAACCTTGCCAAAAGGGAAAGGAGGAAAATAAACTGATGAGGCCAGTTGAAATGCAAAGAAGTAGTTCCTTACAGGAATGTTGTTTTAAATGTTTTGTTACACTTTATTCCTGGAGTCTGAAAGGTGCTCTTCCTTCTCCTAAGAGTAAGCAGTCCCAATGTATGTAAACAGAGTAGTTAGATTGCTTATCAAGGTCTCTTGAAACTTTTCACAACCCAAACAATCAGTGCATGTTTAAAAACTGAGGAGTAGGTTTATGAGAACGCCTAGGTTGTAAAACATTATAAAGCACCCTGAAACAAACTTGTGGTTCCTGTCAGCTAGTCTTTGAAACTTCAACTTAGTGTTTTGAGAAAATTTGGACAGTCTTTTTGTATGCACAGAAAGCTTTTGCCTTGACAATGGAGGTGGGCTTGTCTGGCACGCTGTTCATGAAAACAGAATGCTTATGGAATTCTTTTAAGGATGGGAACAGCCATCTTTCTTTCTGCAACATCCATGTTTTGCTGCACTATGCTGACTTTGGAAAACAAGCATTCTTTTACATGACTGCTCTTTTTACATCTTGCTGTTACTAATTTTCAGAGAACAGAGAGTAATCTGCACATGGAGTAGGAAATACAAAGCTAAGTAAAAAAAACCCCAAGGTTTGATTTTTTGCAGTTAAGTAAACTTCAACCACAGTTACATATCCTGCACTACCAATACCTTTTGCTGTGGAAGAGAAGATCATTATTTTTAGACTGAAAATTCTCTGGATCACTTTGTTAGTTGTGTTACAGTAAAGTAGAAGAGAAGGATTTTCATGCTGTTTTCATCTTTTTGTCAGTTATAGTAAAGCTGTCAAAAGAGATTGTGGAGAAGTGCTAGTAAGTGCAGGCTCTTAAACATCACAGAAGACCTATCTTTGAAGTCTTGTTTTGGTTTAGAGATTTGATGGAGCTGTTAAACACCGGTACAACTGATCAGATTTACTAAAATGAAGATCTTAAGATCTGCAGGTAGTCAGTTGGCATGATTAAATGCGTCGTGGTGAAAAGGAACAATGTGTGTCTGTGGCGGAACTTTGCTGGTGCTTTACATAAATTTACAACAGAAAATGCAGTGTGCTCCTGGTATTGTACAGTAACTCTCTGTGAAATGGAAATTAACTGTTTTCCTTCTGTATCTGGAGAACAGATGTATTGCACATCTTACTCTTAAAATTTGCTCTTTAGAGGGCTTGTTAGATACTCAACCATGTACAGGAATGGATGCAAAGCAAATCTTTAATTTTAGTAAGAGGTGAAATTGTTTCAGTTCTTGCATCCTCTAGGGGCAGGAGTTAGGGTTTTATTGCATGTTCCTGAGCTCTTCCACTTGTCTTCTTCCCCCTCAGAAACAAATTGCCTTAATTACAAAGTAGCAACGTGCTTCTCCCATAGTAACTCATTTATTTGTACTTCTGCCATTCTAATGAACAGGATGAGTTTGTAAGTGTAATGACTTGAATTGTATTATTCACATTGTATTCAAAGTAGTATGTGGTACATGCTACTTGATTTAGGAGATGAGAGTTTCATTCTTAGATGCCCTATCAACTCCTAAATGTACTTAAACATCAAAACCAACTTTCACTTTGGGAAGGGAAGTGGCACCATGTAATTCCATTATGCATTATGTCTTTAACATAATCCTAAATCCTCTGTAAAGCTCTTATTCTACTCTATTAAAATAAAAGAATGGACTATTTAGTCTTTGACTTGAATGATGCCAGTATTGTTGTAGCTTTAAAGATTGTATAAAGATTTGTGTAGAAAAAGCCATGTGAGGGTAAACTCCTGTCTTGATGGGGATGCCACGTGGCTCCCAGTCGTCCATCTTTTGAAGCTATGAAGAACTCCTATGAAATGTGACTTTTGTAGCATTTATTCTAAGAATCTGACCTTAAGATAGGAAACAATGCATTATAGCCATAAAGAATGTGTAAAGAATAGCACAGCTGTTGTTTGGCCAGGACTGGACATGTACAACTTAATACACAAATGCTCCTACTCATCCTTGTAAGCCTGAATTTGGTCTTTGGCTTTTGTACGTAGTCAGAGTAATTGCCTTGGACAGGCTGCCAAATTGAAAGTTAGCACAGAACAATCTTGCAACAATGTTCTATCTCTTACAATGACTAGCTGATAAGATAATATGGAAAGGGCAGGAAACAGGTAAGATAACAAGTTCATACAAAGGCATCTTAATCAAATGAGAGTGGAATGTATTTTCTTGTCTAACTACAACTACTGATGATGCAATACAAGTCTCTTGTGTCTTAATTAAAGACTTTTCAAAGGAAATATGATTTTTTGTCTTTTCTTCTGTGCCTTTCCCACTAGCAATGCTAGTTTTGTGTAACAAGACTGTGTTGCACACATGCAGGAGACAACCTGGTCGTGGTCCAGGTGATGGGAAGGAGACAGAAAATTACACATTTTATATTTAAATTGGATATTAGGAAAAAAAAATCTTCACCAAAAGGGTTATCAAGCATTGGAACAAACTGCCCAGGGAGGAGGTGAAGTCCCCATCCTTGGAGACATTCAAAAGGAGTGTAGATGTGGCACCGAGGGGCATGGTTTAATGGTGAACGTGGCAGTGCTGGGTTAATGGTTAGACTCTGATCTTAAAGGTCTTTTCCAACCTAAATGATTCTTAACATGTAATAACCTGCACAAAGTAATTGCAATTTTAGCAGTAACACCAAGATTTAATTCTTTGTCACCTTACATTAGCTTTTAAATGACATGTATTTAAACATAATAATATAGAACATCTAGTACTAGTGATGCTGTTGAACAAATATCAAGCTTACTTCTAGAAAGGAACTGAGTGTTCAGATGACTTATTTCTTAATACGAAACAACTACAGTCACTGTACCCTGGAGGTGATTGAAGATTGCTGAAGTGAAAGTGTCTGAGAACAAATGTCACTTAAAACAATGTTTCAAAGCACACAAAACAATTCCTGTCTCCTAGGTTTGAGCTTGAAAAGCAGAATAGTTACATTTCTTTGTCAGATTTATGTCTCTTGATATCATCATTTCACCATAAAATGTCTCTGAAACTTTAGTACTTTGGCCCTGTATGACCTGAGCTCCTTGGTGAAGGGGTACTGGCAAAGAACTGCAGAGTAAATAAGTCAGCTTTGGCCTGGCTTTAGCCTGATGAACACTTACAGGGTCTCTTACGCTTATTATTCTAAAATATGAGCACTGTAAACATGGTGAAGTGTAGCTGCCACGTTGGGTAGAGATGCTGGTGCAGTGCTAGGCAGATTGCGGGAAGGCAAGATGCTGGATGTGTCTGACCTGCGGCTAAAGGACCAAAGGAGGAACTAAGGAAGCTTCATAAAATGAGAGGCTCTTGTAAGTTTAAGGGCTTAGACTTGCACTATAGATGGTATATGAACATTCTGCTTAAGTATAAAACTAACTTCCTTTTGGGGTCCTGGAAATAACAGTAATAGCAGTAATAACAACAATAAAAACCCCACCTCAAGTATTTGATTAAAATGCTTTAAAAGTACGTTATTGTACTGGCTTTATAACTTACATACAAACATGATTTCTTTGTTTAGATCTTCATCTTGCTGCTGAGCTTGGGAAGACACTATTGGACCGTAACACTGAACTAGAAGAATCTTTACAGCAAATGTATGCAACAAATCAAGAGCAACTGCAGGAGATAGAGGTAAATATTTGGGGGATCCAAGTGTTAAAGCATCTAGACCTGCAACATAATAGCACAGAAGATAAAATCTGAACTTCTGAACATCTGATGTGCACACTAAAGAAAAATCCTGAACCACCTTTAACTACTTCTGCTACTTTGAGAATCTGAGCACCTATAGAGGCTTGATCTAGTTAGAACTGCTGGTCTGACTGCTGGAAGCTTTGTGCCATTAATCTGCATGTTTGTCTTGTTTAATGACAAATGACCAGCATTTTTCTTTTTGTACAGAATAGTTACTTCAAAAGGGGTTATTTTTGCTAAGCTTTGCTAATCTTGCCAGGTGAAATGACATTAAAATATAAGGTGTGAAATAAATAGTAATTAACATGTTAGTGACACGGCACCAAAATTTTACTTCTGATAAGCTCATTTAAGTAAAATCTGAGGATATGTAGCACTAAACTGAGCTGTGGTAAAGGGACCTAAAGTCTACTTCAATTTAAACAAGGCAGCAACCCCCAAAAAACCCCACAGCAAAACCGAAAACTTCAGTAGTATCTAAATACAGGATGTAGTGGATATATTGTTCTGTATTTTCCATGTAAGAAGAAAATGATAGCCAGCCTTGCAAAACCACTCTTCTTTGTGTTACTGGGTGGAAAAACCTGGCCCCTTTGGGGCATTTCTCTTGTTTCATGTTGCCTGTTTTCTTGCAGACCTTGCGTTTCTCATCACAATGGATTTCTATTTTTTTCAGCTATTAGAGGGCAATGTATGGTCTCTAATAATTGGATTATTAAATATTCAGTACTTTGCTGACTGATAACACATTGGACACGTAGTCAGCTCTTCAACTGAGTTCTGGTACAAGTCACAGGGAACAGGCTGTGTGTGACTGGTGTACCCTGAGTTTTTACAAAATCCAAGTTCCTTTGTGTGAGCAGGATTTATGCAGTTACAGATGGTGTGTGGATTTTGCACAGCTGCAACTTAAGACTTAAAACATCACTCTAGGGGTAACAGGTAAGTTAATCCTAGGTTTAATACTTCCAGATATATGCCTTTTAAAGTAGTCATGTTAATACAAATGCAGCATCTCTATTAGGCGATGCACGATTTCTGGGTGCAGTTTGTTTATAGGATACTTCTGTTTTGTACCTCATACTTTGTCTCTTTCCTCTATCATGTGCTAAACATCATCTTTGTTATCCTCTTCATTCTGTGACACAGCAGTTGGAATGGCTGATTCCTGTCACAGCAGTACAAAAAGGTGTTACTTATGCAGAGTATTAGTAGAAGAACTCGCTGGCATGAGTGGTTTGTATAAAAGATTAATGTTTAAGATTTAGAGGGGGCAAACACTTGAAGGTGCTGTACAAATACTTTTCTACTTAAGGTTCAACAGCTGTATGAACAAGCATGTTGAAGAAAGTGTTTAACACAGCTACAACACACCTTTTGAAGTAACACAGCATGCCTTTGTGATAGGTAGCTAGCCTGGCTCAATGAGTGTAGTTACTTAATAAGCAGCTGTCTTAATGCTATCTTGAAAAATGAAAGTATATATTGAATGCAGCTTAGCAACATTTATCAAAGCACTCTAGTGTCATTAAGGGTGTAATACCCTGTTGGTTTTAGCCAGTTTATTTGCTTAAGTTTTTTTTGGTGTGCTACTGTTGATTGACTACATAAGAGTGCTTCAGCACCAGGAAGCAGTCCAAAGGGTCCTTCCAGCATGGGACTCATAGCTGGTGTGCTGCAGGGACCCATCGTTGGTGTCCTGCAGGATCGAGTTCTATGTTCAGACAACCTCATAGCCACAGGCTAATTTATTCTCTCAGTATCTAGCTCTGCTGAGCCAATCAAAGAACCATATCAAGACTTGTGCAATGCTACTTTTTGAAGGCTTTATCTGGGACTTCCTTCCTCTTCCCCACCCTCAAAATGGGTAGGAGTGTAAATTGGGCTGTCTTATTCACTCCCCTGAGAGGAGAGAGAGAGAGAGGTGGGAGAGTTTTTGTGGTGCTTCTGATACATAATGAGTGCCTGCACCTTTAATTGCCCAGCTTACTGTGTTGAGCCAAAGAACCTCTAGACTGTACCCATATCTGTCCCAGTAACATACTGTCTTCTCAGTCCCACCACTTGTCTTCATTTCTGTCTTTTTTTAATCCCCAGTGCAATTTAAATGCAAAATAGCAACTCAAAACATTTCATTCTCCAAAGAAGTCTCTCTTGCATCCATATTTCTGGTAGAAAATGGAAAAATCAAATGAACCCCTTCTTCAGATACCCAGAGAACCTCAAGATGGATGAACAGACTATATTGGCTTACTGGCACAAGGGAATTTACCAAAACAAATGGAAATAAAGTTAGCATATGCAAGGTGCAGTACTTTACCTGGTAAAAGCAGCTTAGTCAGTTATTTTGCTATCTTCTGTGGTAATGCAGGATGCTTCACTGCACGGGACACATCTGTGAGGGGCATATCCCTAAACCTCTATGCTTGACTTTTTCTGATTTTTCCATGGCTTGTCTCTAAACTAAAGGTGATCTTTCAGCTGTTCCTGTAGCTACTCTGCTGTGGTTTTTACTAGTTTTTTTCAGTGCAGTATATCAGTGTAAATCTTTGAGGGGTTTTCTCCTATTAACTTGCATTTTATGGGTAGCAAAGCCTAGAACTGGCTAAGAAGTCATTCTGAAATATGGTACTACCTTTTCTGCACCAAAAAGGAAGGGTCAAAGGCTTTGGGGTGTACAAGATTACATCTAATACATTAAACTCTAACATATTAAGTGTTTTACAGCCTTGCATCATTACGTCTGACCTCTGTGCTGACACATGTGCCACCAACTAATCATTGTAGAAGTAATAAACGCTGGGTTGAAAGGGCAACTTTTTATTCCTGTCTGAATCTGTTCTTAGCACTCAGACTTCAGCAATACTGATGCTTTCCTTTTATCATGCAGTAGAACACAAGAAGTCTCAACTGCTGTTTCATGCTAGGTGCTCAGTTGCAGAGGAGGTGGAATAAATGTGAGCTTCTTAAGTATTTATTACCACATCTATACATTGTTTTACTGCTCTGGTTACACCAAACCAATTTGGCAGCAGCACTGAAGATATTGGAGACTCGGGTGGAGAAAACAGCGCTTCACCTCTTCCATTCACCTAAAACTTCTGCAAAAGCCCACTGTTATAAGTGATAACATCTAATTGTGATATCAAAGCCTTGGATTCTGTGCTTAGCTCATATTGCTGAAGAAAGTCTGAAGATCTCCAGCTCCTTCTGAGAATAACCAATAGGGAAAGTTGATCTGAAATGGGTCACGTTGAGATCCTGCTGCTAATCCATGTACTATTTTTGTGTAAATCCTCTGTCATGTGTGCACAGGCTACAAAAGGATCTGTCCAACTGCTATCATGTTGATCTTCTACAAGTCTCTATGTAGCAGTTACTAGTCCTAGATTAACTTATTATCTGTTCTTAAATTGCCTAAAATGTAAATTCACCAAATCTTTTAATGAGGTAAAAGGTCAAGTAGAATATCAGAAGTTTTGAGTACATACCAGGCCTATGTAAAGAGGCAATTCTGCCTCTGCAAGGCTGCTGGATGTTCCTACATCAAGTTTACTCTTCTGAAAAGTAGCATGTTGTAATACAGATTATATTGCATGAAATAACTTCTATGTAAGAACAAATTATTTCAGACTTAAGGGGTTAGGTTTCTTGTTCAAGTCCAATGCAAATTCTTACGTAGAATTTGATCAGTCCTGCCCTGAGTGGGACAATATAAACCACGTGCATTAATAGTCTGAAGTGATCATTAACTGCTCTTAGACTGAGAATTCCAAGCTTTCTGACATGACTCAAGAAACTTAACTATCTCTGTCGTCAACTGTTAGAACTAAAGAGGATCAAAGTGAGAAAATAGTTCATGTGGAGGGTTTTGTTTTGTTTTAAATGCAAGAGACCTTTGGTTGGGATTACAGTAACTGGAATAGTTCTCTGGGAGTAATTAAAGATTGAATTCAATAATTTGCTTATCCTTCCTAAATTCTCTTCTGCTGAACCTAATGCTGCTTCAGTCTGGAAAAACTGAGCTGAAAATGATGGTGCTACCCAATGTTTCAGTTCTAATGCAAAGAAAATTGTTGGGTCAATACGGATAGAACATTTCTGTTGAAGCCCACTCTGCAACTTTCAGAAGGGCTCAGTGGATGGTTAAGGGCTACACTGCAGTCTGGATTTGAGGCTGAGTTTGTGCTGACTGCAGTACAGACAAAGCCAGAGCAGGAGCATCCTGAGGAGAGCACACTGCAGTGGGGATAGATCCACACAGCTTGCCCTGCTGGGTAAAGGCTGGTGGAGCAGCCCAGACTGGCCTGTGACAAAGGCAGCCTGGCTAGCAGTTACTGCTAGTGTCTTTTCAGCTGAACACTTAGCAGAGCACCACTGGGATCTACACTTCTGAAACTGCATAGTTTCTCCATGGATGTGGCTCGTGAGGCAGAGCAGCAGTCCTGCCTGTGTGTTTCCAGCTGCTAACAGCAATCCTGTCTTGCAGTACCTCACGAAGCAAGTGGAGCTCTTGCGTCAGATGAACGACCAGCACGCAAAAGTCTATGAGCAGCTGGATGTGACAGCAAGAGAGCTGGAAGACACCAATCAAAAACTAGTTGCAGAGAGCAGAGCTTCCCAACAAAAGATACTAAGGTAACAAAGTTATAGCAGACCACTCTGCAGCCCAAGGGTATTGGTGTGGAACTGGGGGCTGTCTTGGTCTAGTGGTGTTCTATAATACTGTTAAACTGAAAAGCTTCTTTTAGCTAAAGGTCTTTTGGGGCCAAAGAGAAGCTTTCAGGGAGGAAACTACAATATGAGGAGATGGGAAAGTCCTATGTCCTTGACTGAACACTCCAGTGTTTTTAACAGCAGTCCTTCACTTTTTAGCTTGACAGAGACTATTGAAAACCTGCAAACGCACATTGATGACCTGCAACAACAAGTAGAAGACTTGAAAAAGTCTGGACGAGGCCGACTGAGCCACGAGAGATCTGACCAGCCAAGATCCATGCATAGTTTCTCATGTTTGAAGGAGCTGTATGACCTTCGCCAGTAAGCCTTTTACCTTACATAGCAAAGAATACCGACGTTATTTTAAGCAAAGCTTTGAAAACGGCCCCAGGCACAGATATCCATGAGGCTAGCAAACATCACCTCATGGGCACCACTAGCGAAATCCCTGCACGGTCCTGCACTGTGTGGTGTTGCCACTGCTGCTGGCATACTTCTAGACCACACTTTGTGTGAGAGAAGCTGCAGGTTCCACTTTCTGCCTTCAAAGATTCTGTGCCACAGCCTCCAACCATATCAAACTGTGGCCTAGAAAGCTTACAGCAATTTGCACACCAGGTTTTCTTTGAGTCAGATAAATGCACACACAGAAATAATGTGAAAAGCAAATATTCTAAATACAGAATATTTTCCGTAACTTATACCCTTTCCTTGGATGTCTGTGGATATTTTCTTTTCAGGGAAAGCAGGATTCCTGCAAGAGCTTTCCTGAACTTAGAGCTGTTCTAGAGCTCTGGTCTGCTTTTTTATTGTTGAGCACTTTTAGGCAGCTGTAGTGTGTTGGAGTGCCCATCAGGACAATCACCTGGGGTAAAAGCTCAGATAAGCTTCGATCCTAGAAGACAATTTTGTAAGTGAAGCATCTCCACAGACAGGCAGAACAGGCTATTTTTTTTTGTCTGGGCTTCACGCTCCTACATGGGAGGTCGGACTGTAGATTAAACCTATACATCCTTCAAATTGCCACGGGTCTGTGGAAATACCAGCCTACAAAATTTTCTTGTCAGTTTTGAAGCTTGTTTCCACCAGTCAATAGTGACAAAAGTTACAAGAGTGGAGTGCTGTGGAAAAAAATCAGCATCAGTATTGCATGATAGATAGAGGCAGAGTTGGTTCAACCTTAAATCATAAGTGTAGTTATTGAAGAAGCTTGTCTGTAACTTGTAACTGTTACTGCCATTCTGCTTAAGCTGGGAGGATTGGCTGGGTGGCATTTAAGTATTCACAGACTGTGTTCTGATAGCTAAATGGCCTGATAGTTTAGTAAATGACTGCTGTATATGCCCTGGGGTCTGTTAGCACAGTTACAATCTTTCATTAGTTACCCAGGACAGGAAAAGTTGAGGAAGTGTGGTCAGCTGTGCTTCCTACATTTGACATTACTTGTTTTGTTTCTGCAGGTATTTTGTTTATGATCATGTGTTTGCAGAAAAGATTACTTCGATGGATAGTCAGCTAAGCCCTCTAGAAGAAGAAAATGAGACCTTAAAAAAGGCAGTTACAGTTCTGCAAGCCCAGCTTAATGTAGAAAAAGAGAAGAGGGAAACAATGGAAGAGGAATATGGTCTGATGGTAAAAGAAAACTGTGAGCTGGAACAGAGGCTTGTCGACATAGACTTGTATCGGGCTCGTGCAGAGGAGCTGGAGGTGGAAGTGGCTGAAATGAGGCAAATGCTTCAGTCTGAAAACACGTTCCATAACGCAGAGAAACTGGTGCCAGAATCCTTTTTCATTTCATTCAAGGAGCCCTTAGAAAAGGAGCTTGGTCAGAGCCTGGCAGATGATGGACTTGTGACTGTCTCGGAGCTTGAGAAGAAGGCGCTGAAACGGAGCAGCAGCGAAACTCTCCTGAGCAGTGCTGCCGGGGGGGACATTCTGAGGGGCCACGAAGAAACGTGTATTAGGAGAGCTGAAGCTGTGAGGCAGTGTGGGATCTCTGTCCTTAATGAAGTTGATGCTCAGTATAATGCTCTGAAAGTGAAGTACGAGGAACTTCTGAAGAAGTGTCAAATGGATGAAGATTCTTTGAAACACAAGGCTGTCCAAACGCTGAAGCAGTATTCCAAAGACCTAAGTGTGGGGAATGCCCAGTATGATCTCTCAGCTAGCAATCCAGAATCCGCTAATGTGGAGCTAAGTGACTGTCCCACAAATGCTCTTCCTGACTACAAAGCACTCTTCAAGGAAATTTTTAGCTGTATCCGAAAAACAAAGGAAGAAATAGATGAACAGAGAGCAAAATACAAGTCCCTCTCCTCTCAGCCATAGCACTGGACAGGCTGCTGGCCCGTTTTCTCTTGGTGACTCATCTGTTAGTCAAGGGGAAAAGCTTTACACACATGTCAGCAGACCCCTTATTCTGGTGTATTTCTTGAGCACTCACAATGAATGTTTTGAATTGGCTTGCAGACCTGTAGTTAACAAGCTAGTTAGTTAACAGCTAGTCTCCCTGTATGTAGCAATAGATGTAATGTTGTTTAGCGCTGTCACACAAACTAGTGGTTGTAAAGCAAACGTTGTAGCTGAATACTACAGTCCCACTTCATACTACACTCCATCTCTGGCCAGAGCAGTAACTGACACGTTTCTTCAGTCCAACTCAAAACTAACAGCGCTGAGAGATCTGTACTGTATTCCTCCCAAGGAACCAGGCTAGAGCTTCCTGTTGTTGGCAGTGAGGATCCAGCCCTGCAACTGCATGGGGGCAGAAAACCAACACCCCTCAAGCCCTGCACTTGCTTTGCCAGAGAGGGGGAGCTGCCACAGCGCTGGCACAGTGCTGGGGCTGAGCTGGTACCACGTTTTCACGTGCACTGAGTTCTCCCCAGATTAGTAAGATGTCTCCCTACTGCGAGAGGATTTGATATAAAGTTAGTGTGGCTTTTAGGTATGGATTCTTACATAGGGCACTCTCTCTTAATGCAAGATACTGTGAATTGATTATGTATGTTATTTGGGACCTACTGTTCTTTGGTGGAATGTCTGCAAAGTACATTTTAAGTGTATTTGGTAAGATAGAAAGATGCAGTTTAGCTGTTTAACTTCAGTAGTGGCATTGATGTAGTAGAATAGCTTTTAATCTCACGTAACACAGCCTTCAAGTGCTTGAAGGAGATGGGCCAGGTAAAACCTTAGTGTATTGGTTTGTCTATTGCTCCTGTGTCAGTTGCTGTGGGGGCAAGAGGGTGGCAATGACACTGTCAGAACATTCCCTACTGACAACTGGGGACCATGTGCTTGTTCTTCCTCCCCTTCTCCACTCCCTCACAATTCCTGCGTATTCAAATTCTGGAAAACAAAGAACACGGAGAAATGTGTTCTTGAAAAGGGCTTCAACATGAAGAAAACACAGGCCAAGAGATGAAGGGGGGAAGGCATGACAAAGGTGACAGCCTTTTCTTTGTACAGGGTCATGCAGCATAATTTGGTCACCTCTTCTAGGGAACAGGCTCAGGGCCTGTTGGAGTTGCTGCGGTACCAAACCAGGTGACACAGACTGTTGACAATGTCTCAGCTTTAGTTCAGCTGCTGCTGTTGCAGCTCTTGCTGCCTTATATCATACTTGTTACGCTTCTGTGTAGCTGGCCTTCAGCTGCAGTAATGACACTTCAGACTTGTGGGAGTTCTTCTACATGTATTGTGAGAATTATTTAAAAGCAGGAATCTGACTCCTGTGACTATTTTTGTAAGCAAATAAATAATCCAGGCAAGCCACGTGTGTTACTAGTAGTGACAACCATCTGTGGCAGGTGGGGATGGTGTAAACTTGGTGCAGAAGGCACGTGCATGCTCCAGACTTTCCTTCTCTTCCACACAGCTCAGGTGGAGTTCCCATGAAATACACATTGTAAAAAGTTATGCTGTGTGGGAAAGGGCAGGGCGGGCTAGGATGGAAAACCTAAGGGAAGGATGAGGTTTCTGCCACTGTTGGGGTGTTTGTCAGTGCTGTTCAACAAGGGGAGTGGGGGGGGGGGGGCGGGGGTGTGTATAAATGTGGCTGTTCTGCCCTGGAGTCCCTTGCACTGTCACCCTTTCCACAGCACTGGAGTCTCTCTCTCCCCTGGAGGCCTGCCCTGGTCCAAGTACTGGACAGCAGTGATCTTACCTGAGGGAGCCCTGGCCCTGTCCCTCACACCTGAGTTACTACTCCTGTTCCTCACTGCTTCGGGCAATGGGGCTCTACACCTGCCAGACCAGAAGACACATACAGGCAACTCAGAACTCTTGGTTAAATAGGTGATCCTCAGTGGCTAATTTTCAAACAATTTTTATGCTTTAAAAATGTCAACAATGTTCTCAGATTTCCCCAGTATCACTCGACTTTTCTGTCATGAAGCTTCCCTGAGTACCTTTGCTGCATACCCTGTTCAATAACCCCACCAAAGCCAGGTGCTCCCTTCCTGCCCTGGCTGAGACAGGGGCATCAGGCCAAGCCAAAAGCTGCCTGAATTGAAACCACCTCCCCACTACAGTGCTGTAGTTAATGAACTACACCAGCCTATTAATTAAGATAATTTTACCTGTTTAAAAATAGATATTTTTTCCACAGAAATGTGAAGTGTCATTAAGTATGGTAACAATATTCTTAGCCAATCTTATCTGGATTAACTACCTTAAGCTGCTTATTTTAGTCAACAACTCAACACAGCCTTTTCTGAACATAAGTAGATGAAATTAATAGAATCTGCTTGAGCTTCTCACGTGATGGGAATTACAGCAAAGAACCAGCCCAGCCAGCGGCCCTGTTCTGGAGTGCTCCCAGCAGGACCTGCCTTGTCTTTCTGCAGTTAGGGCTCCCTGACAGGCTGCAAGGAGCAGTGGGGTTAGTGCTCCTCTTGCAGCAGGCCCTGGGCTTGGCTGCTGCCCCCTGAACGCCACAGAAGCAGAATGACCCCACGTGATTATCTACCTCTCTCGCCATTTTCCTTCCTCTGTAAGCCCCGGGGCTGTAAACGGAGTGGGTTCAGCTTCCATTTCTTCTTGGACAAACACAAGGCAGGGTAGAGTTGACCTTGGAGATAAAATTTTATTTTATAAAAGTTACAGAAAATAGAGGTTTGACATAGTTGCCGTGAGGTGAGCAGAGCTGGGGCCTGCCCGGGGGCAGCCGCTCACTTACCTCGCTGCACTTGCATACAGGAATGCAAAAAAACCCTCACGCCCACCCTCCACCAACACCACAAAGGCAGCGGTTGCTCACACCTGGCTTTCAAATAACTCGTTTCACAGCTGCCAGGTGAGAACAAGTGCTGTGTAGGACAGAGCTCAGAGACACCCCTGTCCTTCCCCCATCCCCTGCTGCCGTTGCCACCACCACAACCATCTCTCCAAGGAGAGGGCTGGAAGGGCTATCGCAGCGCTCAGGCTGAAGCTGAGCACAGAGGTATTTAACAAAACCTGGGATGTTTGTAAACAAGTTTAATTTATTGGCATTACTTACAAAATAAAGTATTAGACCATGACTTTCCCTCACGTCTGTGTCAGTATATGGGTTTATTTTTTTAACAACGGAACAGTACGAGAATTGAAATACATCAGAAATCCCAGATGAATCAAGCTGCAGACAGGGTCCCGCGGTGTCTTCCTTGGAGCTCTCGTGCTCGACGGCCATGCAAACACGTGTGTGAGTGTGCTGGGAGGGCTGGGACTGTCTGCAATGCCCACACGCCCCAGAGTAGGTCAGATCCTGCCCCACGTTCCCGAGGCCCCGGTGTGACTTTGGGCCACCCGCTGCAGGTTTCCCCTTTCGATCTGGAGATCACTTGAACTCGCTGCCACCACTGTCAAGACTGCACCGTCCCCTTAAGATACCACATCCCGCCGTAGCTCACACAGCAGTCCTGGGGAGAAAGGGAAAGTCCACAAGGTCTTGGGAGCCTGTGTCTGGCTTGGGGACAATACACATGATCAGTAACAAGTGTTCCCACTCCAGTGCATGACAGTGAGCACAAAGCCAGAGCAGCAGCTTATCACCAGCCTGAATACCACAGAGCTTCAATAAAGACGGCAAACACAAGATGGGGAAGGTTGAGAGGCCCTAAGGAGGACACTCAATATCTCAGCAGCAAGGAACCAGGCTGCAGGGAGGACATGGAGAGCAGAGGGGCGAGCATAGGCTGTGGCTCAGGTGGGATCTGAAGGAGTGGTGGGAATGGGCTGGAAAGCAGTTGCCAGAGTTGGAGCCTTTTAAAAACACAACGTTCTATAACAATGAACTGTCAAACCTCAGACCTGTGCTCTGGCTTTCTGACCACACATTGGCTAAGCCTGGGGCAGGTGAGCACCATTGCAAAGGAGCTCAGTAAGTGGGGTTTCCTGGGGCTCATCTTATTATTTCTATTACATAAGCACCAAGTCTCTCGAGTTCTAGGCTAATGGCTTCTCCTTCTTTTACTCTCACCCTCCCATTTAGATAATTCAGCACAGGCTCTAGCACTGCTACAGAGCTGATGCTGTGAAACTTGAAGGGAAACAAGTTCCCTTTTTCTGAAGTCTTGGGACTTGCACATCACAGAAACAAATAAGAACTTAAGTGTGCAGGTGAGAAAGAGGGTTTGCAGACCTGACCTGCAGGAGCAAAACCACAAACCCTGTCAGTCTGCTCCTCTGTGTATAATAAAGGAGTACATGCAGATGGGGAAATAGGAGCCAACAAATCCAATTTCATTCAAAGAAGAATCCAACCTCTTGTGGCTTAAAGAAGCCAGAGAATCTTCCTCTACTTCATTAAATCATACTTCTAAATTTTATTTCAGAAACAAAGATCATTTCACATACCTCTGTAACAAATGTACTTGAGGCAAAGAAGTCTGACACAAAACACAAGGCTGGCTGCACAATGATTTAGGGACTTGCATAAGAACAGTACCTGTTTTTTTTTTAGGGGAGGTTATTTTTCCTAGAAATGGTTTATGTGTTCAATAGCAATGGCATCAGGAAAAACTAATGGCAGTGCATTGTCCAGATGTTCCAGGAGAGCTGATATCTGAGCTCACCTAGTCCCTTGAGAGATCTCCCAGCACAGGCAAGCCACATGAAATGCTGTTGAGCAGGCAGAAACCTCTGAGCTTATTTTACTGCTAAGACGAGCAGGTTCTTTCAAGCACGACCAGTTTGCTTCTTATCACACCAACAGATCTGCCATTTTTCAAATACACTGTTATTCTGCTTGCAGATCCCAGTGTAATAAAGTACTTAAGCACTTGTCTTATTGAGCGGGTGACAGCAAGCAAAGGCCCAGCAACCATTAAAGAATGACATTAGTTGGCAACTTTCTCCTTAGCCATCCCTGCATGGCTTTTAAAGCTTGTCAGTCATGGCCTGTGTGATCCCTGCTTTGCACCTTAAACTTCTTTAGCAAGTGCATGGTGCATCTTCAAAGAGAGAGATGAAAGGATCCAACTAGACTTCCTCAAAGAACTGCATTAATTACTACTTTGCCTGCTGCTTTGGCCAGGGCTTTGCTTGTACACTGCTGCACGTCCTACTAAAGAATGAAACACATTTCACCTTGTGCTCCTCAGCCTTAAGCAACAGCAATCAGTTGATAAACTCTGAACTCAGTGCAGAGCCCTCCCACCTCCTCAGCTTCACATTATCTAAAAACTAACTGTGAAGAATCACATTTACTACACTGTTTTCTGCTGGTTCAAGATGACAAAGATTTGTTACAATAACACACAAGTCAAAATCAGGACTCCTTGGAGGGAAAGGAGGTAGAATGAGACAAGTGTTATTTTGAAGAAAAGCAGCTGAAAACCAGGCTTTGTCTACATTCCAACAGCAGTTGTTCTGTCATCGTTTGTCAACTCAAGGTAAAACAGGCTCCTTTGCTCAAATCAAACATCAGAAATTCACATATGAATTGGCTCAAACGCAGAAGGGAGCAGCATCTTACCTTTAGCACTCTATCCACCTCCTGCTTGTTTAGATCTTCTCCACACTCCTGACTCAGCTGGCTCTGGATGACATTCCTGCGCACTCGGTAGTTTTTTGAAAAGATTTCAAGCAAAACTTGCCGATGCTTTAAAAGAAAATGTATCATCAGTAAAGAGAGAAGAACAACCATTCCTACCTTTCACATATCAATCCAAACTCCACGTGCTTTAGTCTGTACAAAGCATCCAGTGAACTACATTAAAAGTCTTGCTTTGTAACCCCAAACTGTCTCATACGCCTCTGCTTCCTGGCTGTGGCCTGGCCTCTGAAAGCTCCACAGGGAACCCTCTGTACCCTGTGGCCAGATTTGTGCTCATCCAGGGACCTAGGGCACCTCCACAGGTACAACAATCTGCTGAAGGGTCTGCAACATATTCCCCTCAAATGCTCACCTGGTCCACTTCAGTCAGGAGGCTGGACACTGCTTGAATCTTTCCTATACAAATGTATTTAGCTCAAGGACACAGGAGTTACCTTTGTCCATCACATTTTGTAAGGCACCTTCCCTTTCACTTCATTTACTCTGACAGCAATTAAAACTCAGGAGATGCTCACATACACTGTAATCATTTCCTATCCTAAGAATAAACAGACACCTCAGGTAACAACATCATTTTGTCTCTGGTTAATGTTGCACAATCCTCCAAAGAAAAGAAATGTGGACTGGATCCCATGTGAAGGCTGCATCAGACAATCCTGTCTCCTCACAGGTTCAAAATTATCTGTATTCCTCTGAGCTAGTTACTGACATGTGTTGCCAACATCCTGTGTTGTTTCTGCTCACACTACTTTGTCTTGACACAACAATGACCACCTTGCGAATGAGAGCTTTCTCTCAGCTGGAAACAGGTCAGCACTGAAAAATGGACATTTCAATAGGGAAACAAGAAGCTGCACCAGTTCCAGAAACACACATTAAGCCAATGCCAAATGCTTAATAAACATCCATTTGGGAATATCACTTATTTTTTATCTTTACCTGATCATAAGTGTCACCAGCTTCCCAAAGTGCATAGACCTTTAGTTCATCTGGTGAAGCAGCAGTCTGTGGAGGAAACTGAGAACGAGAGGCTGTTAAAAATAACCATCTATTTAATGAGTTCTGCTTAATGATTTTATGATACAGTATCCCTGGGCACCTATTACTGAATCAAAACCATCACTGCCATGTAATGAGAAATGGTGAACATCAGCTCCTCAGCCCCTCCAGGCTCAAGGGGTAGCTTTGCTCTGGCAGTCCCTGCCTTGCTCAGCCACAGCCTGCCCCCAACCACAGGCAGATGCCTCCTTCAACAGCACACCACCAGTATCAAACCTGTCCTGCAGCACACAGATCCCAAATTAACAAGGGGTTAACTAGGGAAGAGGAGGAGCACTGTGGAACTTCAATGTGTGCCTTGATATGCCCAAGGCATGTTTGAGGGGTGCTCTCGGTCACAGTGGGGTAACCCACACCAGTGCCACAGGCCTGGCTGCTGTGTCTGGCACACCACCAACCATTTCAGAGCTTGCAAAGGGAAGGACTGAGCATACTGGAATGCCATGCATTCTGCATGAGGACAGCTTCCCACTGATGGAGAGTCAATCACTACATACCAGAACAATCCCAGGGTTTGGACCTTTACCAGTATCTCATGGCAAGGTGTCTGCATTTTTCCCTGTCAGCAGCATTTACTTCCAGACTATGCAAAGCAGTGTTAGAGTGAGAGCACAAGGTACATTACAGGGTCTTTCTGGAGGTTACATTTACAGTGGCAGGTTTTAGGGATTGAGACTCTATCCTGTATTTATCTGCTTCACTAATTCCAAGTCAGCATTACCATGAAGCACTGTGCTTCTGCTGTAGTTCTCATCTCTGTTTTGGGGCGCCCTACAGGACTCCAGAAAACTGAACACTGATGGACAGACAATGAACCAGACACTTGCTCATTTCAGGCTCCAAAAATGAAGTTGCTTTTGTTTGGTTTTTTTCCCCCACACGTGCCAAGCTAAAGAAATAGGTTTGTTTTTTTCTGAGGCAGAGGCTTCACAACCCTGCACACGAAAGGGACACAACTGCCTCCCCTCTGTGCCCCCAGCTTCTAAAAAATAAAATACCATCCATCTGCCTGAACACTTCCCCTTGGAGCAGTGACTAATGAGCAATGCTGGAATATGCCTTTGCTCCTGACATGTCTCTTACTGTCTGTCACTAACAATTTATTCCCTACTAACTGCTCAGACGGCCTAACTCAATCATCTATGAAGAGCTAACAAGCCACTCTTGATTGTTGCAGTAGTCCTTGACTCTGGCTGCTGGTACAAACCAAACCTTTCTTCCCAGCCTCCTTCACCCCAAAAGACTTGTGTGCATAGCAGAGTATAAGATCAGCCTTTCCTTGCATGCTTTACCTCTGATCTTACTGCACAGGGGAAGTGTTTTGTCCAGTGGGAGCTGCCTGGTGGGATTAGCAGATTTAGCTCTCATATTGGTCCAAATGGCTGGAATGTAACAAGGTTTTACACTTGGTTTAGAGCCAGGATTCAGGTTTATCTGGCTTACAACACCTGACATCCTTCTCCATTCATAAGGACACTCGCTTTTGAGGAATAACATCTCATCTCTTGTATGCTTTCAGCACAGAAAAATAATCAAACACTTCAGCTTCCTTCCATGAAAAAGAAAAAAAAGCTGCAGCAGGAAAGACAAAATGCAGGGCACTGCAAAGACCCAGCCACGGGCTGCCCTGCTTTCTGAAAGTCACTCAACACGGAGCTGGAGTGCCAACTCCTCCTGCCTCAGCCACGTCTGAAATGCAGCTGTGTTTATCTGGCCATTCTGTGAGGAAACAGCTTCCAAACACTTATTTGGGAAGAAAACCCCACAGAGTCTCCTCCTGTTGTCCAGGCTTACTCTGCTAACTGTGTATGCACCCTGCTCGCTTGCTGCTGTCAGTCTGTCCACACGAGTGGAAAATGCTCATTGTTCATTATCTTAAAGCTCTCTGGCCTCACCTTGAAACAGCTTTCCACTGCCTTAAAATCCTCCTTTAAAATATTTGCCTCGTGTCCCTCCTGCTCTAAGCCCCCAGAGCTGGTGCAAGGCTTTCAGGAGATGAACTGCTGCCCTGGACCCACAGGACTGCCACGTTAAAACGGAAGCTCTAGGGGAGGAGCCCTTGGCTTTGGGATGTCTCTCACTCAAGCACTGAGCAAGCCCTAAAAATAGCCACTGCCAGGCAGCCTGACGTGATAACTAAACCAGACTGAAAGGGGCTGAGTTTGACAGGAAAAAAAAAAACCTACCAGCTGGAACAATCCTAGAGGTAAACTGTTGAGCCTACCACTCTCTGCAGGAGCCTGGCAATGGCACTAGCCCCAGAGGCTCACCCTAAGAGCAGGGCTGCATTCCTCTCCTGTTACCCTCGCCAGGCAGGATGCCGGCAGCAGTTACATCATTTCCTGATGCCTCCAAAATATCCTCAAGATTTGGGCAGAACTTTGCCACCCCATGGAGCATGGGCAGGGGGCCAGCAGGAGCCAGCCACCCCCACGCACCCCACCGCTCTGCAGGAAATAAGCACAGTTACTCAGGAGTCTGGGCAAACGTTTCCGTGGACAGAGCCTGCAGAGGTGCCTCCACTCACCTTCTCCCTGGTGGCAGCAGCAGCCCCCTGGGTGCCTCTGTGACTCACTGTTTCTTGATGTGTGCTTTTTCCCTCCCATTTGATGAGGCTACAGAGCACAACACCCTGCAGGCACCCCACGGCCTTCCTTGCAAGTGGAAGGGCATCTCTTCTTGCTCCTCACAAATACTGTTTATCTCATACTCTGGGTGCAGCTGGTCAGCTTGACAATAAATCCTGCATTCCCTCAGTAAGGTTTCAACTGCTGTTTTCAGCAACCTGTTTTCTGTAATAGGGTAGCATGAAAGCCAAGAGTGCCTTCACCCCTCACAGAACATCGTTTTAATTACCTCAGATCATTGATTTTTATCACCAAAGCACTTTCAATTACAGAAAACTAACGAGCATCTAAGAAACCCCAAGCTAAACAATCTTCCAGGCTTTCCCTGAGCTCAGGCTGTCCAGAACAATCAAGAAATACCAAAGTGTATGAGCCCATGCAAAGAGTAAAACCTTTGCCATCTGCACCAAGCACCAGGGGTAGGCTTGGGGGTAATGATGTACATTGCTGATAACACTACAGGCATAATTATTCTCCTGCATAAGATCTCAAGTTTTGCAGTAAAATCTGAGTCAGAAGAACTAAAACTTAAAGCAGACCTTGAGCAAGGGACATTCCAGAGACCACTTCTGCAGGTCTCCTGTGACAGGGTTTTCCACACAGAAGGAAGTTCCCAACCACCTCTTCACAAGGATTTTGTTCTGTTTGTCCCAACCTATCCCACTTTCACACCTCAGAGCCTTTAAGAAAACTGTGGATGGTATAATTTCCCAAATTTCCAAAACAAACAAGTGCCAGTCCCAAGTAACAGAGCAGCAGTGACCTTGGCTCTTTAGCACCGAGCACTAAGGAGGGCCCAGCCAGCACTAACAGACAGTTCCAGGCAAACATTACCCCAGGACCTGGAAGCTGCCAGAAGAGAAAGCAGAAAGCTCTGAAACAGGTGGTCTCCCTGGTGGCATTTCAAGCCTGTTACTCCCTTCCCAGGTGCTACAACATGTACTTTGCACACGACTGCACATGTTCTTTCTGGCCTGCTGTAGCAACCCTCACTCCTGAGCTGAGGTTCCTCCCCCACACTCCAGGCTCTCCCCCATCAGCCTGCCTGCTTCCTGCTCTTTCCAGCAGTTCAGAGGCTGCTTTTCCTCTCTCCCCAAAGGCAGCTGACTCCCAGCTCTTTCTGGTTGCAACCCAATCAGTATTGCCAGATGTCTTGTAAAATTAATTTCCTTTCAGGCTCCTTCCCATGATGCCAAACTCCTTTTTCCTTTCCTAAGCAATCTACTGTCACACAAACCTGCTCTGTCTCATGCAATCACATGTCATTTCCATAGAGACAAAGAAACAAAGCCACCTCTGCAGAGCCTAGGAAGAAAAGAATTGACCAAAGAAACTTGCTGCAGACACAGTTTATCACTTCCCAGCGGGCTCTGCTGGGTGTGCCTTGCTGCTCCCCAGCAGTCAATGCCACTTTCCCCACACAACTGTGTCCCTGTGACATGGAGCTTGTGCAACTCCAGGATAGCTGATGGGAATCTAGGGCTGCCTTAGATCATGGTAACAGGAGCAAGTTGGGCCAGCAAGCCACTGCTGCCCAACAGCTTGGATGTGGAAACAGAGCCCCAAAGACAGCTAAGCAATGCAGCAGACTGCTAAGCAAAGCAAGCAGGGTGCAGGGCCTGCCAGAAGCATGACACTAGACAAACATCCATCAGCTTCACCATACCCAACACTGGACAGTCACTTCTGTTTTTCCCATCCACCAGCATAGGACAAAAACATTTCACAGCTCAGACATTTCACTGTCCCCTCCAATCCCACCTCCCCAAAGTACACCAAGGGAAAAACATACTTACAGGCACCAAAATCTGTTTGCAGCCAGTGTCCAACACCATGTCCTGCAACATTTTGTCCGAAATGCCACTGAACAACGTGTGTCCTGGAGGCAGGCCAGCTAAGTGAAGGTTAAATAACCGTTTCAGCTCACTCAGGGTGAGTACAAATTGTTTCTTAAATGTTGAGGACACAAATGCCTTCAGTTCCTGGGCTACCAGGTCAATGCAGCCTCCAGGCAAGTGGCCATTCAAAGAGTCCCTGGAGTCCTCCTCTGCATGGAGGCCGTTGGCAATGCCGTTGTTCATGCCCTCGTAAGCAGAGGTGTCCATTGGCTCCTCGTCACTCACAGGCTCCTCTTTAATGCGGATATTGGAAACATCCATCTTGGCTGAGGTGTCATTGGATTTCATCTCTGCCTTTTGCTTCTGGAACTCCTTCTCCAGCTGCCCATAGTTCTGCTTGACTTTTGCTTTAGCCATGTTGACCCTTTGCTCCCCAGAAACTAGCGATGGACGAGCTAGTAAGAAACAAAAAGCCACCATAAATCAGGGCTTCACTCTTGCAGGATCTTCCTTGAAGGGCTCATGGTGAAAATAAAACCATGAAATATTGGCTGCTTGTGACACTGAAGGCATAAATCCAGTTTGTGGATTAGAGTTTACATTAGTTTTGGGGGTATTTTTTTTTTTGCAAAGGCAAAGAGTGCTTGTTCAATCACTACGGCCTTTTCTGCAAGTCAGGAACCCAGGGCAAAGACTGCTTATGCATCTTTATTTGTCATCAAATACTTCTTTGCCCAATAACTTTCTTTTCTCTTTTTGTTTTTTTAATGTAGTGTCTGGAGGAGTCTGTTGCCACAGCTGCCAGAGTCTGCACAAAGATGTCTCACAGATACAGTGATTGAGGAGAGTGAAGGGGTTACCAGTGAACCTGAACTCCCTTTTAGCATGAGGTGTGTGAAAGTTGGAGCCCTCCTTCCTAGTATTATTACCCAGTGATGGGGAAAAAGGGGCAGGAGGGAGTCCTTTCCCATGCAGTGCTGTATCTCTTCCCCTGTCCTCTCCACATCAAGTTATCCAAAGATGAAAGGAAGGTGTATGTTGACAGCAGAAGAATCCACTCAGTGCCAAAGGAAGGAGTGCAGTGTTTAGGGCAGATCCATGCACAGCACACATGCTGTTAACTTCCCTGCTCTTAGGCTGGCTAATCCTCTCCAGGTAACCCAATATCTAATCCTTCCAAGCAGATCAGACACAGGCTATTGAATTGGTTCATATGCTCGTTTGTCAGTTCTGTTTATACTCTTCGTTGGCTCCAGTGTCTGGCAACGAGCCAAATGCCTAGTTAAAACTCTCTGGAATCTCAGGTTTTCACAATCTTTTAGGATTATGGAGCAGCTACTTAAACACCTTCACTGGCATCCATGGTGGAGAAGGATGTCAAAAAGGGCTTCACACCTCCTTACAGCCTCCTGCCAAACACATTCCTCATTAACCTCAACCACACCACAGACAGCCCAGTGCAAAAATCTGGGGAAATTAAAAGCCAAATCACCTCACAGACATTAACTTGCAAACTGATAGGTGAGAATTACTTGTGCACTGGTCTCATCCTCTCTTTATGAGTTGCTTACACCCTTACACCACACAAACTGCCTTAAATGAAGTGGGTAACAGAACCATCTGATTTTACTACCAAATCACCAGTTCCCAGTGCCGAGAAATCCTCCCTGCTCTGCTACAAGGATGCTACAGTAAGCTGTGTCACCCCAACATCGTGATGTTAGTACAGACCCAGATCTGTGTCAAACCAGAGGAAACTGCAAGGAAGTAAAATATAATAAACAAAACGAGATCAGTCCCTGTCATGTTCAAAACCAGAGAGGAATCCCAAAACATCACCCATGAATACAGGGAGATGCATGTGCTTGAAGATGCTCCAAGCACAGTTCCACTTACATGATTGTGTCTCTTGTTTCTTTGGTGTCAAGTGCTCCTTTAAAAGATTATAGACCTTTTCTAATCTGAAAGACAAAGATGAAATAGAGCAGGACAGTGTCAGTTGTCAGGCCTGCATGCAGCCGTGTCAGCTTTAGCTATTAGCTACAACACTCAGGTTTTCCAGGGCACCAAGGAACAGCAATGACTTGAATGATCTAGTGACTCCCCGACTCCCACCACTGCCTGGTGACTGTGAGGGGGAGACCCTCGAGACAACAGAGATGAAATTATCTATCAACATCTACAGAAACCTTGTACTAGAGAAATCTCTTGCTTTTAGCTTATTCCCCAAAATAAAACAAGTCATTTACTTGGCCTGGATGCCCATCCATAGCATATGTTGCCTCTGAACTATGTCTGGGTGCTTCTTAACAAAGTCTTCATCATAAGGGAGCATGAACTCCCAACCTTTGTTTATTCTTGCCACAGACATGTGCTCTAGGAAGTCTTTCACATCTTCTGGGCAGAGCTAAAAGAAAAAGAAAAAGCATAAATAAAATGGAAGTCGATTTACAGAGGATCTGTGCAGCCATGCACCAGTGGCCATTGTTCCATGAGACAGACAGAGTTGGGCTGATTTGGTATATATGGGGCATCTCCATGAATACACACCCAGATGAGCCAGAGAAACTCATCCTTCTCTGCAGCAATGCCACTTTCACACGTTAAAGCACAGGACTTCAGAGAGCAGGAGTGATTAATCACCTGAGAGTCAACTAGCTTCTGGCATGTTGTAGGAAGGAAAGGGAGTTTCCAAACAGATTAAAAGACTCTATTGTGAAGCATATTCTAGAATGTTAATCTTATTTTAGAGCTACAGGTCAGACCTGCTGCACCTCCACATGCACAGCTTTTAAGCAGCACTGGCTCTAATGTTCTGAAAATAAATGGTCTGTGCACAAACTGATTCATGTTTTATCATTTTACTGCATTTTAAGGAAATCATTTTTTGTCCCCTTTACTTCATGTTTCTCATTCATTTGCCAGTTTTAACAGAATATTCAGCTGCCTGAGTTGCTTTAAAGCTTTTATTCAATAGTTACAACTGGCAAATGCCAACAGAAGAAGAGTTGCTCTTTTGTAACACAGCCAAAGCAGAGAAGCTTGTGTGGACAGCACCAGCCCTCATCTCCTTTGGTGCACAATCAGTCAGCTTAACTCAAACTGTCTCCAGCTTCCCACTAAAACAGATGAGAGGACGAGATGCATTCCAGTGGCTCAGCTACAAGGCCACTCATATCCTGTGGAGTCGTGGTAACTGTGGGACCTGCTTAAAATGTTTCTAAAACCAGTCTGTATGTGTACCTGTTCCAAGGTGAAGCCATGCCTGGTGAGCAGCACCACTGCTCAGCAGTAGTGCAGCACGACACTCCAAACCTGAGAAAAGATTGTGGCAGCCTCCCCTACTGACCTACAGATAATGCCCAACACTTGAGCACCAACCTCTGATTCAAGAAGAAAAACATTTTAAAAAAATCACTCACTTTTGTAACTGCTGCCACTTCCTTTCTCACAACCCAACGGTCCTGTGTGAACTTCCACATCTAGGAGATGAATAGAGGAGAAAAGGCTAGTAGTTGTGTTTAGAAGTTGCTTTATTGAAGATGTAGTAATGAACCTGATCAATGATGTTACCAGAAAAATGGAAACCCCATTTCTTTCAAGAATATGGAAGTAATTTACCATGACTCTTGGCCAGGTAGTGGGAAAACACTTTCTGGCCTCTTCTGTCCTCTAATGGGCATGAATACAGTATCAAAAGCGTCAAGATTCCATAGTATGTCTTGGTGAACCTATGTCTACAAAAGCCATTAAGAGTCTCTTGAACTGAAGCTCCATTTAGCTTCCAAAAAAAGCCTAAAAGATCCACTGATACCTGTTGCTCTTCTGCAATACACAAAACTCTAAAAAGTGCCCGTTCCCTGCTTCAACGCACACCAAAGCCACTTACACTTAGGCCAAGATGGTCTCTCACTCATACACTTGTCTCCAGTTAAAGGAAAAGCTGGGTGCTCTGCAGAGCAACTCCCAGGCTCTCCCTAACATTCTGAGAGGCAGCTGCTACCAGGATGCATGAGGCCTTGGGCAGAACAGTGTCTGAACATGGCCTTCTGTTTCTTTCTGTCTCTTTTTAAACAGACTGCGACCTCTTTTAGTCTGTGTGTATTAATAATGTGGTGAAGAATCCAACTTCGCTCTGATTCAGCTTCTTCCTGCCCACAAATACAAAACCACCACGCTCACTTTAGGACACTGTTTGAAAACACAAGCAACTGCTGTCCAGAGGATCTGGGTCTATCATCTCTCCTTGCACACAACTCTGAGGCAGCCATTTCTCATTAGGGCCTTTACCCTCAACTAGAGCTACTGCTACTCATGTCCTTGGAATTTATTACGTAAGAATCTGGGTTAAAAACAGAAGCTTTCATAAAAGACACAAATCTTCTTCCCAAAGTACAGCACTGAATGGGCAAGCACTAAAAGACACTATTGGCTAGAAATATTTTTTAATCCTATGAATTACTTTACACAAACATATAAAAGGAAATAGAGTTCACTTCTTAAGCTAGAACACATTTTCTCCACAGATGCAATAGAGCATTACATAATATTTCTGAGCCTTATGACCAGTCACTTCCCTTTGTCTGAAAGCCAAAAATATTGATGCTTTCTATCATTTTAACTTTTCCCCTGTTGTAGAGCTGATCAGTAAACTACATCCCTTTAAGATCAACACAGATCCACTTCTCATGCAAGGCATATTTGACATAAATCAAATGAAAATAACTTATCTTTACATCTTAATCAGTAAAACACCACCATTTAACTGAGCAAAATTATTTCTGGTGCCTAGAACTTTCTGCATGACGTGTCACCTAATTGGCTGTGTCCTAAAGACTTATGTCACTGGGTCACATCTGAATCCAGGTCTCCATATGGCAGTGTCTTGGACAGACATCAAGACACTTGATCAAGTCAGTTTCAATCACTGTCAGTTTTACCTTACACTAGTACTGTATTGCCCTGAAAGGCTCTTGCATAGCATGTCTCTGTTCAGAGCTAAATCTCATGAACAAACTTTGCAACCATGTGGAGCAGTCAGGTCTAACTGAAAGAAGGACAGCAATGCCATCATCAGCTTCTTTCTGACAGGCGGAAGCCATTAACTGAATATGAACTTGGTAACCACTTAGGAACTTAATTCTTTCCATGGCAGGGGAAAATAAACACAATGCAGAGGTTGTTCCTCTTTGCTGTGGTTACGTGTGTGTTTACAAGACCTGCATTCATTTCGACTTCCAAGTGCGGCTGCTGCTCACAAAAGGTGCCTGGGAACAAAGTCCTTTCACTGATTAGCAGCTCTGGAGAGTAAAGTCCTCTCTAAAGATCAACAGGGCAAGCTCAGGGAGCACAAGGCTTACCCACACTGCCCTCCTGAGACCTCAACAGTCCTGAGCCCACGGAAATGTATCTGGAGAAACAAGCACTTTATTATCCAGCCCTGGCTCTTCTGTAAACCCTGCACTGTGGGAGCTATGTGATAGTGGCTCTACAGCATGCATTACAAAGGGATGAATACCATTAATGACAGATGATCTGAACCTGTGAGACAGCCACAATGTCAATCTCCACCAACACTCCCACGACAGACTCGTAACAACATCTTCAGGATCAAAGTACAAATACTTTCTTTGGGGGAAACACCTGACTGCAGTACAGCAGAGAGACAGCAGAGTTTTGCAAGGTTGTGGCCTCTTGAGTAAACTTCACCCGTGTTTTCCCTTAAAAACTTTTATACTTACAACAAAATCTCTCCCTCTGCAGAGCACTTCTGCAGGGACTCCACTATGTGGACTAGAAGTATCTTTTGGGTAGAGGACATCACTGTTAATTAAAAAGGAAAACAGATTAGTTACTAAGTACTCCAGAAAAATGGCATTGAAGATTAACATAACAAACACGTCCTCCCTGTCCTGCAGTTAAATTATACCTTTATTCAAAGCATGGTTTTCATTAAAGGAATTAATATTGGTGTAATTACACCACTGCAATTAAATAGTGCAAAAAAGCTTACACCAGCAAAGCACAGCCTTGTGGCTAGCAGATGAATGCAACACAGGTACAAGCACTGCTTTGTTCTTGCAAAGCCTATCCTCCCTTGGCTCGGTATAAACAAGGCCAGAGTAACGCTAAGAAAAGCTTAGGCTAAGCTGGTAGGCAGCCTTGAAGGCATCATTTAGCCAAAATGCTGATGTATGGACATAAGAGGGTTTTATTTCCCTCCCAGCAATCAAGAGCTTAAGAGAACAATACTACAAGATGTCTTGGTCGAATCAAACAGCCCTGCGACCAACATTACCCTGTGTCCTTGTCTGCTTGTAAGAGCAACTGGATGACATTTGTTAGCACCTCCCTAGAGTCTCAAGGCAACCCAGGCTCACAGTCTTGATCCTACCCAGGCCAAAGAAGTGAGTCCCCTCTCCATTTAAAGCTCTGGTGTGTGAATTGTGCTTTATTGTCCTCAACCATTCCAAACACGTCACAGCTACTAGAGATACACACATTCTCCTCAGACTAATAACAAAGAATCAGCTATAACACAAAAATAATCTAAACGCTAATATGTACTGTGTTTTAACTTGCTTTCAGCTTCCTTCTGGAATGGCTGGAGAGGGATTTTACAGCAGGGATTGCTGTAAAAACTACTCACATTGCTAATACAAGCCTGGATCACAACAGCTGAAACACATCCTGCTAACAGCCTTGGACTGATAGCTGGTGCCATTCATCTTAACAGAGAGCTATTCCAGAGACTGTAATTTTCCACATGCAGTGCTCCACCCAGGTAAAAAAAAAAAAACCCAACATACTGCACTTTAGACTTCAGTTCCCAGTGGGATGCTTTAACCTAATAAACAAGGGGACACAGAATCTGTTTCATGTGGAACACTAGCTACCTCACAAGATTTAGTAAGTGGGTAATGCTTTCTAGAGGATAGCTTTCAGCTGACAAAAGCAGCATCCACTGATGAACAGCAAGGTGACTGCACAAAGATCTTTCTTTGGACCGATTTTAGCTAAGAAATACTATAGCTGACATAGGTTTAATTTCCTGTGTTGGTATTTGACACTAATCTCTGGAGGAATTCAGACCAGTCCTCTCACAAAAGAACATGAGTGAAGACAACATCAAAAACCCGACTTAACTCAAATGCAAATTCAGATTACATCACTGCTCAGACTTCATTTTAGCAGGGCTAGGTACTAAGGTATTATTCTTTACCACCAACCCTTTGCATTTTGAATATTTGACTGCACTAAAAAGCACCAAGTATTAAAGCAAGATTTTATAGTACTGTGAGTTACGAATATGGCTACTTTGGGACACAAGAAAGATAAGCATATAAAATCCATTGTTCTGATCCTCTCCCTAAAGCAGAAAAGCAAGCCCGAGTAACAAAGACGAGCCATACCTCTTCACCACCCAGTTTCCCTGGACCAGCATTGCCACCTGCTGTATGCAGCGGAGAACTGCCGTAGAGTCGGTCCCAGAGCCTAGCAAGCTCATCAGATTTGCAAACGGCATGACCTTCACTGAGAGGCAAAACACACAGCAGATTAAGAGTTTCTTCAATGCATATGATATAGACACAGATTTATAAATCTAAGACACTAGTATTTATGTTGTATTTCATGGTCAAAGATTTATCCTTAGAAAAAGCCCCAAATTTAAGTTTTAAGTGCACCCCTGCACTAGAGTCATCACCCGTTCTCAAATCACCTGCTAGTGCTGCATCAAAGTTGATTACCTTAACTGGTCCCAAATTAACGTATCAATAAAATAAAACTTGTACTTTTGTCAATATTTTTAAACAGAGAGATATCTGACAAGACATAAGAGGCAAAGTCCTCAGGATTTGCTCCCATCGGACAGTAACTCTGAAGAGCCAAAATCAAATCCCTAGATGACACTCATGAAGTGTGTATTACTGAAAACTTCCCAGAAAACGCCAAAGTGCAGTTTGTTGTGTTAACCTTCAACTTATGACTCATCCTCAGATCCCACAGTCCAGGAGACACCAGTTGAAACAGATGTATTCTAAGAGAATGATAGAAATTACTCTAAGAGTAAGCTGACTGCAAACATACAGATCAGCAGCAAGATCTGCTGTTATTGCTCTGCATACAAGGTCTTCTTAAGGAAGAGGGTTAGGATTTGGATTTGCCACAGAATCAGAGGGGTGGGGCGACAGAACTGGTACCTGATAAGGAAAAGCACCTTATCTGAGGAAATTACAAGTCACATAGTGAAAAAGTATTACAAAAGCTACAAACCATTTTTCATCAGGATCTTAATCTGGTCAGCAAGGGGTAAAGTTCTCAGCTGGGCCATAGAAAGTACATTGCTTGGAGCCACTGGTTTGTCACTGCAGATAAATAAGCAGATTTGCAGCTCGTGAAAAAGACCATCCAGCCAATAAGGACTTTGAACATTCTGTAAAAACACTTACTTCTCTTCCTCTACGCTTGGAGGCATCAGCATCATTAAATATTCACTAGAAGAAAAGAAAACACATCCTTAAAATGCTTGTCTTGGGACTTCCCAGGCCTAAGTACAGTTATTTCTTGCTTAAAGCAATTCTACTTGTGTGAATCTACAAAATAAACATTAGCCTGAAAAAAGAGCTCTCCCCTTTCCTCTCCATCTTCCTCTGCAAATTCAGTACCAATAAAAGCTATTGACACTCATCTGCCCAAAGAGAAGTTACTAAATGAACAGAAGTTCAAATAACAGCTTTTCAGTACAGAAGTGGTGTCCAAACAGAGGAACTGCAGGAGTAAACACATTAAACACAGGGGCTCCAGAACTGTAGTAAGAGGGGTCATGTGAAGTCCTGCAGCCAAGCAGAACTGCAACACGTGAAGGCCAGTAACATGCCAGCAACAACCCATGGAATTACAGTGGCTGTGAGGAAACAATCAGATCCAGGAGATTTCTCAGAACACCTGGCACTGTTCCACTGAGATATTAAATGTTACAGAAAAACACACTCACATCATTGAACAGAGAGTCTGGCACTTTCCTTTTACTTGGGCCATGGTTACACGGGATTGCAACAAAGCATTGGTATTGACTGCACCATGGGAAGATTCCTGTATAGCTGCAGTTACCAAGAAACAACCCCAAATTTCATGTAGTTGCATATGTCTCAAATCACAAAAGAAAGTTTCATAGGATTTGCTAAGAACAGAAACTAGTAGCTTCACAAGTTAAGTTTAAAGAGAAGGAGCTTTTGTTTTACCTTTCCTTTTACAGTATTCACAGTTTCAATACTGCAGGGTTGTGATAATGCAGAAGAGGCTACAACCCCAAGCAAAAACAACTAGTTTTAGCCTCAGAGTACAGGGAAACAAAGAAAGCAACCTGAGTAAGCTGAAGCTAGTTTGTCAATGGGTTTTTTTAAACAATTCCATTTTTATCATGGATAGAATTATCAAAGAGCAGACTTCTAAAGGATATACATGCTTATTACTCTAAAAGCAATTCCAACAAACTACTGTAATTTCTGTAGGAAAACATCAAACCATTACCTGGGAGATTTAATTAACTCTGTGTTTTCAGCAAGGCCGTGACCTTGACTAAATAAATACTGGCGCTCATGTTCAGAACGGCTGTCCTGGATACAAAGAAGGAAACAAGAGTCATTACCACACACTGAAAACATACAAAACACCAGAACTAGATTCCTCATTCCAAACTCTGATCTCTCTGTCATTACTGCACCATTCAAGCATTCCACCTCACTAACTCATGTTCTGCTTTCACTTTCTTGAACGATGTCGGCATGACGTGGGAACATTTCTGTTGCTATGACTTTGAAATCTCCTGACAAATACACACGTGGGTCAGACAAACAGCACTTCTGACACTCAACTGACTGGATTTCCCAAGCCTTTCACAAAGTCCAGTTCATAATCCAAGACATGAATGACTCCTGTACTCAGATTCCCCTTTTTATGTTTGTCCAGCTCTCAGTTTTAAACCTTTTCCAGTGTAACAGGGCACTCTGCCTAGTGAAAAGATATAAGCTGAGGGAAGTCACTGTCTTTAGTGGTGAAAGCTGTCACACACCAGCCTGACTGTAAGAGTAATGGCAGCGGTAAGAAAATACCTGAGCTAGTGGGCTGTGAAAGAGACATCTCTGAGATAACATTGCTAGAAACTAGATGTTCCTGCTAGCTCTGCTGGGATGTAGATTCAGCAACAGATGACTGACAATCACCTCATTCTATAAAAACCCAGACCCTTTTCTGAGGGGGATTCCTACATAATCTTCCTTGGAATATGTTTGGAAATTCCTTCCTTGAGCAGGGATACCCCTCAAGGTTTCCCACTGGAGCTGAAAGTGAAAATCACTTGCTGTCATCAATACAGGTAAGGAACATAATTCCATATGAAATAAGTAATCTCTACAAAATAAGTAATCATTAAGCCAGCTTTGAACTGTTAATTCAATTAATAGTAAGTAGTAACTACAGTACTGTGTAGTAAATGTTCCTCTAAGCCATTGCCTACTTAAACACAAAACCTCTACATCTATCCTGATTGAAACCATATATAGAACATATTTCCAATTCCAATCAGATCATTGTTGTGGAAAAACAACATTCTGTTTTGCTATACTTTCTGAGTTTGCCATCATTACCCTGAGGGTGGGGGAGATCCCAAAGCATTACCCAGTGGAAGAGGTGCAGAGTACTGCAGGGTCTGTTCAAGCCTACAGATCTACTTTTCTTCATTATCTTTTGATGATTCCCTGACTCTCATGGGCCCATATTTAAAAGTACTTCTAGATCTGGCTGAGCCTTCAGGCCCAGGCAGCCTCTTCAGCAGCCAGCACACACCTACCTTCAAGCCATAATAATGTAGGTGAACCCAGTGCTCTTCTGCTTGTCTTTTCTGCAGGAACTCATAGGACTGAACGCGGCGTTGACGAGCTTGTTCACTCTCAGGGCGGGAGAATCTTACCTAGAACATTTGGGCATCATTAAATACAGTTAGGAAATCTTTGAAACAAACCACCTGCAGTAGTTGATTAGTACCTAAGTAACAGAAACTAGGGGCTGCAGCTCGACTGAATCACCCTTGCTGTCAGTGCCATATTTCTGCTTGTACAACAAGGGTAAGTCCATCTTGCTTCTCCTGTCCCAAGCCCAAGGTCACCAGGACTAGCTGAGGTTTCATATCCCTTTATCTTGTTTTGAATTGTTATGATTTCTTGTGAACTGTTGCCTGAACTGTCATAGAAAAGTAATGTGGACATACAGTAATTTGCTTAACATCATCTTCAGCTTCGTCCTGGGATGAATCACCACCTGCCAAAAAACACAACCGAATAAACACACCACTGTAGTAAGAATCAAAGGCCATCTGTAACTGATTTGGGCTCATGCAGGACGAAAGCTGAGCAAGGAACTACATAACCATGGTTTCAATCCCAAACTTGCCAAACCATGCAGAGTATGACAACACCATGTTGCTTCTGTGGTAGGAGATCCCACTCCCATGAGCTTTGCAGAGCAACTTTTCAGTGGCAGTGGTGACATATGCCCTACTGCTGCCTTTTGACATTGCCCACCACCTCCCATCCCTCTGCCAAGCCCCTACACTGTGCCCACAAAAGCATTTATGCAGCTACACTGAAAATAAGACCAGCAAAGCAATCTGAGAAATGGCTTTATGATCAGTAAGTTGCTACAACAACGATCTTCTAAATATAGTGACTCTTATCAATACAATTATAGACAGAGCTTGTATCTCACCTCCCAAAAGAGAACACAATCCATAGAGCATTTACCTTCATTAGCAGCTTCTCTTTCTCGGTGTTTTGCATCAGCCTTGTCCAAGTAGGTGAAGCTCGGCCTCAGCTGAAGAATTCCATGTAGTGGAGTCAAGTGAAGTTCACCTGAAAAAGAGATTTAATGTTGGTTAAAATTAGTTTACTTACTGCACAAGGACAGCACTTTTCATTATCTCTCTATCTCTGTAAAAGCACAACTTCAATTGAACATAAATATCTAATACAGTAAAACATAAAAAGAGATTGAAGTGAAAAATCAATCCAGTGCTCAGGATTTCAGAGACATATGAAAGACCAAGATCTATTTCTCTAACTTCCCTTTCTCTGTGTTGAAAACATATCTTGTAGAGAGCCACGTTCTGGCTCAGACCTGACTTATAGAACAGAGGACCCCTAGTAAAACAGTCATCACTGAAGACAATCTACTTATTTTCACCACGTTTTTGATCAACAGATCAAAACCCTGTGATGCCATCAGGAGACCAGAGAGCAGCTAAAAATGTTGACCAGAAAATGAGACAGATCCAATTAGATGGAGCTAGTAATACAAATGATAATGACAAAATTATGCTACCAACATGTCTCATTCTAGGGCTTCGTGCACTATTAAAATATCCTGGAGGCATCTACAAGCCCAGAGTGTTCTTACATAATATTTACAATTTTGTTACACCTTCTCAAGGACTCTGCGGACACTGATAAGGAAAAATTTTCCCTTCTTTGAAAACACATCAGTCAATTAAAACCCAGACTGAAAAAAGAACAAACAGGTCTTATTTTAACCCTGGAATGAGTGTGTTTCACTGATGTGGGAAGGAAGCAAAGGAAGATTACCTTTTTTATAAACAGCAGCTGCATAGCGGGAAACATTACTCGCAGCCTGGGATGAGCAGAAAGTTTGCTTGTCCATCAGCTTCCTGCAGAGAGATGAATGCTGTGAGACTTTGTTCTACTGGCAATGTGGCATATAGATGATATAGGTCTGAATTCACCAATTCTCCAAATGGAATATCAACACAAAACCTTGCAGTCATCTTTCTGAAATTCAGAATTCATGAAGCACACCAAAACATGTAGGTAGCTTCCAAGAATACCTGCTAAATAACATATTCAGAGCAACCCCCCAAGACTGTACAGCCATTTGATCTCACCTCTCCCTGAAGGCCTAGTGGACATAAATAGAGCTATGCTCACAACAATGAAATGAAGGCAAAAAGGGCACCTACGAGGAATAGGTACTTGTTTCATCTGTACATGTCCCATCGACATTGAGAGCAATCTGTTCTCCCTTGCTGCGACAGTAGTTTGGATTCAAAGTATCGATGGCCATTTCAAGTTCAACCTGAATAATACAAAAGGAAAGGCAGCTAATTACCATGGCAGAAATCCCAACATAGCATTTAAAATTCAGTCTCACACTTGGTAACATTTCCATAGGTTTACAGCAAACATGAATACATGAACAACATGGCTCAAATCCACAGCGCAACTCTCCTGCACAAAGTTGAGCAAATAGGTGTTTTGTAGGATGGGGACATTTAAACAATAGAGATATATAAACTGCCACACAAATGAATGGCAGCAGAGAAACCAGAGCTCTTTAGGCAGCCTAGAAACACACTTTCACTTTGTTGGATGCTTTCCACTACATTATCAATCTAGTTTACTTATCAAGTGCATGAGAAATGTCTTTCAAGCCTCCACACTACTGAGGATTAATTCAGAATCTCTCAAACTTAAAGGTATGTTACCTTCTAGTTTGGGTACCAAGCAGAGTGAAGTAACTATCTCCTCTTCAGAAGCAATGGCAATGTCTGCTAATTTTAATGGAACAACAACATACATCCTAACTCAAAAGCTCACACAAGTGCTCTCCTTAAATCATTCCCCTGAACAAGAAAATCCCAATATCACTGACATCTATTTCTCCTTTTTTAAAATAAGGCTTTCTAAAATCACAGCCACAGCTTAGGGATGCATTTGCAAGCAAGGGCAATCATTCTGGCTTTGGCTATACTTTCACTACCTACACAACCCCACTGATTTCAAAAGGACAGCTGACAATTCCCAGGCAAGAGAGCAATCAAGACCCCACTGACACAGAAAGGCACCGAGTGCCTCCAAAGCTCAATCCTTTTCTGACTATTGTAAAGACCTTTTAAATCAAGATGTATTAACACAAGCACTTACAGACTGAATTAAGATTGGTAACTACGTTTCCCTGAGTGATTCTATTTAACATGGAAAGTGTGGCTTTCCCACCATGACTTGAATTCCTCTCTTCATATATTACTTATTCTAAACTCTACAGACACAATGAAAGACTCCAAGCACAGAGATCTGGTCCTGTGAACAGCTGCATAGTCATAACAGCTTAATAGCACAATGTGCTTTTAAGTACATTCTGTACAACATAAAACAACTTTGACAGATGGGACTTAAGTAATGACCAACCTTTTGCTGCTTTGGTTTTATCTTCGCTGATAAATGTGTAACATCGTCATATGTCATGGAAGCTGGACGAATGGGATACTGGAAAACAAATCCATTTCATAAAGATTGAAGAATTCCACTGAAAGGATATCTTCCCAGTCCCCTCACATGTAGATTCACTTGCCAGATGGACACAAGACATCAAGAAAGTAACTATTTGACTGATTTGTGAGTCACTAGAGGATTTGGGAGTATGACTTAGAAAACCTGTTCTTGCACAGGAGGCAGTGGGTTTGCCAACAGACATCACCGGTTTACACTGGACATTTCATCCAACACCCTCAAAAGACTTCTCATTTTGCAGATGGGAAAAGTGTATCATAAGGAGAAAATTATTAGAGGAATTCAGTGGCAGAATGGAAAAATAGACCTGTACTTTCACCTTCAATCACTAGTTACTTTTCTCTCCACAGCATAAGAGGGGCTCTTCTGATGACTTGCACTAACATATGAATACCGACGTCTTAAATAGTGCCAGTCCTAAAGAAGCATTTGCTTAGTAAAGATGGCAGAAAAGACTGCAGATTGATCCAAACCATGACAAAAAGACATCATCAGGTCAAAGCATTCCTTTAGGGTGGTTAAAAGGAGTGGTTTAATGACAAGTCTGTGCCATAAATGACCACTTCTCTCTTGGCAATGATTTAATAGTATGTATTTCAACTGATTGAGACTCAAATAGGCTTGCCTATAAACAAGATCCTGGTATGCTGAAGCAGTAAAGAAAGTTACTGTGCTCTGAATTTATTTTAAACAAACTACTGCATAAAAGTTAAATTAAATACCTGAAACAGATACAGCTTCTCCAGCAAACTTCTGGCCAGGAACACGTCAATCTAAAAAACAGAGCAAACAACTGTCATCAGATGCCAGCTGTAACTGATGGAGCCTCAGGGAAAAAAAGTATCATCCCTAGAGCTCAAATACTGTCAATTTGAGCTTTTCATTACAAGCTATAACATAAAACACATTCATGATTCTCTTGTCAAAGGTCTCCTCTCTGCTGATTCTGACATTAAATTCTGCAGCTGGCCTTTTCAAAGCAAGCAAACTAACAAACCCCACTATGCTGGGGCAGCAAACAGTGGCTCTAGTTGTGTTTTTTCTCCCTAAGAAAACTTTTCAAACAAATCTGAAATGCAAGGTTGTTTGGGCTTTTTTTTTTTCTGAGGGGCTGAAGTGAATCTGTTATCACAATTTCAGAAAGACGAGGAAGTTGTCTCTCTGGCAGTAAGAGTGAAAGGCAACTTCATTATTAGCATTTTGCCATATTTTTTTTTTTTCTAGGCCAGAGAAGAGACACCCACGTCTCAAAGCTCATTCAATATTAGTCTTTTGCCACCAGCAACAAAAATCCACAGACGTTTAACGAATATGGCATTATGGAAACTGCCATTTTAGACACTTTCAGATATACTCTTGACAATTCCCACTTCTTTTCTCATGGCTTTTCTCCTTCTTATGAGCTTGTCTGCCCTTGTACTTCTGATGTGTAAGTTCAGAATGTGAACAGGACACTGTGGCTACTCTTTGGGACACAGCAGTCTTTTAACTAAGTCCAGAATCAGAACAAAACTGTTTGTTTTAGCAGAAGGTATGAAACCTTTTAGCTTCATATTTCAGATATTAATGCATCAAAGTCATTCCAATTTCTCACAGCTCTCTGAGACACACAATAGAGTCACTGGAAACTCACAGGGGTATAAGCAAGTTCTCCATTTGACAAGGAAAGATTGCAAGGGGTGAAAAACCTGAGGTGAATCTGCCAACATGGATACCACTACTTTGGCAAAACAGATACCATAAGCCCTATACTTGGCCCACACAACACATTTCCTTGCATACAGTAAGCAACTGCTTGTAGGACAACCACTGATGTTGATGACACATTGTTTCAGCAATGTTAGAACGCTGGGAACTATAATAAACAAACAAAAAAGTGCCTTATGTACAATCACTGCTGCTGCAACGCACTTTTACCTCTTGTATAATTGGATCATCTTCTTCATTTGCCATGCTAGGATACAAGGCTTTTTCTTGGCTTATTCCTTGGCACAACCTGAAAGAAAACAGAAATGTTGATGAGTCATTATATCCATGCCACATATCTCACGTAGCCTAGAGAATTTGTTCAGGTTAACTTGTTCCTTTCAGAGGTAATCTGTTTAGTTTGATTTTGGAAGGAATGTATGTGTTTGCACAATCAGGTCTCTAATTTAAGAGACAAGCAAAGGTCTCAAAAATGTTCTTGTAACTTTTCTAAAACCCAGTAGTTATGTAAGAAAGAGAGCACTAAATCAGCACTCTATGGAAGGCAAGACAGGACAACTGTGTGACTATAACATACAGGTAGCAGTGGGTTTTCCTTCCAGAACATTTAGAGTTCAGTCAGCATGTGTGAGCTCTGAAACTGCCACTGCAGTCACCACTGTCACTAAGGACAGTGCCTTACACTGTCACTAAGGACAGGTCACTAGCTTCCCTGCTCAGAAAAATCCCTTGAAAGCAGATAATGGAGAATAAAAAGAGCTGGGAGAAGAAGAAAAGCCTGTGTAAACCCTGCACTTGGGACCAGACAATATTCCCATCTGTGAATGTGCTGACCTTGATTTCATCTACCTGACATGTTGCAGCCCTCTCTCCTGACCTACCATTCTTCAGACTGTACTGCTAAATGAGAGCTCCAAAATACACTCCTCAACCTCTCCTGGAGGGAGTCCTTTGAAATCATCAGAAGAACAGATTTTACTTTATAACAACACCAGCTCCAGAGAAAATAAGACTCTAATATTAACTGGGGACTGGAATCGAGAGTCTCTGGAACAGAGTCATGTTCAGTTCAGTTCAGTGTCATGCCTGGTTCAGACCTTTGAATAAAAAATGATCCCTCAGCAAAGCAACAGTTTTTTTTTTTCCCTGCTGAAATCAAACAAAAGGATTTACAAGTTATTTCAGATGCCACTGCAACAATGTTAATCAGTCCAGATCATGTAAGACTGTTAAATCAGCCAGTACTGGTCAAAATAGGCATTAAAAACCCTACCTCTGTCAAACTGACCACAGAAAGTTTTAACAACAAAGATGATTAGAAATAAGATCTACATTTAGGAGCTCTCCCTCACTGTATTCTACTCTTCAGTGCCAGTTTGCTTCTTTGATGGATCTCCTACAGAGGAAGCAAAAAAGAAAGAGGCAGCAGCCAGAATGAACTGTCAACAGAGATGCTGTGGAAGAAGGAAGCCAGCATCCATGCTACATCCAAGGAGGTATTCTTTTCCAAATACACAAACTACCACATGACTTAAGCAGCTCAGTCTATTTCAACAGACATGCTGGCTTCTCAAAACATCACATTAATATACACACAGTTACTGCAGAAACCTTTCAGAGAGTCTGGTGAGCATTCTAGATCTGAGTGTTACTAACACCACTGATATCAGATTCTTCCTCACAGAACCCACATAGACCCACTCCCCCACCCCACTTAATAATATACTTCACATAACCATAATTTGGACTTTGAGTTGAGTGATGAATGATGGGAAACTGCAAGCAAAGGGTTAAAAGTATTTCAAAGTGCCAGTACTCATTAATCCATTGTGCAGACATCTGTAAGCAGGAGTCCTTTGAAATCAGCCTGAGAAGCAACCAAAGGAGAGAGCTTTAAGGGAGCCTTAGGGCTGTAAAACAGTTATGTCTTGGCTATAGACCACTGGACTGAACAAACAACTGCAAAACGGTTTCAGCAAGGCCACCGTGCCCAAAGCAAGATAATTGCTTTAGTAACCATGAAATTGTTATTACAGTTAACACCCGTTTGACACCTCTAAGCATGATAATGAGCTAAAAGGAGTACACGCTAAACACAGTGACTATGTTCCTCTCCACCCAGATCATGTCGGCATTGTGTGTGGAACAGGGTTCACTCTCTGTCAGGTATCTAAGGAGTGCTCCATCCCTCAAGGTGGGTGTGTGAGAAGGAGTGAGCCCCCACGCACCCAGCACTCCATAAAGGAACTTTGCTCCCCAATACTGAACTGACTCTTAGAGAGCTTTTTCTGAACCCCTTCTCAGTAACACCTGCACAAGCAAATATGCACTCTGGCAACACTATTTTTGACACTATTTTTGCCAGTACACCTAGATATGTGATTCCATGATCTTCACTTACAGGTTCTCCATTACTAAAAAAGTACCCCTCCCAGTACTGAACTGGAACTTCCCACCTCAGGCACCAGCATAGCACCAGCTCTTCCCACCATACAGCTGAATTTTAAAAGTGGCCACTTAATTATATTTCATATAAGAAAGAATTTTGTAGAAACACGACTCCTTTGTGCTAAAAAGGCAGCATCCTAACTACAGGCTGGGGCTGTTACTGCCCAGCCCTCTGTGATATCTGATTGATACCAGAGCATTTTCTGCAATCAGGCACTCAGGCTCGAATATGTTGTTTTAAAGACATGAGATTTGTCAGTTCCAGTTTTCCTTTCCCTGTTCATGTCCCCTGGGTGGCCTGACACAGTAGGCTCACATAAAGCCAGTCTGATAGCTCTGCATGAAATGGAGCAACTGCAGATTTTATTCAGAACAGATGATGATGATGGGAGGAGCAGAAGGTGTGTGGGAAGAAGGTTGAAGACTGGGGTACAAATCCTCCTTCCTCATCCTCCCAAGAGGACTGGGAACCACTCTTCCCTTCTTGACATCTTCAGTGAGAATCATATTGTCGTCCTTCTGAAAACGCTATTCCACTCCCTGGGCTAAGGGAAGAGAAAGGACTTGGTCTCTGGTCTCTCACCTAACGCTGTTCATGAAATGATCTCTTTGTGAATCCAGCTGTCAGTACTCAAGGAGAATGTTGTATTAGAGAGATTACGCTTTTTTCTTATTCATTTAAAGATAAAGCATGACTACAGTTGCTTTTATTGGAGTATCAGAATGGCAGGTCTATAAATAGGAAGCAGTGTGTCCCAGAACAATTTATAACACTCATGCAACATGAACGAATCTTCTGAATCAGAATGAAGCTTTGACTGAAGGTATGAAGATGCAATCCTACACCTACTCTCTCTATATGTGTGTATGTATACGTATACGGTGGTGTTCATTTCTACATGTCATATATCTGTCTATGTATTTGACACCACAAGAGTCATAGAATGGAATTGACACTAGTGGTCAGTAGTTTCACATTTGCTCTTGACAGAATTGTTTTCTTTTAAAAGGGACTTTCTTTTAAGGTGCAAATTAAAACACAGTGCAAGTTATTGGTATGAATCATGAAACCTTAGAGCAGCTGCAGGAGGGCAAGTGAATAAATGCTAGGACCAATGAATCTGCTCATTAACTGCCCATAACATCATCAATTTAGAACCGACGAAGAAAAGCATTGTGGTTAAAGAACTACAAAAATCACTGATCAAGCAACTGAATTCAAACAGCTCCAAGTTTGAGCTTAGAAGGTCATTTGGGTGCTACAGTTATCTTTGGTAATTTAATAAAGTTGTAGGAATGAAAACTGCAAATCTGCACGTCATATCACACACAGACTTTCAGCCAGGCCTGAAAGAAATGCTGCAGCACTTCCTTGATACCTGAATCTGTCAGTGAGAATGGATATTCAAAGTACCAACATTGAAAGGTGAAATATTCCTCACACAGCACAGGAAAGGCCATGAAACTCCCTCATCAGTGCCTTAAAGTATAGCTAGTGAGCCAGCAAAGTGGGAAACGTGTCACCTCCCAAATCATTACCATAATTTCCTTTGGCACCTGACCCCCTTCTGCAGAGGGTCTCCGAGTCCAGCCCTAGCTGTAATCCTCTGTCTCGTTGTGGCCCATGGTATACAGTAAAATGGAAGCTGCAAAAAAATCTGAAGCACCCTCTAAACGTTTGTGACAATTACAATTTTGACCCAATTATTTGCTTAATTTTCTCCTTGCTTTGCTCCTCTGCAAGCAGCTTTGCAGAGTCATCTTCTGGCAGTGAACTCAAAGAGGGCTGCTGTGCACCAGGATCTCTCTTTGGAGGAGAAATGAAGCAGGATTTCAGAGATTACACATTAAGCATGAACCCTTCTTTAACACGTCAACGTTTATGTAGCGAAAGGCTAGGCCTGTTCCGCCGGGGACAGGGATCAAGCTGCTGTAACTCTCGCAGGGGCAGGTCGCGGTGCCCAGCCCCATCTTCCACGCAGGCACCGGCTCCCCAGCGCTCCCCGCTGACAACGGCCTCTTCATTTCTGGCAACTTCGGAGCCTACTTTCTCCTGCCACGGCAGAGGGGGAGCGCAAGGAGGGGGGACCAGGGCCAACTCCCCAAACCCGCGCATAAGGCGGGGATGAAGCAACCCCAGCCCGGGGAGAAGAGCACGGGAGCCTCGTTCCTCGGTGGGACCGAGGCTCTGCCACAGCCCCCGCAGCGCCGGTGCTCGGGCAGGGGCAGGCGGCCGCGTTTTCCGTCGTGCAGGGCGGGAGGCGCAGAGCTCTCGGCGCTGCGGGAAGGGCCCCGGGCCGGGCCGCCGCCGCTGCGCTGAGCCGGGCGGTTCGGCGGCGACGGGAGCCGAGGGGCCGCGGCCCGTGACTGGCCCTCCCGCCCGCTCCCTTCGACAGCCCGCGACCCGCAGCGGTTCCCGGCACGGCCCTACCCGGACGGCGGCGCCGCGGTGCCCTCAGAGTCGCGTCTCACCGCCGTCCCCGGACACGCAAAGCGCACCTCAGCCCGNCGGCGCGGCGCGGCGCGGCGGGCGGCGCTCAGGCGGCGGCCATGCTGGTGTCACTCCGGCCGGCACGTGGGGACGCGGCCCTCCTCCTACCCACAATGCTCTCCCGGGCGGCTGCTCCCGCGGCCGCCAGGCGGCGCTGCGGCGGCGGCCCGCACGGGGGGGGGGGAAAAAAAGAAGCCCGNTCACCGCCGTCCCCGGACACGCAAAGCGCACCTCAGCCCGGGAGCCGCTCCCGCCCCGCCGCCGCCGCCCCGCAGGGCGCGCGGCGCCCACACGGCCGCGGGAGTAGCAAAAGCAGAGCCGCGGTCACGTACGTGGCGGAGGGCCGGCGCGGGCGGCGGGNTTAGACCGCTCGGCCACGCTACCGCCGCGGTGGCTCCACACCTGCCTCTTACTCTCCTTGCTTCGCTGCCCACCCGCACCCAAGCCCCGCGCCCTGCCACCGCTCTCACCACACACCCCTCCCGGCTCGACAACGATCCACCGTGGGGTTTAATCAGCGTCTCCGAGCAGCTCCGCGTGCTCGAGCAGGTGGGAGGCGGCAGCGCCCCGAGACCGGGCCGCCCCCCGCCGCCCCTCTGCCACGGCACGTGCCTTGGCGGGAGCTGGGGGCATCGCCTGTGCACCCCTCTGAAAGCCTGAACAGAAACAACTCTAAAAACTCCGCGTGTTAACTTTCTGCTGCAAAGCCACAGCTCGCTGCATTTGCCAAGGGAGAAGTCATCGGACTGTGGCTGGGGGTTGGTTTTCACTCGCAGCACAGGGAGCAGCATGGCAGGGCACCAGCAGCAGTCAGACTCTGTGAAAAGGGGTAGTAGCACACCTTCACTGCCTGGTGCCCCGCCAAGGTGTCCTTGGGCATCCCTGTCCACGTTTTGCCTGAAAAGCTGGTAATTTTTCTTGAAGAATTAATGTTCTTACCTCTTAATTAGAGCTGAAAGGTTGTGTTTGGTGACAAATTCCAGCTTCTCTAGGGTAAGGCCACAAAGTCTTACTGCAGTTTCTTTGAATTCTGTCGTTCTGGTAGTCTGTTTAAACAGAATGGAGAAAATAAACCTGCTGGAGCCCTGCTAACAGCCTCAGATCACCCACCTGCCCTGGCTCCTCATAGCCCATTGCTTCCTGCAGCACCCTGCAATGCCAGCTCTCTGGCACTGCACATGATCCAGCAAGAGGCTGCAGCTTTGCACAGTCTTGCTACAAATTTCATTCCATGCCTACAAGTATTGAAGAATAACAGCACACATGTAAGCAGGAATGGGATCCTTCTCCTTCAGCACTGCTGCAGTTTCACTCTGCTTTTCAGAAGGCACTGTTCTTTGCAAAACAGGGATCTTATGCTCCACTGTGGCCAAACCTCAGCCATCCCGGCTGAACTTTGCCACCTGTCCCACAGCCTTGGCTTTACAGAAAGGCAGGAGAGGCCCAGGGAGAAGACAGGACATCTGAATTGGCTTCCAACACGGGATCACCTGTGATCAGTTCAGGACAAAAGTTCAGGGAAAGTCTGATTTAGGGCCCTCCCTCATTTATGCAGTTGTGGACACAGGGCATTGTCCACAGCACTGCACATTTGGAGGGAGGAAGATGCAGTGATTTGGAGGCTGCATGGAGTAACTCTTAAAAGTGCTTTTCTCATTGCTATGGCTGCTCAGCATCACAGGTCATTTGCCCAGTCAGTGAGAAGTACTAACACCCTTTTCTGCTCTGCTGAGAGCAAGCTCAGCCACTGTCCCCAAAGTGTTTGTGTGCCTGGCCACAGAGAAACTTCTGTACCCTGAAGAAAGACCTTGTAGCCAAGATTCCTCACATCAGCCATGTGAGCCACTTGGAGGGGTAGGAGTGCAGGTCACTCCTCAGGACTGGCAGTTGGGGCTCCAAATCTCTCATTTTACCAGTGCAAGGTAAGATGATGATTACAGGACTTCTTCCAAATTAAAAAAATGAACCTACAGAACTCTAAATATAACACAAGCTACCAGCCTCATTACATTTCTTTCCTGGCACCAGACTTTGCCGGAGAAGAGCAAGGACTCAACACTTCTATTGTTATGTCCAGACTAGGGACCAGGCCTGATGATTACACACCCATGAACTGTGCCTATGAAATCTTCAGCTCCCCAGCAGTGGGAGACACATGAGATGACCTTGAACTTAAACCTGAAAACAGACTGACTCACCACCAGAAGCACTGGCCCTGAATCCAGCCTGAGGTTCAGGTGAAATCTTCCCTTTTAGCAGATGAGAAGTCCTCATTTGGCTCACCTAAACTAGACCTGTGTCTGTCAGCAGCCACCCTACTTTTCAGAAGTGAAATTATACCTGTGGTGAAGAGAGTGAGATTCCAATCAGTCCCACAGACCAGTAATTCAGAAACAAGCAATATTCTTACTTAAATTTTGTAACCTGAAGTGTTGGCCATCTCTGTGCTTTCCAACGGATGTTATCCTGACTTCATGACACTTGCCCAAGAGTCCAGCTCTCAGTGACAGCAGCTAAACACAACATGATGTGTTTTACCCTTAATAACATTTGAGTGAAGAGGTCTTGCTGAGGCTTTCCTGTTAGGAGATTTTGCTATTTTGAAGTGCCTGTTCTGTAGAAGAATTCCATGTTGTTTAAGCTATACCAGTATAATAAATGAATACTGCACGTGTAATTGAACATAAACAAAACAGCACGTCAACCATTTAGTTTTTCTTAAGGAAAACAGATTTTGTTGGTACACATCTAGTTATTTCCTCCCAGTTACTTCTGGGGGATGGAGCACTGGAATAAGCTGCCCAGGGAGGGTGTGGAGTCTTCTCTGGAGGTCTTCAAAACCCGCCTGGATGCGTTCCTGTGTGACCTGATCTAGGTGAACCTGCTTCTGCAGGAGGGTTGGACTGGATGATCGCTAAAGGTCCCTTCCAACCCTACCATTCTGTGAGTCTATGACTGTTCAAAGTGAATGAAATCAGGGATGGAATAATAAAAACAAGGACAACACAGAGGATTTCTGGAAGCTTTACTGTAGGATTGACCTTTGGCAGGTTATAAAGGAAAAAACCCCAAAGTAAATCCCCACATGCAATGACTGAAACTCTACTCAGAAAAGTAACAAGAAGAACAACTTTATTGACCAGCCAGAAGAAACCGAAGTGAATGAGAGGACTAAGTGATGCAGGCCATCAGCACTTGCATGTCTGAGATACAGACAAAGGCTTCCATCTTGCTGTCCTTACCCCAGCAACACCCCCACTGCCACCCAGAACCACTGAACCCAGGTAAGTTCTGGCAGGCTGAGACTCAGATTGATTTTCACATTGTTAAAAATACAGATTTTTATTCACTGTGAATAGATAAAAAATACAGCATATAGCAATATCATTCCAAAAGTCTGTCAAATATAGTTTCTCTCTTCAAAAGAATGTAATAAAGTTGTGCATATTTCTGGAGACAATTTCCATTCTCAAGTTACGGTCAGTCCTATTTATCGTAGAGCTAAATAATAAGACACCACCTTAGAAGGTGGTCTACATCACTAAAAAAGTAGTATTTGCAAACAAAGAATTAATCATCATAGTTTTTCACTGAGCTGTGTGCACATTTACATACCAGATCTACAGAGAACTGTCAGCAACTTTAGCAACTAACAAATTTAACAGATTAAACTACACCAAGTGTTAATAATTACATTCTCCATCCTATATGTACACATTTTGGACGGGCACATTCAATCTCCTCTCCTCCCTACACAGTTGGTGGTGCTACACATACTTCCTTCAAGGAAAATCTCAAAGACCTGGCATCAACACCTTACAAGGAAAACAAATCCTCTTGTCTGAATTTGTTGTAGTGCCTGTTTTGTACTGCTTCTGCACAAAACACTGACTACTCAGCTCTTTTCAGAGGTGAAGGGCACATTCACCTTTCATCAAGAGCTGGGATTTTAATGGTATGAACTGCAAGAGCAAAAAGGCCACATCCAGAAGAAGCTTTAAGCACCTAACAGAGAAATTTGGATAGGTACTTAAAACATCCATCTGACTTGCAGCCCTACAAACTCTAGTTCTCTTTCGGCATATTAGGTCCAAGAAATACTAGGTCCAAACCTTTGGTTATTTTAGTACCTAGATTAATAGCTACGAGCTCTAGAAATTGGACATCCCTCCATTAGTGGGTGAAAAGCTTCACCCTCAAAACAAAACCAAACCAAACCCTCAAAATACAAAAGCTATGATCACTACTTTCCCACAGCCCCTGCATTATTTAACAAGACATGTTGCAAGGCTGCTCATTGCTGCAACTGCCTGGTGGTTACAGCACTCACTCAGAGGTACGACATCCAGTAGTAACTTTTCCTTCTCTCCTCAAAAGGATTAAACTCTTCCAATCTCACTTCTTTAACCACCAGGATATTGCCTCTTTCAGACAGTGGTAGTTGTTTCAGATAGTGGCAGCAAACGGGAGCACGAGTTTGAACCCACTCTCTTACAGGAGAGGAAGAACTCATTTCTGTTCCTTCAATGGTTTCTACATTTTGCAGGGAATTAATATTATCTGCCTCTGCATGCAAGAAGTCCCAGTGAAATAAACTGTATCATCTAGCAGCCTGCTTAGTTTTAAGCATGCTTTTAAAAACTTGGTTCAAGTGAAGTTGGTGAGCATTACAAGTCACTCAGCACTTCCCAGGGGCTGCCCCTTATTTTTATCAATTTACATTCTCAGGAGACTGTAGGCCCAGCAAGGCAAAAGCTTCCATTTCCATCTCCTGCAAAACAACTATTAACCATGACTGAGGAACAGGAACAGCTTCTGTACTATCTGTGTAGATGGCACAGCAGCTTTGGAATAAAATATCGAGTCTGGAAAAAAACTTATCTCTATGCAACGATAATTCAATCACCACCATGTGTTTGCCCTCCCACTACTGGTTCCAAATATGCATACAGGACTCAAATTCAAGTGTTTTAGGATGATATTGTTTTCTCTTTATAACCAGCAATTTTCTCTAACTGATGTTTGAAACCATCTGCAGAGAAAACACCATTTTAGAAACTATTTAAACCAGATAAATTATTTTCTGTACACAGAAATAGGTGAATCAACATCCTCCAGCCTTTTCAGACATCCCTCTGGAAATGGTGGAACGTGTATTCTCATCTTAAGTGAGATGATCTAGCTTTACTGAGAATTGAGATGTCACTGTAAAAATAACTTCAAATTACCCATATGTTACAGATCTTGCTACTGTACATCATGGGACAAATAGAAGATCAGTACAATTCTGTACAACGAGATTATTATACGGTGTAAAACGTGAAAAAGCGAGGTAGCTGGATGCCTCACCTCATCAGGAACGAGTGATTTTCTGGTGGAAAAATATGCAATGTTGCTAAAACATATTCCACTCTGAACAGCCTCACTGCCCATCTGAAGCATCTTCCTACCACTCTCCCCTGAACTCTAAGGATTCCATCTGGAATTCCTTTGAGAGGAGTGACATAAGTGCCCAACACCACCAGTGTAACAGAATGGGGCTACTTATTAAAATGATTAGCTGCATGCCTTAATTGAAATTAGCATTCACATGCAAATTTGGTGAGACACACCCAAAAATTATGAAGAAATGCTGAGAATTTAGGAAAATGTTTTTCTGTATGTGGGGAGGAGAAGAAAAATGTAAACATAATGATCAGTCACTGAGTAAAAAACAGGACATGTGAAACCTAAACAAACATCAGCTCAATTGTTCATTAAAAAAATAGGCCCCTCAGTTCCAACAGTTAAAAAAATGCAAAAGGTCAAGTGTGTCTGTATTACAACTTTAAAACACCAGCAGAAGTACACTATAGCACCCTACATACCACTTAGATTTAGATTCCACCCTCCCCAAATCAGAAAGCTAAAATACAAAACAAGAAACTGATAATGTCACACAAAAATATATCTTTTTAGCTGCAAATGCAGCAAGTCTATAAAAAAAATATATACAATAACTGCTTAATTGTGGTGTCATTCTTCCATCATTGCCCAAGCTTCTTCTGCTTTTTGGTAGTACTGATTCGCCAGTCTGCCCTTCATGGCTTCCATGGCTGCTTCTGCTGCTTCTGTGTACAGCTCACCTAGAGGAGGAAATAGTATCAGTTATACTGACAGGGTAAAGAAAAAAAAAACATTTCTTTTATCCTGAAGCAATTAAAGGACAAAAAGAAAAATAGTTGAACTACAGGGCTGGATGTATATATACATGTATATATGTAAAATATGTATATATTTTAAGAGTGTTAGCAGAATTACATCAGCTGGCAATTTGGCTTTTGCTCTTCAAGTTACCTGACTGGCTGCTGATGGCTCTTTAATGTATTTGTAAGGACTGGAATTACGACTGGCCTGTAAGATCCCCCAAGACGACTCTAATACTTCAGATGCCTGACATGTAAATTACACAACTAAGATTGTGTTGCGTAGGGCCTGGGAATCATGGGTGTAACTCAAAAGCAGCAACCTGCAGTTCAGTGGCCTCATAGAGAGTGAAGGTTGATTGCTGATGACTCACTGTCACAGGATTGGATCTGGCACTGCCCACTATCCCATCATGGGTACCACCTCTTATTTCTCTGTCTCCAGCCCCATATCACCCAGCATCATTACAGCTTCATTCACAAATCTGAGGGTATGGACCCTCTTTATGTCTTTGCTGAAGAAGCAAATGCATTTTTGGGCAACATGCTAGGGGAAAAGTGAAGGAAAATTATTGACTACAGAAATAAAATGAGGCCTTACCTGATCTCTGTGGATCCTTACTCAAGTGGAATCCTCCTGTCATCAACATCTCTGCTTCCCTGGCCAGGAGCAGATACCGGGGCTCATCTTGAGTGCCATCATATTCACCTCCCTCATCATAGTCGGTCATGTTCAGAGCAGCATTGTACCAGTACAGTGCCTCCTTCCAATCCTGGGCTCTGAAGTTAAAAATAATTTAGGATCGCTGCCTTAGGAAACATGCACTTGGCATTGTTGAGAATTCAATGTTGCACTAGCTTGTCTGTCTCCAAGCAAGCTAATGTTTTCATGGATGCTCACTAACTCGGCATTGCAGCATCAGGTCCCTACACCAAAACATGGTTGGGATCACTTTATGAAGTAATTACAGAGAAAACATGAGACTGAAGCATCTCGCTGTACTTCTGAGCTTCATTACCATTTGTATAGTTTTGATCTGGCATTTATATTTGTGAAGATACAATTTGACTGATTCTAAATCAGAGATTCTAAATCAGCTTGTTTCACATAAAAACCAGTGATTTTCATATTGAGAATACTCAGTGCATTTCAATGACAAGTTTAATGTTAAACTTCACCATTTCCAGGAGTTTCGATGTAGTGCAGAAAACTCCTGTCAACAAAGATGCTACAATACTAAACCAGAAAAGTCATTATAATCACCTGTTATATTTGGTACTTAAGGAAATTAACGTTTGTCCACTTTTAAAAACTATTTAAAAAACCAGTCAAACCAATATACTGTGTAGCCTTCTGGCAAATCACAATCTAGTTCTTAAATCACAATGCTGCTCCTATCAAGACAGGAGTGCTGGCCAAATTCAGAGAGACTTACTGAGGTAAAAGCACGTTAAAACTTCTTAAAACTTCAAATCATTCTTAATTAAAAGTAACATCCTCAGCACTGAGACTAAGTTCCTGTGAAATTTCCATTCCTGCTGCAGTGAAAGACTTTGTTCATCTGACTACATCTCATCTACAGCCACTTTATGACTTTACCTACCTCTCCTGTTCTTCAGCTTCTTTTCAGGGTGTTATTAGAAAAACAACTCACTGAGGAGGAGACATCACAGCTGTAAACACTTTTCATTTAGTACTATGTCTCCAAAAGAACTTGGGTTCATTTTTTCCCACTGATCCCAGGATTTTCAAGTATATGACTCCCAGTCAAGGGGAGTTTTATTATCAACTTCAGAACAAAGAAAAGTTTGGCTATCTGAGGGCAACCTCAGTATGAGGGCTTAACTCAAAAATGCAGGTGCATCCACTACAAATGCGGGAGTTCGACAGCAGATATGATCTCTAATTTTCCAGTGTTCACAAATCCTGCCTTTAACAACACCTGTGTAAGTTTAACTCCAAATAATACTTCACAGCAGCTCTTTATGTGAAAATAAATTGAGCAAATACTTCTCCACCCCTGCCCTGCTGCAGACTACCAAGTTAAGTTAGTCATGTATATTACCTGTCCGAAGCGAGATTTACACCCGTGTCATATGCTCTTGCTACCAGAATCATGGAAGGTCGGTCTCCAGCTTCTGCTGCTCTCAGCAAGTAATCAAATCCTTTATTTCTGTTCTCCTTTGTGTCCTAGTGAAACATCAAAACCTTTAAAATGCATGTTTGCAAGTGAAAACATCTCTTCCTTCCTCTAACATTAAATGCAGCTTTTCCAAGCCAGTAATGGCTGCAAGTGTTTTGCATGCCTGAGAAACAGGCCCAGCCATAAGAAACTAAGAAGCTGAATAGTAAAGCTCACTTCAAAACCTTCCAAAGGTATGTAGTAATATGCTGGCAAATCTAAGAACAAGGCAGGTTTTTTTTTTCTGCTTTGTCAAAGTTCTTAATTACAGAGTCATCTATTTTGTCTGAAGAGGCCACAAAACACCTAACTATGGTTATTGTTTTGTCTCCATTTCCTGCTGTTCTTATGTTATTTTTACAATGGACCATAATTCCACATTTGGCATTTTTCTTTCATGTTTACCTTCAGAGTGACCTCAGAAAGAATGTGATGTGGCAGCTGAGAGCACATGAGCCCTAACCCAACGATGGCTTCCAGCTCCCCACAGTCTGCAGCATGCTCCAGGTGAAACAGGGCTGACTCCTGATCCCATTCCTTGTCTTTCTCACAGAAACGCCCAGCTTCGTGATAGCGAACCATGGCCAGATGAACCTACAACACAATCGTACAGGAAAAAGGCACAAGCATAGATCTGATTCTTCAAAAGCCCTGTACCCATTCACAGGTACGAAAATACCTCTCTGAGGTGACTACTTAATTAAAGCCAACTGTGTACCTCTGTGACCAAGCAGAGGACTAGTCTGATAACACACTGACTGGGAGCTTGACTTGTGCCTGAACAAATTAAACAGGTAAAAAGCAATGATTATACACAATGCAGCTGCCTCTCCAGTTCTGTAAGCTTAGACACTTACAGCTTTATAAACTTAACTACTAAAGAGAAAAGACTTAATTTAGCAAGACATTAGCTGCAACAACATCTTCCCACATCACTGTGCCCTAGGCAGTATCCCAGCATGTTGTTACACCAGAGCACGAGGTCTTAGGGGCACATACCAGAATATTATATCTGCTAGGGACCTGGAGACTTTTAGGAGGGAGTTATGAAGGCATCCAGCTGCCTAACACACCAGTCAGCAGGACAAACAGCAGTGACCGTGGGTCATGGACTGTTACGTACAGCAAGGGCCCTCACAGGAAAAGAGCTAACCTGTGACATGGAAAATCAAGTAGTTATCCAGGGTAAAATCCTCATACCACTGAAGCCTTTATTATCAGTAGGGGCAGGATTTCATTCCAAACATGCCATGGGATTTTGAGGACATTTTTAGTTCCTTTCCCCAAGAGAAAGGCAGGTTTCTTCTCAAATCAAAAGGTTTGAGCACATCTGAGGCTCTCAGGATGTTCAGGAAGATATACATCGTGTTTGGAGTGTGGACTTAAGTCCATATGTAAACTCAATTCACTTTTGGATTGTCTGTGATAGTCTAGATTAAAAAGAGTTGGTCCATGCTACCACTTTACAGGAGCCCAACCTTGCCTATTTGCAAGGTATGTGGGTCAGGCACATCGTATCTATCCCAGTAGATCTTCTCTGCGTGATACCTCTAGAAAGGCAGATAAACCAATAGCAGGGTCTTTCCCAAAGCAACCCAGATGCTGCAAGTTCAAAAGCAGAGGAAATTCATAGCTTCCTGAGCTTAGACGTCCCTTATAAAATGTGATTAGGTGACAGAGAGCTATAGATATGTTATCTCCTTTCACTTGCACAAATGACTGATGGAAGGCAACACGTTTGTCATTTCAGTTGGAAAGAACATGATTACTAGACCCATCCTACCTTCCCAAGGATTGACTTCCCAATTTTCTTTTCAAGTTCTAAAGCATTGAGCCTCTGAATTTCTTGGGCAACAGAGGATGGTCTGTGGATGTGGACTCTTGAAGAGTTATAGAGATTCCATTTCTCCACACTGACCTGAAATAATATTTCCATACTATTCATATAGGTTACAATACAGAAATCAAAATCATCTATTAATATTATGCCTATTAGTAAATACTGTAATTTAAAACACAGCTTTAAAAAGTCACATTAGTAGCTGAAGAAATAGTTATTATTCTTTATTAAAGAAACAATCCTTTAATTCTAGATCATCTAGAATCAAATCAAACATCTTTCATAAATGGCAGCAGTGAGGCAAAGCATTACCTTTAAGTCATGAATCAGAAAAAAAGGAACTTTTGTTAAAGTAACTGAATAGTCATACCACAAGCACAAAAAAAACAAATCCAAAACCAAACTCTCATACTTTTCTGGTCAGAATTTAAGTTCAAAACATTTAAAATGCTGCTTGCATTCTACAACTCTAGAAAAATGAAAAGTAACATTGCAGATGATGATAGGCAGATACATGCATTGGTGTTTCTCAGGATGTCCAAAGAGAGCAAACAACTTTTCAACATAATGAGTGGATGGAAAACAATCCTATCAAAATGACAGCCTTTGGAGGTACACAGGTGAAACACAACAGGGAAGGCTACTGGCATAGCACTTCAGTCTGTCAAAGCTGTTTCAATTTCCTGAAACAGCAACATATAATCATTACAAGGAAATTCTGAAAAGCATATCCAATTCAATTATTCAGCATTGTCAAAGCTAGATTTTTCCTTTCCTTGAAGAACAGAGCTATTGAAGTTTATAGACACAGAAACTAATTATCACAGAAGCTACATCTTGTAAAACCATACATGCAGGTTTGCTCTTCCCTAGCTCAGATACACAGTGGAGAGAGCTCCTGCCACATATTTCAAACTCTACACGTTTAAAAAAAAAAGATTATGCAACCATGTAAGGGCTAATTTCAGAAAAGTGCAAAACCAAAACATAATCTAAGGAAGCAGAAAAAAAATATCCATAGAATTAAGATTTTTGAAGTGACATATCCTACATAACCAGTAATGTCTGTCAGGAATCAGTTACAGAGGTGATAATTGGTTTACAACAATACTTCTGAAACTGGAAGATAAAGAGAAAACAAAAAAGGCAACACCACACAGTGCAAAGTATTCTGTAGCTGAAACGAAAGGAAACCTGACATCTGATTTAGTGATGTCATGTGTGTGGAACAAAGGACAAGCAGAGTGGCAAACTCATAATCTATGAACATTTCTGCTTTACTTACCCTTGCAGAGCTTCCCAAACTGTCTTCATCAGACTCATGTCTTCGGTTGTTGTTTGAATGGCCCTACATTAATGTAAAGATTTGCGTCATTTAATTTGCAGCATCTGATGTGAGCCAGTTATCCCTCTAGACTATTCCTATGCAGTCAAATTAATAGTGATAACGACCACAATAGTTTCCACTGCAGCCTTTTCTCAGTGAAATATGAAAAGAAACATACTGAAAGAATACGAGTCGGGTTCTTACCCTTTCTTTGTGATCCAGATCTTCTAGCTCACTTCTCTTTTCACTGGGATATCCACTGTCTCCACCATTTTCAAAATCCTACAGAAGAACAACAAAAACAAACAAACAAAATTACAGCATTAGCACTACCCTTTGTCAGGATATCAACTTGACATTTCCCACTGAGAAAGCCTTCTGCTGGTTCAATTGACTTATGGTGGATGAATATACTGGATGATAACGACTGCATGTTGTGCTGCCTCTAACAGACAGAAGAGGACTTAATGACCCAGAAGGTATTGTCCAAGTTGTCTTCTTTCTTTGACACATTTAAAAAATCATATATATATATATATATATAACCAAAGAGTCATACTGGATCAAAGCAAGAGGCCACTTAATATCATTTTCAGTCTTCAGTGGTAGTCAGTTAAAAGATAAAACTGACAGTAACTGGCAGCCTCTGGTCCTAAGGCCCTAGTGTTGGAAAATTCCCCTTGCAAACTCACAGCAGTCTCCTCAGGTGAGGTTCTCTAACATCCCACAGCATCTCATCACAGACCTCATCAATGGGGATTCTGTGTAGCTTTCACACCACAGCAGTTGGCACAAGTGCCAAAGACACAACACGCAGACAGGGGAACAGACACACACTTCAAAATGTTCTTCCTTCATGAGAAACAGCACATGCACCCAGGTAACATGACCTGCAGCAATGAAAGCAGGCAGAGCACCTTTATCTGCTTTTACTGAACAAAGCCTTTAGGCAGTCCTTTAAAGACACATGCATTAAGGAACTGCAGTCTCATTTTCACTGGAAAGACACTCACCCTTTGATTATCAAGCTGATCATAGTCTTTGTGAACCAAGTTATCTACTTCATTGAACACAGGCCAATCTGGGAAGAAAAACATTTGCTTCTTATTCTAAGGAGAAGAAAGCTATAGATATCATCATTTTACTGCATGTTTTTTTTTTCCACAGAAGCATCTGTGCATTAAGTTATCTACATAGAAATGCTTTTTATTTCTGCTCAAAGAGGAATGGTACAGACAAGTATTCTGGACTAAATACAACGTCTTGTGTTTAAAACTGGCAAAATAGAACAATTCACCATCAAATGTTCAGGAACTCGCCCTCCCCCATCGAAGTTGATGTATAAGGCTCACTCACTAAGCACGTCGATCTTCTGGCTGTGAGGGGTTGCTGAGGAAGGAGAGCAGGGCAGAGAGTCAAATGCTACATCGCTCATGCTTTCATCTCCAGAGTTTTCAGACAGGCGGAAGAGCAGAGGAGGCCGACTACCAGACACTGTTCTCACCCGGCTGCTGCCACATTTTTCCTCTGTACCACGGATAATTGTTTGAGCCGATTCCTTGGCAAATTAACAAGAAAGTCCCATGAATAACGCTTCTCTGTATTCTAAGCATGCTATATAAGCCAACATGGATGTTTATTAGGAGTCCTCTGCAAAAGAGGGGGTATAAATATGCACGTGTGTAAGTATTTGCTTTGAAAAGTTCTACATAGCAACAAAATATCAAGACCTCGTGTTGTTACAGCCAGAAAGAGTTCTATTTAGGACTGAATTTCATTCAAAGCATTCCAAGTCCCATTCTCCCTAATATCTCAGGAACTGAGATCAGATAAAGATGAGATTCCAGCATTCAAAGATATACATGTATGAGTTACAATGCTCCCCATTAACTAAAGCTACAGCATTCATTCAGAGACAACTATGGATAAGTTAGCATTAAAGTGCTGTATTTGAAACCACAACATTAATGATTGATGTCTAAATGGTATATTTCAATTATATTTACAGGGCTTTTAAAATTAACCAGCTATACTGCTTAGTCACACTTTTCCCATCAAGCACTTACAAGCAATTTTTTATTACAATCCAAGACGTCTTTCTCTTTGGATGAAAGATCAAATGGTGCAAGCCCCATGCTCTTGCAAATCTTATTGCAGAAATGAGAATGGAAGAACAAGGCCATACCTCGAACACCTATGGCATTGAACAAATAAAAGCAAAAAAAGAGGTTTACTAGAAGTCCATATGACAGTTTACTTACTAAAACATAGGAGTCCAAAAGCATTTTTAGAAAAGTCAAAGAAAAAGGAAGGAAAAAAGTGCTTTGTAGCACACACAGTTCAACTGACTTCCATTGTATTTTACCTGTAAGGGCTTTTTGCTCTTTCTACAACAGAATGTGAAAGGAAGTCTGCAAAATCTTCAAAAGCCATGTATGCATGGGATGTAATAATAAATTAATTGTTCTTGCTTACAAAACTTGCTGTGTCCTATGAACAGCTTCATGTACAGACATTTGGAGCTTTAAAAATATGCAAGGCTTATCTCTTCATATCCAGTTGTATCCATTCCTGCAATGTGGCAAGGAAATGAAAGGCCGTGACAATGGTTCTCACACTGTAGGAAGTTACTTAATTTCATTACTTGTTTGGTTTAAGAGTAGGGCAGGACACGAGCCAAGATCAGTTCTCATTTTAAATCTGGCCTTGCATTGCCAACTGCCTGTTCAGGGACCCCTTCCAACAGAACTTCCCCAGCTGTTTGCAAGACTCTCAGAAATGTGCCTGCTCGCTCAGGAGTGTAGTGGCTACTCAGCAGGCAGCTGGGAAGAGAAAGTAGCATCTATTAGTATGTGAAACTGGATCACTGATTTTTACCTAGGTTGCCATCTCCAAAATCTGTACCACTCTCTGTATGGATCTGAGGGTCCGTGTAAAGATCTCCAACTCCCTGGATATCAACAATAATGAGCTGGTGTCCCGAGCGCTCAAAGGTGAAGTGACTGAAGGCCTGGGAAGAACCATAGGAGATGTCTGAGAAAACTCTCTCTCCACCTACTGAGAACAGCAACACATATTCACGTCTTATAAATGGGCAAGCAAGTCTGATAACCCTACTGGTGAAATATAACTGGCATGAACATCATGATAAAAGCAATGAGACTGCACATAGCAGATTGCTTCTCCAACCTGACCCACTCAGAGATGGTTTGCTAAAAGGCTGGTGAAAAGCACCAGTGGGAACATGCAGGGGAGAGGAAATTTGGTTTATTTGTCCTTCCTATGCTGAAGATTCTGTTTTCCATTACAGTCTTCAACTTGAGAAAGTGAGGAGCTGCCTGGCAGAGGGAACAACAGAGGGCACTGAAACCAGTGCAGAACAACTTCTGCATAAACATCGTGGCTGTGTCCCTGGATCTCCAAGCTCTGCAGCCTGGTGACACTGCTTCCTTCTGCCAACAGGCACAGCTCTCCCACATTTACACTTTAAATGCAGCATTTCAAGAATCAGGTATAAAAAACCCTTCTCTTTGGCATTAAGCTAAGACACGAGGAATCTTCTGGGAAGGCCTCCAAAAAGGCACTGCCAGGCCTGAGGGAGGTGATTGATGGTGATAGACAAACATTTTCACTGTAGCAAATCTCATGGAACATTTTGTTCCCAAGCTGTGAAAACACAGCACTGATTCAGTGTACAAAAGACATCCTGGAATATAAACCCTCTCTTTATGTTAAGCATCATGCCAAATAGCTTTTAAAAAGTGGGGTAAAAATGAAAAGAACCAACCCCTCAAACCCCAGTGAAACACTTTTCCTCTGCTGACCACCTTCTATTTTTCAACAGCATTTTAAAGTTATTGTGCAAGATCCAAGAAACACTTGAAATCTGTACTGGTATTTCTGTAAGCAATCTCAGATTCACCTATTCAGAGGCTGTAGCTGAAAAAAAACCCCAGACTCTCTACGCAAATTGTTTATATATGGAGTTGGATATCTGCCATCTCATTTTGTATGTCACATGAGGCACCAGAAGACTATTTAGTACATAGTACATGAGAGTACATGAGAGATCTCTTTTCCCACCTTAATTTGAAGCAAGTTGATGCCTGCAATTATAATTAGAGTCAAAATGCTCAAGGTTTCCAGAGGCTATTAACTATGCTCACTCAACTAAAAACCAACAGACACTGAAATGCAATGAAGCAGCACTCGGTGCTTGATAGAGCAGGCCCCAAACAAGGGGCAGATATACTGTGCAAAAAGAGAAATTAATTTGGCATTGTACTGGCAAGCCTGCGGTTCCTTTTCTTGGCAGTAATGCAAGATCTCTGGATAGAGCCAAGAAATTCCTTGCAGCAGACTCTATGGAAAGCACTAAACAAAACCTCACTTGCGGAGTAAGACGAATGTTGTCGTCTCGCACAAATCCAGAATTTGAGTTGTATTTGATGTATTTGCCCTCAATGTAATGTTCCAGATGAAAGAGAGGCTTGCCAGGTCTGTTCTTCATTTCAATGATACAGGTCTGTACTATGTCCACCTAGGGAGGAAAAGAAGATAAACAATGACTAATGGAATACTGCCTTCAGATCAAAGTCTGTGTGAATCCTCCAGCTGTGAAAATTTCCCTGTGAAAGAAACTGAACAATTGCAAAGATCTGTGTCTGTTTAACAAGAGTCTAGGGGAAGAGTCACGTGCTTCTTAGGTTATTGGAGGAATTCCATAAATTAAAAGCAGTCATTTTGAAACAGCTCACTGCAACAAATCCCCCTAAAAAAAATCTTACATGAGTGTTGGCTTTCTATTTTAATTTTGTGGGTACACTGCAAAAATGGGCACACTGCAAAGAGTCTATATCCAGAGAGCAAAGCATAAAGGAACTACTGCACAACTTGACGAAATGCCATTTCAGCAAAGGACTGATGTCTACCATTCAGGTATTTCTGTATCCTGCCTCACCTCCTCCCTCTGTCCAAACACATTCCTAAAGCAGAAACCATCACAACTCTTGTTGTATTTGTCATCTTTTTCCCCCATATAGCATTAAAACTTGTAGATTTCTAGATTCCTCTCTGTGCACTTCACTCTATACCCCACCTTGCCGTTGAGAGACAGGTAGTTATTAACTAATCCTTGTACTTGAGGCAATGCACACAGTCCACATATTCAAAAGTGCTCACTGTGGCTATTACATTGCTAAGGCCACCACACTCAGGCATACTTCTTGACACAAGCATCCTGTCAGTCACAGTCTATGGTAGAGCCAAGAGCAGGAACCAAGGTACCACGGTGCACATACAGCACCTTTCCTTGCAAGCCACTTCTTCCACTCACTTGAAGTTATAGCTCCTACACTCAGGCATTCAGTATCAGCTGAGGATTAAAGGAATTTGAGAGCTTCACTCATACATACCATGGACATATTCCACAAAGAGGAGCTACTGGCTGGGAGTGAATGACAATTGCAGTCCTTCATCCCTGCACTTTAGTTTCTCGTCTTTTAATAAGCTGATTGCTGCTGGAGGTGGTTTTGTCCAGGCCACAATGGCCAGCTTTGACCAGCAGCTATCCCACTCTTCCACCATGGAAAAACACAATGCTACATTGGCTGTAGAAAACACTTAGTGTGGGCTGTAGAAAACACTTAGTGTGGACTGCAGGACCAGAAATGCAGCCAGAGCAGTTAGAACCACCACTTCCAGAATCCTTTGTGTTTATACACATGCCTAGTGCAGAGGATGGGAACTTCTCTTGATACCCTGAGTGTAATTTGATTTCTATCTGCTCAGGAGTTTCATACATCCCAAAGCTTTGCACTTCACATGCTAGTAAACAAAGCCACAGCATCTTCATTGTCTTCAAGTTCTTGACCACTCCTCGTAAGTCTGTATTTTAATAGCTTTGTGAAGTTACTCAGGTTTCCAGCTCTTGATAAAAGTCAATGCTACTTAGGTGTTTTAACAGGTTTACAAGATTCCAGCATCTACCTTTCTGGAGCACCAACAGTTAACTGCTTGCTGAGAGTGCTGCTGGCAATCAATTCTGTGACATCTCTAGCTATCTCAAAAGCAGCTTAGCAAATATAAAAAAGAGGAACATAAACATCATTTTACTTCAGTCTTCAGTCAACAGCAGAGAACAGTTACGACATTCACAAACACACAGCCTCTAATTCTGGAAATATAAAGCAACTTCTGCATTTACTTCATTAAAAATCAGCTATCATTTAATGGAAATCACAGTATGGCAGAAGCAGAAGCATCCATCTAAGCAATTAAATTTAATGGAAGGTGAACAAGTAATTCCCTCTAAATTAACATGAAAACTCATCTAACAGGAGAGCATGACTGCATTTTTGCTTAGCAACATCTTTGAATGTACCTGCTTTGGTGGCTTGTGCCGGTTGTACTCCTCTCCCCAGAGTTTTGCTTCCATCTGAAGTCGGACATCCTCAAAATATACATCTCTTCCCACACTCTCTATGTATTGCTTGGCAACATAGTTATAGGCACTCTTCCAGTTCTGGGTGTGTAAGAAGTTGGACAGCTTTTTCCTGAAAGACCAATCAAAATACCCAAGAATTTTAATTCAGTCTTTCCCATTTCTTTGCCTGCATGGATAGAGCCAGGCACCCAGATCAGCATTACCCTCAGTCATCTAACCAGATATTCCAGCAGAAAAGTGAAGCACTGGTAAGTGGCAAGTAAAAAAGCAACATCCTATACAAAGCTGGGATGTGCCCAATTGCCTATTCAGTTTGACTGCAGCCACTTCTACTCTGAACTTCCTCCTTTTCTCATTTCCTTTCCCTCTGTGTTCCCTTCAAACCCTGAGCATGAAGGGTTGCTACCTCAACCAACCTCACCTTCAACACTCTGTTCTAATGTCAACAGTTCTTTTCTGCAGAAATCTACAGGGAGTGGCCTTTCAAGCTGAACTGAGAAGAGAAAACCCTCTCCTATGATGAGAGGAAACTGCTGACTTATCAACACACAGGTGACTACTCAGTGTTCTTTAATTCACAGATCCCTCAAAAGTGGGGAGAGGCACACACACAGCGTAACTTTGGCAACAGAGGATCTTCTGGCTGCCAACAAATGGATTAATCACGTACCCAGTACTTGCAGAAGATGCCAACGTTCAAGTGAAATGGGAAAATACCCCACACGTGACTTTCAAGAATTTCAAAGCAGACAGAATATCTTCTAGAGCAGCCTCATCCATTTATATGTGACAGAGGGAGAAAGCACTTCTCCCCTATTCCCTCCACCTCAAGATCTTAATTCAACAGAGAAGACAGAAAAATGGTATTTAACCCCTCTATGGTGGCAGCAGTGGTATTCCTGCAAACCCAGCAATGCCAAACCAGTCTGAAGGGGGAAGGAGAGGACTATGAAGGAGTATCTACAGTGAGTCATAGCTGGCTACCAAGCAGTTCTCACACTCTGCTCAGTAACAAACAACGGTTCTCTGAGACTTTCCTAGTGCCATGGCAAACTGTACATTTTGAGAAGCTGATTGCAGTACTCAGACTCTCAACTCTCCCCCTGCTTCCTAAGACCTCAGTTGTAGTGCTGTACTTGGTACAGTAGACACTCTAAAGGCAAAGCAACTTCAGATTGTCCCTCTGCAGGAGACAGTCACTGTAACAAGAAGCCTTAGAATGAAGGAACAAGCAAACAAGGTAAGGATTTGAGCCACAAAACAATTTGCACAAAACAAGCCTGCTCATCTGCTCCTCAAGCCAATGCTTTCTCAAGTTCCTTGAGCCAAGTGCAGCTAATGCTGTCACTGTTGTGACTAAAGACTTGCAGAGCTGCAAAAAGAAGACAGAGCTCCAGATGGGAAGCATCAGTGCACCACTGAGAATCACAGAAAATCCAGCAGTGGGAAGCTGACATATGAGTTGTGCTTTCTTTGTAGAAGAGGTTAAGGAAAAGCTGCAAAGATAAATTTCTGTTTCTGTCAGTACTCGAAGTATTGTGTAAAGGGGAACTTGGTAAACAACACAAGCTAAAAGCAATGTCAGCAAGCTAAGATTTGTTACTTCCCAGGCTTCATTCACTGATGTATCTATCTGCCTTTTCAAGAACAGAGCCACTAACACAAACTGATACTGAAACAATGCCAAACTGGAGGACTGAGGGGTTATTTTTCTTCCCTTTTGCTCCAGTTCAAAACGTTATGATTTTTACTCTTTTCAGGAGTGAAACCAGATACGAAACACAATTTATCTGGATTCCACAACTAGAAAGAAAGAGGAACACCCTTCCACAAACACGAGTACATTTTTCCAGCAAACATTCATTTCCAGAGCCTGGAATGGGTGAGGAACTCTTCTAGCACAAACTGATTTACAGCTAAATGCTGATGCCTGCAACTGTATTTGCTAACACTCTCAGAGGAAAAAACAACTTCCTCCTCTGTCTTCTCCCACACTTTACCCTTCTAGAAACACTAAATGTTGGTGTCCAAGCTCTATCTTACTCAGAACAAGATCACTCCAGTACACATGATCTAGGGTAAACTCTGGGAAGACAACCTTCCTCACTGAGGGAGGCTTTCAGAGTTGAGATTGCATCATCCAACTATTCTTACTCCTTTCCTCTGCCTAACTATAAGCCTCATGTTGGCTTTCAGGCTGCAGACATCTACGGCCTCATACCAAATTCAAAGACGTTTTAGCACACAGGAACACAGAAATGAAAGAGCTGTTTCTATACTTGTATGAGTGTTTTGCCTCCAAGAGCTAGTGGAAATAGTATAAATGTACTAATTGTTAACTGACAGGCCGATTATGCTTGCTGGAACTGGAAATGTGTGCATGTTATCCATTCCCCTGCAGTTCCAGTACAGGCAGTGAAGCAAGCTCACTGGATACATGCATCATGTTTGCTTGTGCTTCCCTCAAGAGAACATTCTATTTTCTGAACTCCTTTTTCTGCTCCCTGTACTGCAGCTGGAGTCACTCGAACAGGAATAAACACCTCAGCTACGCTTCTTAGAAAGGCACAGGAGGGAGCTAACAGGAAGCTACATTTTACAGAGTTTCATAGAATCATTTTGCTTGGAAAAGACCTTTAAGATCATCGAGTTCCATAACACCTAAGTGAAATTCCACAGAAGTCACCACAAAAGAAAACATTGCATGGAGGACATACAAATAAAGCCAGCAGATACTTACGTTCTGAAACACTCTCGCATTGCTCCACGGCCAAAAGGCTAGGGAAAAGAAAAAAGAAAGAACAAAAACCCAGCATTGACATTGCTACAAAGTCAACTCCTAAGAGACAGAACTATGTCTTTCCCTTTTATAGCCTGCAGAAAGCCTCCAATGGGCTTTATAAAGTACCCATCTCCTCAAGGAAAGGTGAAAACCCATTGGCAGTGCAAGTCAGAACTGGAGAAAAGATACTGGGAATATGCACACCCTCCCCCCACAGTGTCCCATGAAGCAGAAAGGGTACGTCTTCTAAAGAAGCTACTTAAATTCTCTCTCCATTTTGGAGTCAGCTCTGTTGTGACTGATTAAAGAAGTTGGCTTCACAGACCTCACACTCTCCGTATTTAGACTTCCACACAGGATGTGCCAAACAGCATCACCTCCCTAGATAAGATACTACATCAGTAGCACAGAGCAAGGCGATTCCAACACACCACTAACCCCATGATTTAACTGGGAAGTGACAGTGGCTTCTACCCCCACATATAGAAAATTCAGTCTGTTTTTATCGTTAAGAATAGAAATTATTTGGAAACACATAAAATAGCAGGACTATTGCCAGACAGGGAGATGAGGCCAGCAGGAAATGGGAGGGATGAAATGGGAGGGAGATCACTGGGAAAGAAACAAATGCCTCATGTTGCTGATGGGGAAGTGCTGGCTCCATGTTCTACACTACTCTGGGAAGAAAGGGCTATTCGGACACCAATACATAATGGGTGAGCCTGAGGAAAAAGAGAGGTAGAATGACATGAAGTCTTCAAAACTTCAATATAAGGACAAAATCTTGCTGCCACTATTCAGTAATAGGAAGGAAATGACAAATTTGTCTGCTAATAAACATGAAGGACAGTATGATCTCACTTGTGAAGCCATCTTGATGAGGACTTCATCTTCAACCCAGTTCCCAGTAACTGCATTGTACCTGCAAAATCAAGAGATGTGCCTCTTAGAAAAATGCAGAGGAAATCCAAAGCCTCTCATCCCCAGCATCTATCTTTTCTTATCCCTAGCTGACTGCTAAGAAGTGCTACTGCCACTCCCAACACAAGAACTTCTAGTCTTCCCACCACATTCCTGCCCTCCTTACTTCAGGCAGGAAAGAAGTAATGTGCATAGCTCTTTGGAGAGACACTGAACCCTGCTGACAATGAACAGATTCCACTACAGAAGCTAAAGTTTTATAACACAACAAATAAGGCTTTATCTGCTTTGACATGAATTCTCCTCTGTGCTGCGAACAGAACACAGCTGTGGCTGTGAAAAGCAGTGGGGCCAAGAACTGCCCAACACTGCACCAAGGGTGAAGCAAGTCTCTTCACAACCCTATGATAATAAAAACAGCATGGCTCTGGTTTCTCTCCATAGTCTATGGGGAAGAGCACTACGTAACAGCATTATGTGATTGGAAGGGAGACCTCCCCAAACACTGATGCTAAGGGGTAATTAACTGACCTCTAACTCCTACTCCTTCCACCCAGAAACCTGTGTAAGTAGGGTAAAGGTTTTGGCAAAGGGTGTGCTAAAGCACAGTTTAAAGAACAGTTTAATGGCCAAATTCAGTTTCAGCACGTACACCATGCTCTGCTATTCTGGGCTTTGTAAGGATTTAAATTCCAGCCACATGCAGCAATTACTACATGGACAGGCAAAAATGAAACTGCTATTTTGGGAAAGGCACGGAGTGTTGTTCTTCAAAACTATTTCAACTGAGTATGTTGCCTCTTTATTGGGGTTCACTTCCTTATTAAATTATGCTTGCAGCATTAATAAATCATCTAGCAATTACTTTTCAGCCTTGCTTCATGTCCATGTGGAAAAACTCACAGATACTAGTTAGGTGGGAGAGGAAGTGTCTGTCATCAGTTTGCTGAAATATTTATTTTTCTTTTTATGATGTGCAGTATTTACATATTCCTGTGAGACTCAGTTAAGACACACTCACTTTGGGCATCATTCAAAGTTCTTCAGCTATGCAATTACATGTATTCTGCACTGCAGAAACACAGCCCTTGCCTAAACCAGCACATGCTGTTTAATGTGAGCATTACAAACGCAAAGATCCACAGACCTGTAACGAGTGGCTTGTTCCGTCTCAATGTCCTCCAGATGAAATTCTGCCCACGGGTCAGGCATGTGCTTAGCTTTCTCAATAGCATGCTTCCAGGTTTCCTGAAGTTACAAACTGGCAGGTTATTTACGATCAGCAGCAACTCACTGCAGCAGCATTTATCTAGAGCACATCAAGATCCCAAAGATACAAAGCCACTACACAACCCCAAAAGCACTATTTGGAGCAGAGACCAAGGTACACGAGACCATTCTGGTGTTTTACAGCTTCAAGAATAACAAAACACTGTTCAGAAGTGTAAAGCATCAGGTTTCAGTTCAATTTGCCCTGCCACATAGCTGCTGAGAACAGAATCTGGTCTAATATATACCAAATGCAATTTGCAAAACCTGTTGTAATTTGCAAATATCTCTGACGTAACATTGCAAACAGTGAGAAGTCACATCTAAGTCATATTAACTCACTGTTTTGATTTTTAACTTTTTCTAACTAACAGCTTATGCTGGCAGCGTAAGCACAGAAAAGTCCAACAGCAATAAAGCAATATGAAGAAAAAAAGAAGTTCTGTAAGCCCCAAAAGCCCCCAGATTAGGAAGTGATATTTCAGGGTAGAGAATAAAAGGTGAGTACTTCATTTATCAGAGATATATCTTAGTTTAGACTCGTTATGGGCTGAGTTGAGCAGTTCTCCCAGACAATAAAATGAAAATTAAAAAAGTCCATAAAAGGAAAAACCAAACCAAACCAAACATCTTAATGCATCTGTTAGAGATGGAGTTCACATTTTCTTTTTAACCTACCCGACTATGGTCAACCACAGAGCCGTGCTTAGAACGATGCTGTGTGTCACTCTAAAGGATGCATGAGAAACATAAAAGTGGGAAAATACATGTGATAAGACAAATGATTGTCAGAGTCTCTGTTCTCTTTGTTAATTAAAAAATAATTTCAAATTTCCCCACTTCAAAGCTACTCTTCAATTTACACTCCTAATTTAAGTTTATTCTTAGAATATCTGTGACCAAACTGACTGAGGTAAGTTGATGATCTTTTTTAACTGGAAAACACGTGTTAATAAGAGTTTTGCCTATTAATTAATTAAATCTGCTATCACTAAGTCCTGTGTAAAGACAGACAGTTAACAGTAACACATCTATCTGTCTCTGCATTTTGTCATCAGTGGCCCACACTGCCTTTAGCTTTGGGGTCCAAGAGGTGGACTCTGACTCACTAGGCTGTGGTGGTTTAAGGTGTTACCAGTCCTGGCTGTCTGCTTCAGAAGTCACCATTTCTGCAGCTTAAGCAGCAGACCGAGACTCAGTTGCTCCACATCTCAGCCCAAGGCATTTTATCTGTGATCAGAGCTAAAATGCCAAACTAGACAGTGAAGCCCAAAGCGTGGGCTCATATATTTTGCAGAAGCAAAGAGATAGCTTAGGAAGGAGGAAATCATTGCTATTTCTTAAGCACTTATCAGTTTTATCTCAGGCCACATGACTCAGAACTCACACTGCAAACCCAGAGGCAAGTGCTAAATGTACACACAAACGAAGACTAACTCCCTATCAGGTCTTAACTTGTTTAACACAGCATACACTGAAGTCTGTCCCCTTGTGTATGCTGGACTTCTGCTCTTCACCTTCCTTAGGAATATGCACTTTTTAATGCTTTTATTAACAAGTCTTGGTAAAAGTCTTACTGCAAGCAAATCAATTCCACTTTACTGTGTTACCTAATACGGTATCTCACTAAAATAAATCACCTAGTATCTCTCCAGGATTAAAGCATGCATTAAGCATAACCAAGATTTTAGAGTATTTATTTAATAAATAATATGTTAATACTTATAACAAGAAACGTGTTAATAGAACACATCAAATCCTGGTCTAGACAAAATCTAAGAGACATACCAGTTTGCCACAAATGGTGCATATTTGGAATATCCAACCTATAGAGTAAATGTAAATGGTGTTCCTGAGGCTCCCTTGCCTGTGGGTTCATCTCCCTTTGCCTGGCCTGATCTGTGCAAAGGGAGCTGAGTGAGATGGAACACACTGCCAAGGAAGCGCCAACTATGGTCCCTTTGGCCTCTCTGCAATGCTGTGAATGCTGTTTGTTCTAAAAAAGTTAGATGCTGCTCAAGCACACTGTCAGGAACTACTGCCAGTGTGACACCTCATGCCCAAGCACAAGTCAACATGTTAAAAGCTCCCTAAGAAGCAACTATAACCTGAAAATCTGTAATTTACAACTTTTTTTTGGTCGAAATAAAATATTATGGACTCTTAACTCTGCTTGTCAAACTCTGTAACAAAATATCCTCTGCCAGGCCCTAATTTAGATTCCAAGTATCATCTTTTAAATCTCCCAATCAACAGATTGCTTTTTTAAGTAGCAGGAATCTGCTGTCTTCATAGATGAAGTTCTCCCATTGCACTAGAAGGGACAGTAAGCAATTCAGTGGCAGTGTCAGACTATTGAATTAATGGAATTAACTGCAGGTCTGGAAAAAACAGAGGTATTTTTTTAATTGAAAAGCGTTAGTTACAAGAGATGAAGCAGTTAGAGAACCTGTTACGTCAGCTAAGTAAAACCAAACGCTACTGAAGGTTGAGGACAGTACTTACCTTAAAGCTAAAAGAGTTTCTAGGAGAAGAGCTTGAACTGTACTGTTGAGTCTTTGCCAAGTTGCTGTAATAGTTGTCAACCTTGATACTAGCAGATTTGTTAGAAACTGGATCATCAGTTATTGGACAGATAAAATAATTGTCTTCATCATCACTGTCTGCTTCAAGATAGTTTCCAGAGTTTGCTGTAGTTGATCTACCATTATCAATGCCTTCCATACGAAAAATAAGGTCCTCGTCTGCCATGTTTGTGGGAGGTCAGTTTAACTCCTGGGATGGTTACAACAGACACTGCTCCAATGCACATGCAAACGGAGGGAAGAAGCTGGGTGGGAGAAGGGGGGAAAAAAAAAGAAGCTGTTATTAAAAGTACAAATGATGGATGAAACTGATGTCAGCACACTGACAGAAAAATAAATCCTTTGCATATGTTGCTATCAAAATGATCCCTGAGTACCTACCTACGTGTGGCTGTGGACAGCTCAGTGCTAGAGCTGGGTTTCCAGTTTTTTTCAACTGCTACAAGACTGAGAAAAGAACTAGCAACTATAGCATAATACTGTAAAATCTCAGGGACTGCAAACACCACTTGCCACCTATGGCTGACACTTGTTGATGCTCCTGTCTCTGATTCTTATTTTTCCTTATCTGAAATGTGGATTTTTCACAACACTTAAAAACTCCGGGGAGTTTTACCTTGAACACAACTGTCAGTAAGTTTTTTTTAAGGACTAGTCTCAAGAATATTGTGTACAAATTGACAGCCAAAAGCGTTAAGAGTGTTACTGTACTAACAGAGAAAACTGTCCCACCGCTGTCAAGAATTAGGTTGGCTTTTAGCTGACATACAGCCAATGGCCCAAAGTATGATGCTGGAAAGCACAAAAACACGTTGCCCAGGCTGCCCAGCACATCCTCAGAAGGACAGAGAACAAGAGAGGCCAAGAGAGGAGGTCTGCCACTGCTTCTGCCTGATGCACTCACTACAAGAGTTGAAACACAAGTGTAAGGGGTATGTCAACCCTTCTGTCTTTTACACTCTGTATAGGAAATTCACTTTGAACCAGTCTTATGAGATGGAAATAATCCTCTTCCAACTCTGAAACCAGAAGATATGGCAGTCTGCTCAACAGCATCATGTCACCAAGCTGTGTTTACTTTAAGCACTGAGCTTCAAGGGAAAAAAGTGTTCTCCCTGGTTAACAGTTTATTTCCAAAGAAGTTAGAAAGCTTGATTTTTGTCACCAGTTATTTCAACTTTTCAGTAGCTTCCTGGATCCTAAAAGAACAGAATAGGTGGGGTTTGGCTTCTCCTGGGTTCTAGTTCCAAAGTAAACTATGCAAATTGAAAGTAAAAGCAACAGTGTGAGGCAGACAGGTCATGGGTTTTTACTCAAATCTGTTCAACTGTTTCTAAGCCCAGAAGGTCACGTTCTAGGTAATTTATTTCACCGAGGTCTTAAGACACATTAAACAATGTTAAGAGTTCCATATGGGTAACAAAACTGCAGCTCTCCAAAGCCTCCCATCTCACTGTAGCTTTTCCAGATTAGTGGCATCAGTTTCAGGGAGGCAGAGCACACATACTGTATAGCCCAACTGCTTCAGCAGATGTGTTATAAAAAAAGATAGGTGAATCATGGAAATATTTTTCTGGAGCTCGGGTTCCACCCCTGGAGATTTTACAACAGGAATTATCCCCAGCAGCCTCCACACACAAAACAGTTCATGATGATTCAGCTGAACTCAAACCAGAAAAAAACCTCCTATACAGAAGCTATGCAGAAGGCATTCTTTCACACATTACCAGCCATACAGATGCAAACAGCTTCCATTCTTCCACACTTCACAGTGTGAAGTCCTGCCAAGGCAGGACACCAAAACTGATTTTCAGAGAGAACAGTTTGCCAGTTTCTAGACCTGTGAAGTCTCCCACTCCAATCCCACAACATAGCTTCAGCAAACAGGCCTGTAAAACACATAAGGACAGCTGCCTGTCACACCCTGGGAGCTGAGAAACATTGCACCTTCTGCGAGAGGGCTCATTTTAGTCCATCATACGTAACATACACTGCCAAGTAGAAGGCTAGGGATATATGCCTGAGGAGGAATGTGACGTTATCTGCTATCTGCCGGCATCCCTGCCTCCTGTTCAGTCTGGTGTCTGCTTCACAGCACTTTTCTATAGCCCTGGCTCCCTCTGCACATTGCCAGGCTATTTCCCAGATACTCTTGCACTTACAGCACTTTCCTCTGAACCCTCATCCTTTTCCTGCTGATCCCATTTGCCCAATCAGGTACACATCTACTGAGGTTTCTAGCTGTCAAGGATAATACAAACAGCGACAGTGGAGCAGATTCACGATTGTCTAATGTTGCTGGTGAAAGCTGCTGTACATTACAGCACTGTTTCTGTAGGGACCATCTTTTCAGTAGCTGTGGTCTAAGGCCTGCAGCCATGAATACTGCTGTAGGACTTTATTTATCCAGTGCACTTTCATGGAGAAAGACCTGAAGAATAACAGTGAAGCAAAGCTGAAAACCTTGTTTCATAGTTGTCTGTTTCAGCTGGCTGTCTGAAAATCCCTGATTTAGCTGCATGAGTAAGATTACTCTAGAACTAAGCAATTGATGTGACCCTTAGAAATATCTGCTTTAAGTTGCATGCTGTTGCACAGCCAGCATCAGGGACAAATTTTGCTAATCTAATATTTTTACTGTGATCATCTTAGTAGAGCCTAACAAGTATTTGAGAATGTTAACCTGTACTACTTGTTAATAGCAGATGTAAAATGATGCTTCAAATATGGGAGTAACTCCAGGATATCATGTAGCACTAGACTAGGCTCATTACCCACCACTGCCAGCCTGCTGAACCCACTTCTACTACTGCAGTCAAATACAGCAGCAGATCCATCAGCTCTGAGACAGTCCAAGAAGCACAACAGAAATGTAGGTTCCTGCAGCAGTGATAGCAAACATGCACAATCCTGTGACTTGCTGTGTAAATAGAACATAATCACACAAATCAATCAGCATTTTAAGCTAATGGTGTTTTATAGAACACCATCAGTTTTTGTTGGAACCACAGTTCTTATAAAGGACTTGTGGTGTTTACTTTGGAAGTGTATTTACTAAAACCTGGCCTCACATAACATGCTCTTTAAACCAGAATTCAATAACCAAGCTTCAAACTCCAAAAACACTGCTTTAAATCTCTAAGTTCATTTGACCAAAAGCCCTACAAAAAAGCCTGAGCTTCATCCCAAGGCTTATATTCTGTGCTTCTGCATCATGGCATAAAGCCCCAGGATCAAGGAACTCTTGCTTCTATTGCTGTTATATTTCATCATTCAGTCTTTTATACCCATTACAGAAGCTTTTCTAGGGCTAAGCAGCAAAGAGAGACAGATTGCACAGAACCTAGCCTGCCAGCCTGCATTACCACACACAACCTGTAATTTAAACTATCCAGTTCCATCCACTTTGAAAATTTATTCCATTTGTTTCATCAACCTTGTATGACGTGATTAAAAATTAAGATAATCTAAAACAGAGTTACTAGATCGGTTCAAGCATCTATTATTTTGGGGGCTTTTGCAGGGCCTACCAGGAGTATTTTTCTTTCTCTTGCCTTTATATCCAAGAACCAGTGAGGCAGGTGAGTTGCAAGGATGATCCGCTGTGTTGCTGAGCAGAGTGCATATGCAAACACAGATAAACGGAGGCAAAAATTCACATCACAGTGCTGGTAAAAAGTACAAAGTCTCATTTCTTGCAGGGTGTCTGTTGTTAGGTAACACTCCTGGTTTGGCAGGACCCTTGAGCAAGACCCTCCAGCTGCCTCAGCATTGAAACTTGTCTTACCATCCCAGAAAGCTGAACAGTAGGAATGCTCTACTCTAGCCAGCAAAAGAAGGGACAACCAGAGCATCTCCAGCTACTTCTTAGTGGCTGTTTCAGCTTGGACACAGCCCTCTGCACCACTTCAGCACACGACAGAGGACAGGGGAACAGGAACTGGAGACACAGGATGATGGAACAGAGAGACAGAACAGAGGAAGGTCCATCTTCTCTTGTAGAGAAGCATTAAAGCAAGAATGATTGCTCTCTCCCTGGTATAATGCTAAACCCCTTTTGGTTTAATACCACATCAGTTAAAATCATCTAGGAGGATATCTGTGACAGTGACAAGCAGGTTCTTTTCTTTTAAGAGAGAAATCACTTTTTTTTCCAGAATAACATTATTTTAAAATAGATTTTCAACTTAACCTAGGCACTATAAAGGCTGTGCACTTTAGAACACATTATTATCTTTATGAACTACACTACCAAGCTGCATAACATAGTCTGGTATCCTGTAGCAAGTTACAGAACTACTGTGCCTTCCAAACACCCAACCTACCCTTGTGAAGCAAACATCTGTTCCCATCTGCACCTCACATTGGCAAGAAAACAGGTTTAGTGAGTCAAAGTAACACCTCTGATAAAAACCCAAGATTAAGAAATCAAGAAGCGTCAGGACTCACTGGCTACCTTTGACAAGTCTTACCAAGTACAGATCTTCTCATGAGAAGCCTTCACTTTAGATCCTTTCCTGTGTGTTGCTACTGCAAACACCGTTGTCACAAATCACATCCAATCTGTCTGCAAGCACAACTGGGAGCATGCACTGCATTAGCCAGAGAGCATCAGCGAGCAACGATGCAAAATTCACGAAGCAAGTGGGAGAGTTCATCTGTCCCAGCTCAGAGTACGAAAGCATTTGAGACTTAGAAACACAGAGTCCTCAAACACACAAATGGCTTTTAGACTTTTAGGCATTTTACTGTGAGCCATAAAGCACAGATAGGACGTTTCTGAGTGGAGTCCACCTTTCTGCCAAACACACAAACAAATACTACACCAGCGGGGGCCAAAACACGAGGGTATAAAATGACAAACAAGGAACTTTCAAAACACAACTTTAGAATGTCCTTCCATTGCCACCAACACCTCTTGTTCCTTCAACTGGCTTTAACGACAAGGAACAGCTAACCCTCGCTGTCTTTCCGCAGCCGTGTGCTCAGTACCCCACGTTGCTCGTCAGCCCCATGCTTTACGCACATTGAGGCATGTGCAAAAAGTTACCCTCAAGTTATTTCACTGTCCTGGAAAAAATATAGGGATGAAACTGTCACCTCGAGGCGTTAAGTGCGGGAGCGTCGGCCGACACGAAAACACGGCGTTATTTTTAGGTCACCCCAGAAGCTCTCGGCTCGGCCTCCGGCCGTTCACACGAGCTGTAACCGCCAAGCTGATCAGCACCTTCTGCCCCTCGAAACGCCCGTTCCCTTCACCCCGCCGCCGCACCCAGGAAGCACCTACCGCCTCAGGGCAGCCCCGACCCACGGCCCCGGCCCCGGCGCACACAGCTCCCGCTGCCGCCGGGCGCGGCCCCCCGCTGAGGGGAGGGGAGGGGCGGGCGGTGAGGGGCGGCGCGGCTGCCGCTTTCCCGCCCGCTGAGGGGAGGGGAGGGGAGGGGCGGCTGCCGCTTTCCCGCCCGCCGCACGCGCACGCGGCGCCTCGCGCTCGCCTCAGCGGCCCGCTGGGGAAACGGTGACTGGCTTTAAAGCTTCATGGGCAGCTGATGGGGGAAGAGCCTCCTCCCTGGTGCTTTAGGCCCGTGAGAAAAACGATGAAAACTTGAGGAGAAAAGCCTCGAGGAAGAGTTTTAGAGAAGGAGGAATCTCGGGCGAGAAGGAGCAGTAGGGAAAGTGGGTGTGCTGGAAAGCTGCGTGAAGCCTGGTGTCCTGAGCACCGCTCGTCGGAGCAGCAGCCCATTTTCCTTTCTGCTTCCTCTGGGTTTGGAGCCAAAAGAAGGCCCTTGTTTCCCAGGGCAGGTGCTCCCCGGTTAGGTCCCACCACATGGCAGCCCTCAAAAGACCCCAGCCCAGAGGGAATGCAGGGAGCTGACACAGGCACTGACTGCAGGGTCTGTGAGTGCTCTGGGTTCTTCAGGTTGGCCTTTTCAGCTAAATGAAATTACACAGCACTCAATTTCCCCATGAGAAATGGCAGAAGCATGCACCAAATTTCGAGTTCCAAAGGCCTGAGATTTCCTCTAATCACCCACGTTGTCTTTTCTTCCTAAAACACTGGCTTTCTGGGTTGAAAACACCCATGTTCAAGCTTTTTCTCAAGCTAGTATTTGTGCAAAAATTAAATGAAACTCCATATCCTTTCATGGGTTACATAGAAACTAATGTTAACAGGTTCTGGCACAATTGTATTACTTGTCAGCCAGCAAAGAGTCTGTCCCTCCTTTCACTGCCCTTGAATATTGTATTAATGTAAATAATCCTAGTGCTTTTTTTACCAGGTAGAAGACATAAGTAGATCCTTTGTGACAGATCAATGTTTCTTGCACCATCAAAGAGAGAAGAATTCCTGGTCTCTCCAAAGCAATGGAGGCAATACAGAGAAATGCTGCTGCAACACTAGTGCTGAGATAATCTTCAGGAGGAAGATTACTAATATTTAATTACAACCACCCAGAGCAGATGCTGTGACTCTTTGCCAGGAACACCCGCCTACCATCACCATTACTTACATAATGAAACTGTAGCTTAAGCTTGGGAACTGGGGGGAGCAGCACACGTGTGCAGCACAGCTGCCTGCAGTGTGAGAGTACCTGTAATTTGGCAGCAGTTTCCAGCACTATGCCGAGGGTGCAGTGTTGCTACTTTGAGAATGTAAACCAGAGACTTGACTGAACCTTTATTTAATGTTGCTTCCTACGGGTGAGTTTCTGCGTAGCCTCAAATTCCCGCAGAGTTTAAGCTCAAATTAAACACATTTACAATGTTTGTGAACTGTGTGGAAGACCTCTGAGGCTCTATTCACCACATAGCCACAAATCACTGTTGTAAATATTAACAATTACTGAAAACTGAGCCGTTTGGCTCCATCAGCACTAGAATGTGCATCTTCCCAGGAGTACTGCACCTGGCAGGGCTGCTGTCTGGATGCCTCACAGCAGCACCTGGGAAGAAGGCAGACTCCTCAAATTAATTCTGAAGGCCCGGTAGAAGCCAGATGCCTGGTTCCCACAGCATGAAAAGGTGTTGATAATGGTTAAAAAATAATCTGTTATTGCAGCGTACTGAGATAGGTGTGGAATATGGTTACTGGTGTGATATATCAGCACAACTGAACAAGTCACAGCAATAACTAAGGCTACAAGGGACCCCATGGCATACAGCCATATGAAGCTATATATCCTCATGGAGAGTGTTGTGCTGTATCAGGAACATAGTTAGCTTATACTGCCTCAAGCTATGTGTTTCTCGTGCTTTTAACTAAGACAGCTCTGGTGTCCTGCTGTAATTATTTTCAGTGATGATGACAAAGTGTGTGATGAAATCCTAAAAATATATATTGGAATTAAATATTAGCCACGACATGCTGCATCTTCTAGTTTTAGTTTTCTATTTAGATGTTACCTATTATATTCTTAACACGTGAGGAATTTCATTCACGTTGGGTTTGTGTGAAATTATTAAAGATTACATGTAAAATGGCAACCTAGGAAATCAGTGACATTCAAGTCTAGCATGTTATCCTTTCATTTACTATGCTCAGCAACGCATGTACTTGTTTCCGAGAGTACTGAAGCTTGCAAAGGTCCATTATGCTCGTGTTAAATGTGTTCTGTTCAGAAATTGCTGGTTTAGGGCACGATGGTTTTTGAAAGGAATCAGGAAAGCACACCCCAGATAATACTAACTTTCAGAGGAATTTTGTTCTGCATTCATTTGAATATCCAGATGAAAAATTGCTTGTAAATAAATTGATTCTCTCAACAATTTGTGCATGAAAGTACCAGTGTGCGACTTCCTTGGGAAGAGCAATGGCAGCCATCATTTCCCTGTACTGTTTTAACTGCACAGCATTTTGTCCTCGTGTTTTTATCTTTTTCCACAAAATAATTACACAAATCCTGCAGCCCTCCCAGAGTAAGAACTAGTTGTTCTACTCACCAGTGACAGCTTGAATCTGGTGGCTCTGGCTACCAAGTCCAGCTCCCTTATTGAGGTGGTCAGGGAAAGCACCTGCTCACAGCATGCCCAAGCTCAGCAGCTGCAGGTGAGGCTCCGATGCGGCAAGATGAGCTGTGTATACCAGCTGTTCCTTGTACCAGCCTCTGGAGCTCCATGTGGAGCAGCACAGAGATGTAGGCAGCCCAGGGCCTCCCACTCTCGGTGGGAATGGTTCAGCTGAAGACACATGGTGATACCAACTCAGCAGCTGGCTGGGAAGGTCACTGACCCAGCAGTGTGCTGGCAACTGTGTGGGCCATGGGGCTACTGCACCCTGCAGAGAAGCTGGGAGAGATGATATTCCAAAAGTGGGTCTATTTACCCTGTGTGTGAGATGCCAATATACACACAGAGAGCAGAAATATTTTACTGTGTATTTGTGTAGATATGGTTTGCTGGGTGGTAAGCCACAAAGCCAGCCCACCTCAACTACCTCCTGTGCTATATGTCACAGAACTTTAGCATAGACTACATTCCAATATGTATGTATTGTTGCTCTATTTAACGCTTGGCCCAGCATATAAACGAGTACAGTTAATCTCCTCCACTCTCTTCTTCTGTGTCTGGGCTATGAATTGGGTAGGTAAGTTGATGGTCGTGATCTCCTCCTGAAACCTTTACCTTTCCCCCAGTTGCTGCAGATATTTGCTGACTTCATGTTAATTTGGTACCTTCTGCCTCTGTGCCTTCAGAGGCTGGAGGTTCCCTCCTTATCAGTCTCTGCTCCCTCTTCAAGGATACAGAGCAGTCAGGGTCAGGCAACGAAGCTTTTATGGTCACCTCAATCTAATCATCGCTGTTACTCGAGCCTGGGCATTAACCCCTTCTTCTAACCACCAGAGCTTCTTTCCCAAGACACTCGTCTCCTTGTTCTTGCTTAAAGGAAAATTCCATTTTACCAAGTCCCTCAGAAGGCCGAGGGCTTCCCGCAGGCGGGGCTGGGTGCCGGCCGGACGCTGTTCCTGGCAGGGAAGGCTGCAGGGAAGGCAAAAGCACCAGGCAAGAGCCGCCCTGGGCACGGC
>WBNH01006322.1:277851-304547 GCA_013401255.1 Urocolius indicus | reverse complement strand
CAGGAGGCCCCGCCCGAGGCGGCGGTCGCGTTTCTCGCGGAGGGAGGCGCCGGCCGGCCCCGCCGTCGGGTCGTGCGGTAGCGCGGACACGAACGGGCGGCGTGTGGGGGCGGGTGCGGACAGTGGCGGTGCCGCCCCCGTGAAAGACGCCTGGCGGGAGCGTGAGCACCCAGGCGGTAGCGTGGCCGAGTGGTCTAAGGCGCTGGATTTAGGCTCCAGTCATTTCGATGGCGTGGGTTCGAATCCCACCGCTGCCAAGTTGTTTTTGTCGCCGCCGCGATGGTTTCTTTTCGCCGCCCGCCCGAAGAAGCCGCGTTGGAGGCGAGCAGGGGGTGTCCCGGGGGCGGAGCGGCACGGCCGGGCACGGCGCCCAACGGCCGCTCGGGACGGGTGGAGGTTGCCAGGGCGGTTGGGGGATGTAGCCAGGGTAAGCGGCTGCACAAATAGCGTCAGAAACGCCTCTTTGGCGGCTGCACCTTCACGGGCTGTGATTGGGTTCGGAGCCCTGTACCCAGCGCGCTGCGTGCCCTGAACTGAGGCGAGGGCCAAGTGCTCTTACCTTCTCCACAGTTCTCAAGTCCAGCTGTGATCACTCCCCCCGACGGCTTTGATTCCACTAGCTCTCCTGCCTCATCTCCCTTCCCAAGCTCTCTTCACGTTTGCTCGTTCCCTCCTCATGTTAGAGTGTGGAAAAGGTGCAGAGAGGAGGGAGATGTCTGCGGTAAATGGCCAGCACGAGGGGCAGGAGTGGAGTCTTCCTCTCCACCTCTGCTTTAGGCTCCTTTTTGCTGGACAATAATTGAAAAACTGCATTGTTCTCTTTAGCTAGTGCAGGGATTTGCTCAGTACAACTGCTGTACTTCAGAAATTAGGTGCAAAAATGGGTCTAAAGTTCAGTGGATAAGCAAATGATCTTGTTTGTTCTCCTGAATAACTACAGGAGGTAAAGGAAGCAGCACAAAGATTAGTGCAACCCATAGTGGCAGATTAATGTAATAGAAATGCACTTAACTGGTGTAACTTAGTTAATAACTTCCACTTTAACTAAAATATGCAGTCTTGACTGATGAAAAGCCATTCCTGCATGTACCTGCTAAGCCTCTGAACTGGCACACCCCGGGGTGAGATGGAGAACCAGACTGCACAGGGGCACAGGACTGACAGCAGCAAAGTTTCAGATACACTTTTATTTTCCCTCATAGGCAGTGATACAGCAAATTAACAACAGAAATTCACACGATGTGAACTCTCTGCATGGCTGGTTCGTTTTATTTACACCAGTCTGCCCTGTCCAGCCCTTTGCTGGCTCCTCGGCTCCCCAGGGCAGTGAGCTGTGGCAGCAGCTCGGCACAGTCTTTCTCCTATGAGCCGTCTTTCTTCCCAAGGGAAGCACTGAACGCTGGCCATAGCTCTTGCTCTTTGTGCAGGATCTCATGTATTTCAGCAATCAATTTGGAAAGATGTTTTATGGTGAGAAACAAATAGATGCCACAATCTTGACTCCAGTGTGTTTCGGTGATTTGGCCATAATTGTTTACTGTACCTTAATTTCTCCAGTACAGCTACTGATCTGTTATTTTTAGATTTCAAACCAAAATTGTAGCTGCCCATTTATTGCATGGGGACCAGTAACTGTCGTGGGCATCAGAATGATTCAACTGTGACCAGATACCTGCAGTTCATGCAAATCAGTGTTGTGTTTCTTTAAAAAAATGCAAAACCGAAAGGCCATCAAATCTTAAAGAAAGAAAGAGCAAACTTAAGCTAACAAATAAAGAAACCAAAACTTTGAGGAAGATATGATGATTCTGGGCTTCTGTTCTTGTTTTCATGTAATGGTCCACGGAATCAGCAAATGCAAACTTCTCAGGGCTGTACCCTAGCTGACTCCGGGCCTTGTCTATTCGGAATGTATGAGTGATAGAAATGTTCTGTACCTGCAGGGCAGAAGGATCAACATACAGAAATATGAATACACGGGAAATTGGAACACAGTCTCTAAATGGTAGCAGAGACACAGTTAAAGGATTTGTAAAATAACAACCCAGCCCACACTATTGTATTAATGTCCTGTTGCCATAGGTCACATTACCTTTACAATCGTTCATTCAAAAGGAGAACCTTGAAGGCCCAGAGAGGCAGTAAACGCTGCAAAGCAGAACCTTCTAACCTTGTAAACACCCACCAAAAATGTTCTACACTATGATTCTACTTAAGGTGGCCGATAACAGCCCCCTCTCCGGTGCCTAAATATCTTCAGAAGGAGGGCCCAAGTGACCAAAGCCGCAGAAGATCCTGGGCCTTTGAATGGAGGAGCTGAAGCAGCCTCTCCCCGATTGCAAGCATAAGCTCTCACCTTTTCACAGGTAGTGAGCATCATATGTTGCCTAAAATGTCCATGATGTGTGCATTTGTTCTGGAAACTGGAGGCTGAAGTAGTGATGGGTGGATTTTACTTTCTACAGACTTAATCTTAAATTATACCTCAGCATGAACGTGGATGTGTGCAACCTGTGAGAATCAAGAGGACTTTACCAAGACTTTACCTCATTTCTGGTCAGCAGTGGGGACAGTTCAACAAATGGCTTCAGCATCAGGTGAAGATATTCCATTATCGTGGCTGTGTAACAAAAAAATGCTGCTTGAGGTAAGAACAATGGATTGGTGAACCATTATGGTTTTGGCATATCTCACACTGTCCTTGATAACAAGGGATAATCACATACATAAGGACTTGGGGCATTGTTACTAATAGCAGCAGGACTACTTAGTCACAAGGGGTTGGATTTAAACTTAAAACTTCAGTCAGCCTGAATGAAGGTGCTTGTGTGAAAAGGGTTTGGAGAGTTGGTGACAGGTCTAGTGAAAAGGTCATGAAGCTCCATAAAAAATGTGGTAAGAACAAATTATTCCAAGTGGGATTGTGTCTTAGCTGCACATGGGTGTTGACTCTGGAGATAGTCATGCAGCCAAGCAGATACTTTTTCTGTAGTGTAATTCACAAAGACATGCAGTTTTACATTTAACTTTTTCTATTTATGCCATTAACCCCACCAAGTTGTACATCAGCGAAGTCCCACCTAAAAGCTGTTCCTATGGGTCTTAAGTAGAGATGATTCTGATTTCAACACACTGTGCAAAGCTGAACTTCACCCCTAACTGCTGCACACTACATGAGCCCACAGCATATTATTTTTACACATGAAATTGAAAATTGTTGGTAAATGAAAAAAAGCCCAATCGTGGTATTGCAATTAGGAATGAGGGTAGTGAGGACAAGAAAGAAATGTTGATATAGTGTTTTTACCTGATGCGTAAACTAAGGAAGTAGGAATACGTATCCATGGTTTACTGCAACCTAATCTTTCAAACTGAAAGAAATTTATAAAACAGTGAAAAAACCCAGAAAGCTCAAACAAGTTTTAAAGTATCAATATAGAAGATATTGGTGGAAATATTTAATGATAGAACAGATAAAATCATCATTGCTGTTACTGTGTAACTTTTAATTTTCCAGTAGATTTCCATTTAAATGTCACATGCAGGCACCTGGGTAATTTTCAAGTGGCAATCTTAATAAAGGAAAAACGAAGTTTGTAATAATTGATCAAAATGTCACAGTGTGCTGATAACCTGATTTAACAATTTATGGCTTTGAGCCCATCATTAAAATGATCTTTCAAAAGGAATGTATATTACACTATAGATTGATAATTACTGTTTCTGGTTTTTTGTCCGCTCAAAGTAACCCTTGTTAGCAGATGCATGCCTGAGAAGATAATGGCAGCTTGAAAGGGGATGCTGGTTTAGATGGTCCTTTGGTCTCTGTGAAGACAGTTGCTTTAATGTAGTATTTTACGTAGGCTTTGTGCTAATCACACCGAGCTTCAAGTAGGAATTAAACTCAGGTGCAGAATGGAACTCTTACACCCAAAGCAAACATACCAAATGTAGTTACATGCACACAAAAGCTGGAGTTGTAAAACACTCAAAGAAACTAATGCATTTGGAGCTACAGTAGATATTGTACATACAAGTGGAGTTAACCATTCAAAAAGGTTGAATTTTTCGCCATCATTAATGAAATACACCTGGCCACTCTGTTAAAGAGGGAGACACAAGTTAGTAAAAATAATACTGTGTATATCTTCACTCCTTTATCTCACACCTTATGAAGAGCTTAAAAATAACACAACAATATAAAATACACACGGATGTACCCACAAACTATCTGCATGTGTTTCTATCAGCTGCACTAAGGCATGCAGTGAAACTGGTGGCCAAGTGGTTTGTGTGGGTAACGTGCCTGGGTATGAAGCATCTGTTACAGAGTGGCTCTGCTGGGTAAGCAGAGCTTGCCCGAGGCACAGAGAGCGGTGCCGTGTCTGACTTGTGCTGCTAACGCCTGTTCATCAAACAGTGGGATGTGTTGTGCTCTCTGTCTGGTGCAAGCACAGCATAAGATACCTCTTCCCTTTGTGCTTTTACAGTTTTAGAAAAAGTAGTTTACTCTACTTTGAAAATCTTTCTAATATAGTTGAAAGGTAGTGCCTCCAGGTCAAATAAACCCCTGTTTTTACAAGGAGGAAACCAGTTATAATTATTTGTAAAACCAATAAGCCCAATAAAATGTGCTTCTATTTGCACATAGTAAAGGGAAGATATTATCAGAGCTCAGAACATGAAGTTCTGAAGTATCCAGGGGAATAAGGGATAAAACTGCCTGAACTTCCAATTTCATTTCTGAACACAGCAGACATTCATTGCTCATCTCCCAGAAATGGCAAATATTAGACTGCAAGAATGCAAAGATGGAGATACTCTTGCAGAACTACATATTCCAACCCTCAACACACTGCACAGCCAATGCTGCCAGATCCCACGCTGTTCGTGGCGCATTGCAAACTAAGGACACAGATGACAATGTAAGCTAAAGAACATTAATTACTGCTACTCCTGTAGTTACTATAGTGCAGGATAATATTGTACAGTTACTATAGTGGCAGGATCCACTGGCAAATGAAAGCTGTGGTGCTTTTATTGTTACTTACAGCTATGTAGTTCTTTTCAGGGGTGAGAGCTTCAGCAGCTAGAATTTGAGCTTGTACAAGATTCTCTGCATGCACCCAGTTCATTTTAGCAGAAGGATCCCCAAACTTGAAGCTAAGCAGCCCTCTCTCAATATTCTTCTGTAAACATAAACAAACATGAAACCAAAGCAAAATGGGGTTTAAAATGAGGTACAGTGCACTTTCTTGTCCAGCTAAATATAGGTTTGTTTCTATCTACCATCCCCCAAATCAATAGAAAAAGAATTGAGAGAAGTGCAGAGAGTTCTAAATATGGGCCTTGTGAAGAAGGATCAAAGAACATCTTGAACATGATATATCCTGAGTTTGCAAAGTGTGCCAGTCTATTCTAAGGATAAGTAAAATATTGTATGGAAAGGTAATATACAGTTCTGAATGATCCAAAAGTATTAACAAAACTGGATCAAATTAAAAAAGTAGTTTTGGTTGTGAAAAATGGAATGTAATGTTAGGTGTCACATTTTTCACAGGGACATTTTAGATGCTAAATGTGACAGTTGTGTCATCTTACAGTGAGCTCATAACAAATAAGTGTAAAATCTCAAATAGAAATTTAAAACCACTACAGTTTGAGGGTTTTTTAGGTGCTAAATACCACACCTGGAGTTTAAGTGAAATGACATTTGTCATTTGAAAAATTATGCTATTTAGAAGATGATAAAGTATATTTCAGCTGATTTCAATATAATTCCCTACCTCAGCCACAAATCACAACCATTATATGGTAATCTTGAGTCTATTTGTTCCTTAAAGCTGTGTGCAACTTTATATTGGACTGATGCTTTTAAAATAACTCATATAATTCTATAGGGATCACATTCGAACCCTGTACTAGGCCTACAATTTAAAGACAAGTGAAGAAGAGTAAACCATGAGCACCTCAGCTGTTTGCCCTTTTGTAACCTATTGTAGCAGAAGGTGATTTCTACTCCTTACCTTGTTTTATTGGGTAGTGAAAGCCCATAATAGTTCATACTGGAAAGAAGTTATTTTGATGTATCTCTGTTCATTACTATTTTAAACCATTTGGTCAAAGTTGCATGCAAACAGGCATTTGAATTATCATAGATTGGCCTGAATCTTATAACTATAGTAAGCATTCCATTATAAAGCTGGACTTACATGTGTTTGTGTTACAAAAAAGAGGCTTTTTTAATGTACTGTATACTTTTTACAATATAGTGCATGTGAACAAAGTTATATCCTCAGCAGACAGCTGAATTGTTGAATTGCTGCCCAATGAGGTCAGTCAATTTATAACACAAATAAGTGATTCTGTCTTATATCATAGAAATTTCTGCTGATTGAAACAATTAGAATACGTACTGCTAGCCTTGGCAAGTGTCTTTGCTCTTCTGGTCCATAGATTCCTGGTGGGCGAAGAACACACGTATAGAGTATTCCACCTCCTAGAAGGATTGGTAAGAGCATTCTTGAGTGACTTTCACAAGACTACGTTGCATCTTTGTTTGAACCAAAGACTGTGGTAGCAGAACTCACTCTGAAAGAAATTAACTTCACCATCTTAAAAACTAACACATATCAAAAAGTGTTGAATCAGCAGCTGGATATTAGGTTGGAAGAATCAGAACATGCAAAATAGCAAGGTAGGATACAGTGAAGTCCTGCCAGATTCATCAGATTCCTAGAAATGACCAGATATTCAAAACCTCTTTCTAACCAGTCCCCTTTGTCTCTGTGTCAAAGCAGTGCATGAATGTGCCAACTGTGGTGGTGAGTTTTCTGAAGTGAGCAAGTTACTGGTATGAAATTATTGATGGGAAACAGTGACTTGCTAGCTGTACAAGGTAGAGCTGAAAGGTTCTCTCCACACTAGGCACAGACAGCTCCCACTAGAATAGCTGTAGAAGCTCTTCATCAGTTCAGTGGGGGAAAGTAATCACTTTCCTAGTTTATCAGTTGCCTGGTTCATCCCTGTGGTGGTTTAGCCCTAACTGAACAATAACCAAACCACCCAGTTACTCCTCCCCAACTCAGCAGGATGGGGAGGAGAATCAAGAGAGAGTTCAAGAACTTTCTGGGCTGAGATAAGGACAGTTTAATAGAACGCCACAAAGAGTGGGCAGTTACAATGATGGCCAAAGGACAAAGAAAAACGAGCAATGCCCAGTGTAACTGCTCACCGCACTCAGCCTGGCGGCAGAACCGCAGTTCCCACACTGGCCCGGCTGCTGCCCTGATATCCCGAGCATGATGTCACATGGGATTGAACAGCCTGGCCACGGCCCCCAGCGGCAGCAGGGGAGAGTGACCTCTATCTTGGCCAAACCCAGGACAATCCCCTACTGTTCTCAGTAGTACTAAGAAAATGTACAAGTACTTGAAAACATGCAAAATACTCAATCCTGCTATGGCACAGGATCAAAATGGGATGTTTGGAACACTGACCAGTTCTAATTTCATTGACAAATGCAGAACTGTGTATTGCTCCTAAAATGAAGAGTGTCTTTGATGTGAAGAGCTGCTGAAGAAATTAGGAAAAAAGTCCTTTAGTTTTTAAACAAAATAATTGTGTTGAGATGGAATGCCCATCAATGACTTTGTACCCTTATGTAGCTCTCTGCAACGGTCAAGTGAAGAGAGTCTGTCTGTGTCCAAGGCTAAATTTAGCTCAGTATCACTTGGTCATGTAGAATCATGTTGCACTTTACATTAATTTGTTTTGCACTGGCAGTTATAGTGTCTCACAGGTGAGCTTAAGTATTCAAGTGTATGACTGGCCTCCTCAACATGGAAAACTTTGGGGAGCACTAATAAATAATTCTGGGCTATAGTATCAGGTGGCTGCTTCAGATTTTAATATATAAGTGGGGGGAGGAAGGGTAACAATTTAATCATCATTAATGTTTTACTTATGTTGCATAATACAGTGATGTGAAATACTTGGATTCGTTTCATTTATAGCTGTCTTCATCTTTTAAATTAACACTCATTGCTGCCATGTTAAAACTTGCTATGAACTAAAACCTATCTGGGAACTAAAAACAACTAAAAGGGGTTTTTAAGTGAAAATCTTTTTGTTTGTGTCAGGAGGTCAATATCTTGAATTTACAATTGCTGGACAATCTTGTCCACTGGAGGACTGATACAAGGTGTTAGTGAGGAAGAAGAAGAGGATGAATAAATTCCACTATCAATTCATGCTAAGACAGAAGTACCTGCTAGTGGAGTTCCATTAGCTGCTAGTACCATTTGTTCTGCAATTGATTTGGTTCTGGAGTAATGATCAACATGCTACAGAGAAAAAGCAAATATGTTTTTATCTGTTCTTGAGGTGATAAGGCAGAGTAGCATCTCTTCTCCACTAGTTTTCACTTATCAGATTGCTACAAAGACCTCAACATACAGAAGCCAAGGGGTATTGGTTTAGGGTAAACCACATGCATATTGCCAAGTTAAGCAAGCTTTTTTGTTTATGCAAATTAATTAATTTAATTTAATTAGTTAATTAATTTCATCACATTTGAGAAGCAATAAATATATGTATGCTTTGAATGCTGCCAAGAATGTAACCGATCACTACTTTGTAATCTGGATTTCTTTTTCAGGTAACGGGACAAGTCAAAAGCCAAGTTTTGAAGACATTACAATATTCTATTCACTTTCTTGTGGCAGTGTCCAAGAGAAAATGTTAGTTTATTTAAAATATTGTTCAATATTTTCCCTGTCCACCTCTACTCCTTAAAAGACTGTGAAGCACTTCATGGAGAGAGCACTTCATGCTCACAAGACCCAACTGTATATGCAAAGCACCCAGAACTACTTTCTCCTTTTTACATAAATGCAATAAAAACATATAAAACCAGGCTGTTTCCCATATCAGCTCTATGCTGAATATATGTCATCTTCAATACGGGAGAAACAGAAAATTCATATCAATAATAGATGCCTAAAGAGGCTCCAAACCATATAACACAATCCCTGTGTCCAGGTGGAATTTCATTAATGTTAACAGGACACTGTATGAGTTATTTTCCAAAACCAAGGACTTGATAGGAAACAAAGAAATATACACTGCAATGTCCATAAACCTGATGTGTCAAGGTTGTAGCGAACACCAACAAAGAGTGTAAAGAGCTTACTTTTTTCTTTCTTGGACCTGGATTCTGGTATCGGGCAAAACATTGTCGTGAATACTCCAGGCTTTTTTATAAACAAGAAAGTAAAGAAAGAGAAATCCTGAAAATATAAGTAAAATACCTTTTCTATAGGGAAGTATGGCACAGTTTCCTCATCGCCATCTTCGATAGGAAGCCCTCCGAACACCACATTTACTGTACTGGTGTATATCAATCTAGCAATGTTCCTTTGTTTGCAGGCTACAGCAACGTAGAAAGTAAATTAGTTTAGTGGAAAAATGAAACATGATGGTGAAAGAGTTTGTATGAGCTTTTACTGAGAAACCATTGAATAATAAAAGAGCAAATATTTCCTTGTTATGATTGGGTGGCTTAAAATGCAAAGCATATTTAAAGGGAACACATCAGTGTAGGAGGAAGTGCTTTGTAATCTGGCACATCCTAATGTGGATGCTGTGGGCTAATGCAGTGCCCCTGGGATGGCTGCTGCCAGCGTGCTGGGGTGGCTCCAGACAGGCAGCTGGCTACAAGGCCACCTGCTTCAAGGGCTGCATTAGATAGCAATGAGGTTTGCTGCTACAAAATACACATGGAAATAGTTAACTCCATACATGGACACAGATCCTGACATCAGGTCAAACACGATTACAAAAAGCTGGAGGAGTTGAACTACAGTGCTGGCTCTCATTTCACACTCCATAGCAGTACTAAGCATTAAAAAAACCCTCATGACATGCTTCCTTATCTTCTGCCAACAGTGTAAAGTATTTGGTAAAAAATGTTGTGTGCTATAAAGCCAAGTGGCCTTTGCTAAGTGGTATAACATTTTGACATGCTATACTAACACCCAATGGCAAGGTTAGACACGTACCATCAATGATGAATCTTGTTCCATGAATGTTTACGGTTTCAATCTCTTCTCTGTGCAGCTAAGTAAACAAAGAAATTGTGCATTTTGGAATAATAATACATTTTAAATTCAATAGAGGACTGTTACAAATGTCCCCAAATAGAGGTAACAAGTTTAGTGCTTTAATTACAAAAAAGATCATTTAGACTGCTGTTTCAGAATTCAAGAAGTCAAATAGGACTTTTCTCAACTAGGTATTTTTCTTGTACTTTTACAGACTAGCCTCCTTGAAGCAAAGAGAATCATGGTGCTCCTGAACACACATTCCCAATGATGATACATCTTGCAGCAATAGGTTAAATACCCATATTGCAGTGGTTCCCAGTGACAAATTCCAAGTATGCATTGCTCAACTGCAAACATCTTTGAATGAGCTATTCTATCCAGCTAAAGCAATTATTTAATAAGAAGAACTTCAGTAAAGTAAGAAAAGGGTGATGGTGCTGTGTTTGTAACTCTAATCATAAAAATTGTGGCTCAAAGTCCTGACTCAAATATATCCCACTAAAGGCAACCAACTAAGACTTGAAACACAGCCATTGTTGTAATTTAGTTATAGAAAATAGTTATATAGAAAATAACTTAAAATTTAGCTCAGGTTCTGTTCCTCCCACTGACTTACAGCTAGGGAAGAATCAGGCTTTTGGAGGCCTCTGCCTCCCTTGTCTTTCTTTTTGCCTTACACTATTTCAGAACTCTTAAATGCCATTTCCAACTAAAAATCCCTCCCAGGCTGTTGGTGGAGCCTCTAATGGGTAGGGAATAATTTCACAACTAGGAAGACAGTACTGTAAGCAGACTGCTTGCAGACAGCACCAGTTTGCACAGAACTATTTACCAAAACAGCATGGATATGCCTTCAGGCTCTCAGGATAATTAGAAGAGATAAAATCTATCATGCAGTGTTAATTAAGCCTCTGATCCTCAGTGTGGGCAGTCACATAAGAGGAAACATGCAACTATTTGAACTCACTTGCTCTCTTCCTGACATTCCGTATGAAGCTACGTGAAACACACAGTCGGCACCTTCACAGGCTGCAAATATGGCATTATAGTCCCTGACATCTGCCTGTAATACATAAGAGAAGGTATTTGGCTTGAAATCAACCTGCAGGTTAGCATTTGTCATGTAGTGGGTTAGCACAGGGGGAATGCATTCATGTAACTGTGTTCCTATGCGGGACTGACAACTAGGCCCATTCAGTTCTTGCTGACAATCATACTTTTCTTCCATAGAACTCAAAGGACTTCAGAGTTCTTCTGAGTTAGGAGGAGAGGTGGGTTCTCTGTGCTACCACTACAGGTTTCATTGTTATTTCAGATACACTAAAATCAGTTGACCAAAACTCATGTGGGATATTGAGAGTTTAAAAGATCCCTTCCAACTCCTGTCATTCTGTGATTCTGGAAAAGGCAAATTAATTCACTTTGATGTAATAACTATAACCATGTCATACCATACCTGGATACATACTGCTCCACTGGGAATTTCCCAGATAGGTTTGTGTATGTCGTACAGAACAACTGAAGCTCCTGTGTTGGCAAGAGCACATCCCAGCTTGTATCCAAAATAGCCTCCACCTCCTGTCACCACTGCTCTCATACTTCTTTCCTTCAGAGTGCCAGCATTTCCAGTCACTTTGGAGTTAGAGGTATAAGTTTCCTGTCAGTGAAATACTGTCTCCTGTTACCAGACACATGTAGTAATTTCCTCTCCATGCTGAAAATAGCTCCATAGTGCTCCTGGATGCAGATGATTCCAGTGAATTTCATGTTAACAAGCTCTATTCACAGCCACAAAGGTTTACTTTGATGCAACCTATTTAAGTAAGATAAAAGACAAAAGCAAAACACTAGATACAAAATTTCTAGATGTCAAAGATTACTTTAAAAAGACCCATTTATTTTTTCTGCTTATATTAAGTTTGTTAATAATATTTTTCATATTTTATGAACATTTAAAATGTCTGTATGCTATATTAGAGACAGCATGCTGAAAACACATAGCAGAGGCTACGTTTCAGGTTAAATATTTTGCAAGTGGTATCCTGAATAATAATAAAAATCCCCTATAAATAAACAAACAAATAGCTGTGTTTCCCTAGTGAGTAGAACATGAATTCAAAGGTTTTCCACAAGTGGGTCAGGATTAGATTACAGACTATAACTTTTTATTGGCAGAAGAAAAATTGCTGTCTACATGAAATGTATCTCCTCATCTCAGTTCACTTCCTTCTGGCCTATGTCACAAACTCATGAAATGGCCTTTGGAGGTCAGACATGCTATACGGCCAGAGCTGAATTTGAAATCTTGAACTGTCAGGAAAACTAAACATGAACATATTGCATTTAAACTTCTGTGTTTAAAAAACAAGCAAGGAGAGCCAAGCAGAACAGCAGTGGGGCGAAACTTCCCCTTGAGCAAAAAAGAAATCTTTAATGCTTCTTGCACTTGTCCATGCTTTATCACAGATATTTGAGAAAAGTGGTATTTTCAGCTCCTAAGTAGTGGCAGATGAATGTAAATTAGTAATACACTGTGTTTTTGACATTGTGAGTGGAGTTGAGACATGAGGATTTAAGGAGAGGGGAGGAACACCTTATGCTTACTTTGTATCTTTAAAAGGTATAGTGGAGAGCAAGGCTATCAAATCCCACCTTTCCAGGGGGACAAGAGTAAAATAAACACTACTTGACATAAAGAATCAATGAATATATTAAGAAAAATGTAATAGTGAATCATTTACTTCTTAAACGTGGAAGTTCTTTCCCATCCATACAACAGAGGTCAAGGGTTCACCACTGACAGACAGGGCATTTTAGAGGCTGTAGCTACCCATTTCCTTAGTTACCCACATACCTTCCCTGTGCTGCAATAAAAGATTAAAAGCCACCTGAGCTCTTGCCAGTATTCTCTGCATCTCACTTGCAAATGTGCCAGGGAAAGCACTGCTGCCAGGGGAACGTGGGGCGGCTGCCACGGAAACTTGTGCCCTGGTCAATGCCCCCAGGGCCCTCAGCACCTCTCAGCTCCCCTCAGGGTCCTCAGCACCTCTCAGCTCCCCTCACGGCCCCTCAGCTCCCCTCATCAAGGGCCCTCAACTCTTCTCAGCACCTCTCAGATTCCCTCAGCACCTCCCAGCTCCTCTCAGCCTTGCTCAGCACCAGCACGGCCCAGTTGGGCTCCCCCAGGCAGGAACGGCTGCTGGGGCTGTTTCCCCCCGCCCCACTGGGGCCATTGGCTCCAGTTTGTGGGTGCCTGCGGGATCCGATGGGGCCGAGGTGCAGCAAGCGGCACGGGCAGATCCCGCCATGCCACAGTAGACGTGTCATGGCTGGGCTCTCACCTCCACAGCCCCCTACCTGCCCTGCACCGCCACTGCCTCCACTGCCCTGCTGATCAGCTGCACCAGGCTCCTTGGGGTCCCGCAGCACGTCATGGGTCCCACTCATGCCACAGCATCTCTGGCATTCCACTGCACCCACAGGCTCCCACAGCTCCCCCCCCACCCCGCCGCCCAGGACATACTCACTTCACAGCAACTTTGGAATTCCACAGCCTTCCTATTGCTCAACCCGCAGCATCCCTGGAATTCCACTCATCCCACTGCATCCTTTGGGATCCTGCAGCATCCCTGGGATCCCACAGCACCCTATTATGGCTCTTACCTCAATGTGTCTTCATACAGCTGAGACTGCTGCAGGAAGGCATCCTGTCCTGTCGGCAGCCAGGGCTCTGCCCACACTGAGATACTCGTTGCACAGGTTGTTCAGGAAAAACACACCACCTCTCGATTACCAGTCGGGTGATCGATGGTGGGACATGGCTCAGAGAGATGCAGAGCATCAGAAACACTTGCAAAACAGCCAGAGTCCCCAATGAAGAAACGTAATCATGAATAAACGGGCACTGAGGTCCCTGCCCTCCTGAGCTGGTAGCGGGTCTGCGCAGCTCTGTGGTCACTTGTGCCTGGGAGGATGTGAAAAGGGTCAGGAGCTGCAGAATTTCAGAGTTACCCATCCCAGGCAAAAATTACACTTTCAATGTGTTTACCTCTGCTGTTATAGCTAAGCCATGTCTGAATGCTGATATTAAATTTTAATCATTTAAAGACACACTTGCAATTACATTAAAGCATAAGTAGCTCAAACAATAGCCAGCTTAAACTAAGACTCAGTAAAGTCTGGCAGAAATGAGACAGCTGGCTCTTCCAAACTGATATTGAAAATCATCTTAAAACTTAAAATACTGGATCTATAGTAACAGTAAGTAACTGAATGAAGCCTGTTAGTATTAATCAGTAGACAGTGATATAAGACGTGTCTTACCTGAAATAAATCAGAGGTGTGACATTACAGGACTAGGACCCCTTTGGGACTCATAGAGAATTCCTCAGTCCTTACTGAGGAGCAGCCAAAACAAGGCCACAGCTGGCACTTCTCATTGGGCTGCACTCAGCTGTCTGGTGTCTCTTCCGAAAAGCATTGCTGCAATCCAGGATGCAGTCCTGAGTTATTTATTAAAAGCAATATATGAAAGATTCATAAATAACTAATTTAAAGCAAGTTAATGTTAGCAGAATCAAAATGCTGGGAAGTAGTTTTACTCGTAGGAAAAAAGGCTTACGCTGTTCCTCCTGCAGTACTTGCTTGTCTGTCAGCAAGCTCCACCTCTGCGTTGATAAATTGTGAACTTAACTGGCATTAGTCAAACCTGACTAAGCGGATAACGGTGTCATATACATGGAGTTTCTTTAGGATTCCTGACAACAGGTGGGCTGAGCAGTGCGACTGCTAAGGGAAGATGTACCGTGTGAGTTCAGTTTGTAGGGACAAGGACAATCTCCCAGTGCAAATCCAGAAGATACCAGGCATTACTGCTTTCAATCCACACAATTATTTGTTTAAAGAAATAAAATATAGAAAAACAACAGAGTGAAACAAATCTCTGATCATGTGAGCTGCAGTGGTAACTGTGGTTGCTCATGTATTTTCCTGTCACTGTCTTTTACCTATAATGTTTTATTCTTGTAGGGTTGCTGTTAGGCCTCCTGTGTGCCCTGTAAATTTAAAGATGCAATAGAACAATTGCCATAAACTTGCTGGTTTAAAAAATCCTGTAAAATGCTAACACAAAGGGAAGATAAATACAGTGGAGATAAACAGATGTCAGAGCTTTTCTGTCGCTCTCTTCTGTGACCCACAGAGCTTTCCCGCTCCATGTGGAGTGCAAGAAAGGGAGCAGCTGCTCCCTGCTGACAGCAGAGATGGTCCTGAGAAGATACTTGAGACAGGCAACCTTATGTGAAAATTCATCTGGGCTAAAGCTGGTACTTGTGCATGTAGTACACATGTAACACCTGTAGCTCATGGAGTAAAACTCAACCAAGGAGCAATTAGTATAAGTCTTAAGAAGGGGAAGAAGAGAAAGGCTGGACTCTCATTCGAGTCTTAGTGCTTTACTTGTCTGCTCATCCCACAATGGTAATTTGCTGAAGGAACAGTGTGCCAGCACCGGTGCAGAGTTACAGAGAACATGACTTGGCTTAATTTACAAGGAAAGGCTTGCTGAACTCCAAGGTCTAACATGCCCTCCTTCCCCCTTCTCACAGGCTCCTTAAAACAGTATTTGGTTCAATGAATATTTATTATTGCATTGAAAGGATATTATTTGAATTACAAACACACATAATGTTATTTATCACATTTCTACAAGGCTTTTGAACAGTAAAACTATTTTACATAAAATGACTTTTAGTCCTCTCATCACCTGTTATTTATAAACATTTACTTTTCATATTTTTGGTACTATTTCCCAGGTCTTCATAATTCCTCATACTCACATACAGCAGCTGTAGCAGCAGCTTCATCAGAGCAATTGTTTAATCAACCTTGTCTTCATTGGAGCTACTCAACATGTTACAGCACTGAAGTCCTACAACGTTTCCTATTCTTCCAGTTCCTTACCAATTTCTTAAATTTCTTTCCAATTTCTTCTTTCTTTCATTTTTAGAAAATCAGTCTCAGCATGGAGCAATCCACCAATGAATATCCATTAAAACTATTCCTGCTCCCATTAGTGGTGAACTCTCGTTCTGTGACACTGCATTGTCCTTTGAGAACGTTTCTTGATGTGTCTTGTGTTTTCCCTTTTGGGAGAGCAGGAGGAACTAGGTGGTTGAGCTCTTTTTAAACAAGACTAGAGAGATATCATCATAATAATAAAGTCCACAGTGACTGAGGAATGTACTCTGACCAGATCATTAATACTCTGAAACAAAATTAGGTCTTCTGGAACAGGTGGGTAGTTGTTCGATTTTAGAAGAAAGAAAGAATGATAAAACTTAACAAAATGCCAAAAGCAAACACCATTTTCAGGAAAGTGTGATCTTCTTGGCAAGTAGGTCTTGTTTTAAGATAATGATCCACAGAATCAGCAAATGAGAATTTCTCTGGTTTGTAACCAAGTTGATTTCGTGCCTTGTCTATTCGGAACGTGTGAGTTACAGTAATGTTCCACACCTAAAATCCAAAAGGACAGTTATGGAAGTGGCTTTAATAGCTGATTTTCTAGAACTTGGATGAAAATATGGCAACAAAGGTATGACAGTGGAACAAAAAAATGTTGAATAAAGACACACACTATAATATACATTTTGGAGCGTGTTTCTGTCACAGAATCATAGAATGGTAGATGTTGGAAGGGACCTCTAAAGATCATTTACTCCAATCCCCCTGCTAAAGCAGGACACTGCTTTAGATCAGGTCACTCAGAAATGTGTTCAGGCTAGTCTGGAAACATCCCAGAGAAGGAGACTCCACACCCTCCCAGGGCTCCTTCATCTGAACAGTAAAAAGTTTTTCCTTAAACTTAAGTGGAACTTTTTGTGTTCCAGCTTTTGTCCATTACCCCTTATCCTGTCACTGGGCACCTTAGAAAAAAGTGTTGCCCCATGCTCTTGACATACACTTTTCAAATACTTTTAAGTATTAATGGGTCTCCCCTCAGTCTCCTCTTCTCCAGACTAAACAGCCCCAGTTCCCGCAGCCTTTCCTCATATGAAAGATGTTCCAGTCTCCTGATCATCTTGGTGGCCCTGTGCTGGACTCTCTCCAGCAGTTCTCTGTCCCTCTTGAGCTGAGGAGCCCAAAACTGGACACAGGACTCCAGATGAGGCCTCACCCGAGCAGAGTAGAGGGGGAGCAGAACCTCCCTCAACCTGCTGGCCACGATGCATCTCAGGATGCCATTTGGCTTTCTTGGCCATGAGGGTACATTGCTGGCTCATGCTTAGTTTATTATCAATCAGGACTCCCAGGTCTCTCTCTGCAGAGCTGCTCTCCAGCAGGTCAATCCCTAGCCTGTCCTGGTGCATGGGGTTCCCCAGGTTCAGGACTCTGCCCTTGTCCTTGTTGAACCTCATGAGGTTTCTCTCTGCCTAACTCTCAGGCCAGTCAAGGTCCTGCTGAATGGCAGCACAGCCTTTTGGTGAATCAGCCAGGTGAATCTGTTGAGAGCTATCAGATGAGCTGACATAGCTGACAGATAAAGAGCCAGAGCTCAGTGGAGTGGCTGCAGAAGGAGTTTATTATACCAATTTCTCACTTGTGAACATGAGATACAGAACTAAGGAAATCCCATACAACAGATCAGCATATGTCTCTCTGACTGGCTCTTCTGTACAGACAAATGTGTTATGGGACAGGATGAATGTTTTGGAGGAGAGCTCTGTGGCTTCTTGACTTTGCCAAAATGCATTATCTGAGGAGGGGAACACATGAGCTTTTGGAGAATCATACCCTCCACCTCTAAACCTCTGGTACCTGTCAAGGTGCTTAAGTTGCACAATCTCAGTGATTTCTACTTCAGATAAAGAACTAATGTAGAAGTATTTATAAAACCAGAGAAATTATGGAATAATTGAAAAAAACCACAGCAGAAGTAACGAGGTCCATTCAGTCCCTTCAGCTTCCTAGTATGTTACATGCTACAATATAGTAAGAGATTAGATAATAGATTAGTTAAAGCATTTTGGCTTGTATTATAAATCATAATACTGTACAAAACCATAAGTTAGATCAAAATGAATTTGTCCAGAAGTGGGGTTTTATTTCCTTTTTTTAAACTCACTTCTCATTTTAATTTAGAATTACTTTTAGTGGACTTTCTAATTATTGGCTAGCCTAGTATTACAGTAGCTGCTACCACTTTGACCAGAGACTCCTGCTCTGTACACTTGGGTCCTCCTCCTTTAACAAGTAGTCCCACAGCATATGAGAGCTTGCTGGAACTGATGATGTAGTGCCTGTTTTCCTCTTTGTGCCAGTTCCATGACAGTCAGTCTGTCTTGCACCTCTAGGATGTTTCTCTGCATCATCTGATCTTAAAGCAAAGACATGTTTCTGACAATTTTATAAGGGGTGGCCAGGATGAGACGTAAAAATCAGGCTACAAAATGACTGTATAAGCCCTGAATGGACTGTGCCCTAAGCAGAAAACCAGTGCTCTAATGCAGACAATCTTGTTTGCATCCAAAGGACGTATCACATACCTCATGAGAACTATCAACGTTCTCTTTTCTTGTATATATTTACCTCATTCCTTGTCAAGAAAGGTGTAAAGCTGAAAACTGGCTTTAGTATCAGGTGCAGATATTCCATTACAGTGGCTGTGAAACAGAAAGTTACTTTAATGACACAGCTGGATAACAGTAAACTGAGATAATGCTGACATTGCACATCCTGTAATGCTTACTGGTATCAGAGGATGCAATTAAGGTGCTAGAAGGCACTGTTTAATCTATGAAGTACATGATGGGCTCAGTTTATGAAGAGCCTTTAAACATGATCTTGTCTAATTAATGCCAAATGATAATTAGGATAATGTTAAGGTATATAATTCCTACAGTTTGGGTCCTTGCATTTTATAAAACCATTATGTAGTTTTATAAAAATAGGAAAACAAAGAATAATTTAAGAAGTGCAATAATGAAGAGTTTATTTTACTATTTTTACCTGTTATATGGACCAGGAGAACAGGAATATGTATCCAGGGTTTCTGGTAGCCTAATTTTTCAAACTAGAAGGGATATAAAAGGAAAAAAATAACAGAGAATTTGTACCAAATTGAGAGCATCAATGAAGCATGAGAATGTTGGTAAAATAAGCATCTAAACTTTTTTTTCCAGTTAATCTTCCTACCTATACTGTTAGTAAGAAATGCAATTGAAACCCACTACTCATACTTCAGTGCCCACCTCCCACCTTTCAAATGCAATTGGATGTTAAAGGGGAAACAATGCTATGCCCAAGGGGCACCTGACTGAGACTGGAATACTTAACTATACTTAGATATAGGCCCATTTCTATACTGATTTAATTCCCTGAAGGAGAATCCTTCATAATTCTCTCTGGGAGACATTTCTGTATTGGTATTGCAGGATCAAAACTTCAGCTTGCCTCTAAAATCCCAGCCTGATGTGTGTAGTGTGACCTGATCTAGGTGAACCTGCTTCTGCAGGGGGTTGGACTAGATGAACTCTAAAGGTCCCTTCCAACCCTACCATTCCATGATTCTATGAAAATGTAATGTTGCCTTTTCTTAGCTTTTAAGATATGGTTCTAAATGGCCTTCCCTGTAAAAGGCCTGCCACATGTGAGCAATAGCACTTTTCATGCACTATGAGCTTGCTTTACAGTAATGTTGCTGTTCTGCAGTGGGTTCTACACCTCCCAGCTAAGTTATCACAAAACAAGAAGAGCCAAACTCCCCAATTACGCACATCCAAAACTTCCTTTGAACCCAGTGAGACTTTGAGATAGGCAGGGAGAACAGGACTGGCTTCAGTGTTATATAATTGAGTAATTAATGCGCACTGAACTCCATTTGATATGATCCTTTAGTTACAGATCTGAACAGGGCCCATAGGGTGCATTAGAGCTGAATGTGTGTGTGATACATACTAAAGGGATTATCCATTCAGAAAATATGACGTTTTCACCATCATGTATGTAATAGGCCTGACCACTCTGTTAAAAAAGCAAAGAAAAAGAGTCAGAAAAACAGTCTACATAGGATGCTATTTTCTTTCTCTCTCATACCTACCTGTCTTTCTTGGTTCTGTGAATAAGGTGCCAGCATGTCTACTGTGAAGGTACTCAAATCAGCTCAGTAAACTGCCTTCACTGGACTTCAGTGGGATCTCAAACCTCTCTTCATACTTTAGGGAAACCTCATGGTGGCAGTAGAGCTATTCATGATTAACCATGGTCTAATGCAGATCAGGGCTTGGTTTCATGATCTAGTAATCCAACAATTAGAGCATCTAGTTCTTCATGATGTGCAGGGGACAGAATGACCTTCTTGAGTCCAATAGAAGTAGTAACACTAACAGCATTTAATAAATACTTTTTCTCTTGAGATCAAGTTCCAACTCTGGCTAATTTTCTGATTAAAACAATTTCAATATATACATTCTATGGGACATGTCCCAGTGCCTGAACTCAGTTTTGGCTTCTAGTCTATCTTTTTCCAGCTTTCTAAACATGGAGGCAATTCTTCCTTGACGCTATGCTCTGGCTGAGGGGTCTATCCAACTGTGAGCACTATGAACACCCAGGCACCCAAGCAGACCCTGGGAGTTGGACATAATGGTATTCTAAACAGCTGCACAGCTTCTAAGCACTTAACTAGTTGACACCACATGGAGCGATGCTGAGACATTTCTGTACCTGTTGTCTATATCTTCCTACCAATATAAATGAAGCTGGAACCTTCAGGAGCTGTGAATGTAGCAGCTGCTGCAACACTGTCAGTTCTATAATGCTTCACAGTTCTCTGATTATTGTTGCAATTAAGACCAGTAGAAAAAAAAAAAAGAAAAACCTTTTAAAATTGTGCATTCATTTTGTAGCTCTCTTTTTGTAATTTGCAACCCTGAAAATGCAACTGGAATGCCTCAGAATTGTTGCTCTAAATTTTATGCACCTGGAATCAGAATCCTTATTTTCAAATGAATAACAATATATAGATTTGTATGATGGTGAATATATATGGTTAAAAACACTATTTCCTCCAATCAAACAGGAAATTACCTGTTTTCAAAACAGAAAAAAACCAGCATCAAGGTATTAGCAGAATGTATTTGCATTTGCACTGTCCATGTGCTTGTGGAGCCACACACCATTTTTGAGAACTTAGCACACAACCTTCTGGAGGATCTTTTGTGTCAAAACATCAAAAATTAAACCTGTTTGAGAGCTAAAGCTACGGGGGCACAATGTTTCTATTGTTTACTTACAGCTATATATCCCTTCTCAGAGGTGAGAGCCTCAGCAGCTAATAAGTGAGCTTGTACTAGGTTTCCTATATGAACCCAGTTCATCTGAACCTTGTTATTCCCAAACTTGAAGTTGAACAGTCTGCGCTGGATATTTACCTGTAGAAACAGAAAACATGAAATAATTAGTTTTCTCCTTTATTATGCAGTATAACATGTTCGGTTTGGCTCAGCCTGAATACTTAGAGCTGGCTGTATTTGTGTACAATTTCAGCACAAGGAGTGTGTCACAAGGAAACAAAAAAGCCAATTAGTTGGTGGTTTTACAAACCAAGGACTATTGCATGGCTACACAGTGGTAAAATACAGCAGCATTATAGTGTTTGGCTGAAAATGAAGTGCATATTTAAAAGACAATACTTCCATCAAATGAAGAGGGATGCAAACCTAGTTCTCCTACCGTGGCCCTTCTGCCTGACATTTTTTTTTCCTTTCACTTAAAAGTACCACTTTTCTGCAATGCTCATATCGTACTGTTATCTTCCATCACACAAGCTGTCACCCAGCTTTCACAACAGTTTTCCTGGAGGAATGGTTAAGAACTGTAATCAAGGTATTTCCACTTGTGTTATGCCCTTACAACTACTTGTAGTGTCCTCCAGAGCTGACTACATAACACATACGGCTACTCGTGGCAGGTGATGCGGCTCTTCTGGTCCGTATATGCCGGGTGGACGAAGCACACAAGTATGGAGCTCATCCCCTCCTTGGAGAGAGAATAAAACATGATTTTCAGACATCTTTGATATCAACATATGGCTGACACATACTGTCTGAATTTTACACTGTTAAAGTAAAGGATCAATCTGGTCATCTGTGTGATTGGACTTCCCAGTAACTTGTTTTCATTTCGATATGCAACTGAGTTCTATAGCAGTAGTGCAAGAGCCTAGCTTAGCAGCTTGAAAAATTGAGCCCTTCTGACCACAGCAGAGTGTGAAGAGGGACAGGACAAACTGCACTTCCCTACAGATACACCTCCTGCCTGATTGACTTTTGCTATTTAATATAGATATAAGTTGAGCACATACACACTTGTCCATCACTGTACACACACACACAATACTGGAAGAAGATAACTCAATTTGCTACATTTAGACAGCTTGCTCGCTTGCAGCTCAATGGCATCACAAAGGAATACAAGAGATTCCTTAAACAGAGGCTTTCAAATGGGAATAACTTAAATCAAAATGAATACTTTAAGCTCTACAAGTGAATCAGTAAATAGTCTGACTCTGAGAATCATCACAATCACACCTTTTGTGCAGGAAAGTGTAACAGACGGTAGGCACTTGCTCAGTGGTTAATCAAAGATGTTAAAATTGAATTCTCAGCTAATTTATGTTTGCCAGCTTTTCAGTTCAGTGAAATCAGTAGGACTAGCAAAATATATGCAAAAACAAAGATAAATATGTATGTAAAATCAAAGATAAATATTTCTTTTGCCACATACAGATAGATTTTTTAGCCACAGCTATTCATGCATGTGTAACTTCTGAAGTCAACATGACCCTGATACGGCCAACCTGTTTAAGAAACTGTAGTAATTCTTGTCAGATGCCTGCAAGCCTGATTCTGAGGGAGATTCTGAGAATGACCTACTGGGCAGTGTTTAGATATTGGTATTATCAGAGAAGCTCGAAGTGACAGAACAAATGGGAAACAAAAGCATAAATGCTGTTTTTGCCATAGAACTTGTGAACTTTTAAGAGGGTCAGAAGAAGTAAAGTTACATTTTCTGAATTCTCCCATCTATCATTTGCATATAATCTTATATACCCTGTCAGGGTATAACAAAAAAAGCCCCATTCACTGAAGGGAGGAGTGAAATCAAAGAAATTAAATCATTATTTCTGTTCAAGTATACTATTTATTGCTACATTAGTGACTAGAGAATGGAATACCCATTAGCACTACTAATGACAGGAAAAACCCAAATGTTTTCTATGTACCTTTGAGTAAAGATCCATTAGCAGCAAGCACCATTTGGTCTGCAATTGCCTTTGTTCTAGAATAATGATTGGATTGCTATAAAGAAAGGCAGAATATGATCAATACTTTAATGACATGATTGCATTTGTAAAGGCAAACTTACTGTTTATGTTTGATAACATTTACACCTAGCCACCTTGTAGGCATCAGCTGAGTAAAACCAAACTAGAAATAACAAGATTTAGCAAATATATACTTTGTTTATGACAAAGAAACTTTACAGCCTTACATTTCAGTTGCACAAGTTTAGCTTCAGTGTGAATTTATGCCCAGGAGTATTTATTTAACTCACTTTTGATGTTGGATGTACTGAATAAATTAATACCAAGCCACATGTCAATATCAAATGTTCTGGGGGAACAGGTAATTACATGTTGAAAAAACATCCATTTTGAATCAAGGTTAAATCTAAAATTAGAAATTCAGACTTTCCTAAAATATGTTTTCATTTCTTGTTGAAGCTATTTGGGAAGTTACAAATAATTGTCTCCCAGTAGTATCTTTTACTATTAACTTTAAAAACTGTACCTAAGTCTATTTAAACAACAGGACTGTGGACACAGTCAGTGCATACTGCCTTAGCTATCACTTATCCACACCAGGATATTTATGCAGCTGTTGAATTGTGCATTGCTATGCTTAATATTGAAAAATACACCCAAAAATCCCACCATGGCAACTCTTTCTACTCTCAGGTGGCTTAATCCACCTGCTCCATCAACCTTCATTCCCCATCTGCCTCTGCTGGTTGCTATGTTATATGATCACCATTAGAGAAAGCACACCATTCGGGCTCAGACACATGCAACTACTTGCAAATTGCTCAAATGCTTTCTCAGAAATCTGAGGTGCTGTGCACAAACTAACACCAGCTGCCTATATTGGGAGGCACAAACAGAGTAGCAGTCAGTCCTCCTGAGGATTCCTGGACACAGGATGTACACTCTAAACCCAGAGCTTTTAACTGCAGGTGGTGTGCTGGGAGGAGGAAAGAGTGACCAGAATGCATAGAACTTCAGATTTCAGCTAGACAGCCTCTCCTAAATGATCACAATAAAGAAGGAAATGGTATTCTAGAGCAGCTCTGAGGTGATTGCAACTAGTGTCTGGCCTGCAGCAAGAAAGGAAGGTTTGAGAACTTCAAAACAGCAGAATTGTGTGTGATAAAGATGTAGAATTTTATATTTAACAATAGTCTTCAATGCAGAGGCTCCCAGGAGCCATAACATTCAGTATTTACGTAGTGGATGGTTCTCTGAAAGCCTTTCTTCTTAAAATATTATTGTTAAGTGTCACATCCTGCTTTTCTCAGTTATTTTTAGGTATTTTATCATCTCACACCTGTCTAGTTATAGCAGATTAAAGCCTCTATGATTTCACTATTTCTTCATTGATCGTGAGTCAGTTTTTATTAATGAAAAATAGTTTCATGGAATTTGATGTGATTACAGCAAAAGAGTTTCTGTTCTAAGAAAAGCCTTCACATAATCTATCCTTCAGAGCACAGTAAATGCCACACCATCACATGAACAAAATACCTTTTCCAGTGGAAAATATGGCACAGTTTCTTCATCTCCTTCTTCAATGGGATTCCCACCAAATACCACATTCACTGTACTGGTATATATCAGTCTAGGGATATTTCTTTGCTTGCAGACTACAATGGTATATAAAATACATTATTTTCATACAAAAATAAAGAATGAAAAACAACACATGAACTGGCAGCTTCTCTTTTTGAAACCAAACATGATATTTATAGAAAAAGTAATGATTTATTTTTAACATTAACTTATCATTTAATATAGCATTATCTGTCATTCAGCTGAAATATCTACTATGTAAATATTACACACTGTAGTCACCAAATGTTTCATGGTTAGGTACTTGCAACTATCACACCACCACTAGATTACAGTCATCATCTAGATGAAGGAATTATCTTGGGTGGGGAAAAATCCTCTTTTACTTCAGAAGTATTTCTTAAAACATTTTAGTTTTACAAATTGAATAAAAAGGAGTTGAGTAAGAACTTTCCTAGTGATCAAATAGGACTGAAAACTCCCTGCTTCTTTCTGTAGAGATAGTATTGCAGAGAGCAGCCTGTCTGTGGACCATTATTTTTGCCCTTCTTTCAGCAGTGAGCAGCAGGCAGTACTGCTTCTTGCACCACAATTTCAGGGATGCCTGTGCAGGAAATAAAGTCATAGAAGGAAATGTTCTAGATCTCCCTGGTGCGTGACAAAACTGCATTTGTCTCAGTCTGTTCATAAGAGACAAATGAGGTTAGCAAGAAACATGCTGTTAGTGTATAATCACTAGCACCTTAAATACAAAATAAATATTATTTACAAAACAAAGACTTAATTAGGGTTTCCAGCCAGGTATGAAGATATTATGTCTAAATTCTGCTGCATATATGTAATTCCAAACTTGAATAACAAATTTCCTTCTGATTTAACAATAGTTCTAAAGCTATAGTGAATTAATATTCAAAGTCAGGAATTTCTAGAATCTACAGAGCAGTGAGCCCATTTGGCTCATTTTGAAAACAATGAATGTAATTACCGTGTTGTAAATATTTGGAACAAAACCAATAATAAAATCTATGATGAAAATGTAGATTAACAGGTTCATGCTCCTCCCAGATCCTTGTGTTTTTGGGAGCATATGGAAATTTAACATGACACGTTTCTGTGGGTTCAGAGGTTAGAGTAAGAAGAAAGGAATATGTGGCACCTCTTCCCTCTAATTCATTTAGAGTTTTACTTGCCTACCATTTCACCCTAATTATTTCTGCTTTTTTTTCAGTAATAACCCACAGGCAGAATGAAAAAGAGTCTAAATAAAAACTGGTTTTGCTATTTGCTTTTAGATTTTTTTTTTTTACATTTCTTTTTTGAGGGAAAAGCAAAGAGAAAGTAACTTTGGTATTTATGATACACTTTGAGATGTTCTTTCTAGAACTACTAAATCTACTAACTTTTTCTGGAAACAGGAGTTAAAATGCAGTATATAATAAAAAGGGATCACATTAAGACTGTCACAAAGGACAGAAGATTCTCTTTATTAATGTCATAGAATAATAGCTAAACACACTTAGCACACCTATGGCTCCTGTTACCAAATGTTTACAACCCAACAAACAGTACAATGTTTCTCACACTGTTTCTATGAGGAAAGAGGATAACTTCTCTACTACATAAAGGGAAAACGTAACCAGTACACAGAGGAGAGCTTAAGCAGGTCTGCCAAGGAATGAAAT
>WBNH01006322.1:225190-277734 GCA_013401255.1 Urocolius indicus | reverse complement strand
GGGTGGGGAAAAATCCTCTTTTACTTCAGAAGTATTTCTTAAAACATTTTAGTTTTACAAATTGAATAAAAAGGAGTTGAGTAAGAACTTTCCTAGTGATCAAATAGGACTGAAAACTCCCTGCTTCTTTCTGTAGAGATAGTATTGCAGAGAGCAGCCTGTCTGTGGACCATTATTTTTGCCCTTCTTTCAGCAGTGAGCAGCAGGCAGTACTGCTTCTTGCACCACAATTTCAGGGATGCCTGTGCAGGAAATAAAGTCATAGAAGGAAATGTTCTAGATCTCCCTGGTGCGTGACAAAACTGCATTTGTCTCAGTCTGTTCATAAGAGACAAATGAGGTTAGCAAGAAACATGCTGTTAGTGTATAATCACTAGCACCTTAAATACAAAATAAATATTATTTACAAAACAAAGACTTAATTAGGGTTTCCAGCCAGGTATGAAGATATTATGTCTAAATTCTGCTGCATATATGTAATTCCAAACTTGAATAACAAATTTCCTTCTGATTTAACAATAGTTCTAAAGCTATAGTGAATTAATATTCAAAGTCAGGAATTTCTAGAATCTACAGAGCAGTGAGCCCATTTGGCTCATTTTGAAAACAATGAATGTAATTACCGTGTTGTAAATATTTGGAACAAAACCAATAATAAAATCTATGATGAAAATGTAGATTAACAGGTTCATGCTCCTCCCAGATCCTTGTGTTTTTGGGAGCATATGGAAATTTAACATGACACGTTTCTGTGGGTTCAGAGGTTAGAGTAAGAAGAAAGGAATATGTGGCACCTCTTCCCTCTAATTCATTTAGAGTTTTACTTGCCTACCATTTCACCCTAATTATTTCTGCTTTTTTTTCAGTAATAACCCACAGGCAGAATGAAAAAGAGTCTAAATAAAAACTGGTTTTGCTATTTGCTTTTAGATTTTTTTTTTTTACATTTCTTTTTTGAGGGAAAAGCAAAGAGAAAGTAACTTTGGTATTTATGATACACTTTGAGATGTTCTTTCTAGAACTACTAAATCTACTAACTTTTTCTGGAAACAGGAGTTAAAATGCAGTATATAATAAAAAGGGATCACATTAAGACTGTCACAAAGGACAGAAGATTCTCTTTATTAATGTCATAGAATAATAGCTAAACACACTTAGCACACCTATGGCTCCTGTTACCAAATGTTTACAACCCAACAAACAGTACAATGTTTCTCACACTGTTTCTATGAGGAAAGAGGATAACTTCTCTACTACATAAAGGGAAAACGTAACCAGTACACAGAGGAGAGCTTAAGCAGGTCTGCCAAGGAATGAAATTCAGATTGAAAACCTCTCCCTAGTTCAAACCAGTGGCAAATCTACCTGTTTTAATGAGACCTGCACATAAGCTTTATGTCATACCCTGAAAGGGGGAAGAGAAGAGCCTCATTTTACTGACAAATCAACATAGGAAACATCCAATCAGAATTTTTAAAAACTTTAATAGAAAGAAATTCTAGGTACATACCATCAATTACTATTTTTGTGCCTCCGACATTTATGGATTCAATCTGATCTTTCTTTTGAAGCTAGAAACAGAGTTTGCACAGTACCTAATTAATTGAACAAGTCACATTCACCATACGATTGTTACAACTGCCAGATCTAGAACAGCTGTGGCCTTTTTGTGATGTATGTGTTAACACTTCTTTGGCCTTCTGATTTACAGTGACTTCTAGCAGTTCTCACTTTTATTGTCTTGTTCAGTGCATGAATAAATGAAGTTGAAAAACATATGACAAAATGCATCTGAAAAGAAATTATAACGCTTCAGTTCTTTGTCACACTCCAGATAATCCATGATCTAGAAACAGGAATTACAGGCAGGGGTTATGCTGCCTGAAAGCTTTCACAAATTCTTAATCCAGTGACAATCTGACCTATTACTAGAAATTAGTAGTTTCATGACTTTTTGGATAACATCCTCTGTGGATATCACTGTTATTTAGCGTAAGTGGGTTGAGTTGCTGGTCTTTTTCCTCATGATTGTGAGTTCACAAGAAGAACACACATCAACATTAGTTCTAGACCAGTATTATCACACTTCAGATTAGAGAAAAAAAGGACATGACTTCTTCAAGATCTAAAATCTATGATCTCATTTTTCTAGAGTATTTTGTCTAGTACATTAGGTTCATGCATTGACATGTATTATTTATGGAATACCTCCCTTGTTGCCTGTATGGATGACTTGATCTTTATTGCCAACTTCTGACATGAATATCATATAATTACATTATTTGCTACATTCAGACATATTTTTGCTTTGTTGAGAACCAAGAAAAAATGTTAGGAAAATTGTACTTACTTGTTCTAATCCTGACATTCCACATGCAGCCACATGAAAAACACAGTCAACACCTTCACATGCTTTGAAAAACACATCAAAATCCCTCACATCACCCTGAACAATGAGAAAAGGATGGATTTTTGACTGGTAGAGCTCATTTCATTCTCTATAGGATTAGCATTAACTCTGCCTATGAATGAAAATATAAAGTATTTTTTATCTATTTTTTACAATACTGAACTAGCATTAAATAAAACATTACAAACATAGACAAAAATCCATGACTAAGAATGTTGTCAGCATTTTGTTGCAAAACAAATATGACTTTTGTTGACTGCAATTATAATGCGTATTTTCACACTTAGTCTTGCAGCCTGCAGGCTGGCAAAACTTGTTTGACTTGTATGGGAGCAGCATATGCTTGAGAGCTGGAGAATCAATCCCCAAAGACAGTAAGTCACAGCAGGAATGGTTCAGCTGTTTGCCATGGAAACACCAAATAAGAGGATCCTTGTTTTGTTAGCACCTTAAGATCTGACTTGTACAATCTGGGCACAGTGGTCTCTTTGCCCACCTAAGCTTTATTTTAGGTGCACTGCATGATAAACTGAATTACCATTTTGTACAAAATTAAAACAAAAGAGTACACACTATATGCATCTAATAATGTATTAGTATACATTAGTGTATTACAATCACATTATATGAAATGCTACATAGAACTAAACACTGTACTGTATTAAATACACACACACTATATCTACTATCATATGCTTTATTATTGCATTTTTGTGTACTGGTTAATACTACAGTAATTAATAATGCTTCACATCCATACAGATGACAATAAAAATATAATGCTTTTCAGAAGGATGATATTTGAAAAGAGTATATATGATTTAACTTACTGTGATGAAGTTGACAGAATAATCACAAAACAAATGGCTGGAGGTAACATTAATAGGTAATCTAATCTAACCAGTCCTTAACTCTCAACTTTTTTCTTCTGAGGTTGCCAAAGTATCTTATAACTATGGCTGACTTATATTTCCTACCTGCCATGAAATGCTAAAATAGCTAAGCAGTACTAACAACATTAACAACCGCCTGATCAAGGCTCAGATCTCTGAAGTGACACATTATTTACTAGGATTACATAGTTCCATTTTCTAGGCAATTCCCCTATACTTTTAAATATTTATTCTTTTAAAACTGGATTCTAAAAATCACCTTTTCTGGAAAGATAATTTGTCAGGCATCTTGAGACTCCTTGAAAAGATGTAAATGGCCATCAATCCATGAATTGAAATCAAGCTATGTGGATTCATAGCACTAACAAAACAGGCTTATGGTTTCGGATAGTTCCTCAATCATATTTTATCTCTCTCCCATATTCTGTAAAAGTTGTTTATAAAATGAAACATAAGAACCATCATGTCAGACTAAAGCTCCGCTCAGCCTGGTATTCTGCCCACTACACAGCCAAGCAGGGCAGTCTCATGCATCCCCCTTTGCCTCCCTTACTGCCTGTCCCACATGGTGATGCAGCCAGGAGAAAACCCGGTATCACCTCAATAGACCCCAGGACAAGGATCTTGTGATCGTTTTCCGGTTTGGACATCAAGTTTCTGGTTCTAGTAGTGGTGTTAAGAGTTCTTATACTAAATGCTCAGACGAGATGAGCTGAATTATCCTCTGTGTCCAGTCAAAGCTTGCTCAAGATGACAGGAGCATGCACAAACTGCCAATGTGCCACCATGCACACAGACCCCCAAAGCAGAAGGGATGGAGCAGCTGTGAGGAGCTGGTGCTCCCCCACAGCAGGGCATAGTGAGAGATGCTGTCTTCTACAGATGGCTGTGAGCTGTTAAATATTTGAGGTCTCTTTTGTTCCTCCCCTTCTTTTGCAGACATAACAAATGTCCTGAATTGTTAAGAATCAAAATGAAGCAATGCTCATGAATAGGTGCCCCAGGAAGAGAAGGAACAGGGAAAACATATGTGACACTTTCCTTTCAGAATACTCTTTCAATCTCCAAGTAGTTTCATACAGAAGATTTCTTCAGCCTAATTTAGCCTACCTACTTCGTAAAATAGTACAGATTGCTGAGTTGAAGTAATATTTGTTGAGGCTTTGTACATGCCTTTTACTCATGGCATGAAGGAAACCAGCCTCTTTTTGTTTGTGTTGAACTGATTACTCTTTGTTTTACTTGATGGCTCTTCTTTTTTGTACTGGAAAGGACAGTGAACAGTCAATCTGTATTGGCCTCAATGCCACCGATTTTTGTAGAGCTCACCTGCTCCCCAGTCATCTATTTCCCAGACTGGAAAGACCTCGTTTCCTCAATCATTCTCTGTACTGTAGTCACTCTACATTTCTGATCACTTTTAATGCCTTGTCTTGCTCTCACCTTTGTGCTTGCAGTAAACATTGTCATTTCATTTCATTGTTCACTCCTTCACCTGCGTGAGTTGCAAATGTGTCCAATGGCACCTCCCAACAAAGGATTCCAGAACTTGACTGGTGACATTGAGAGAACTGACCACTTAGACTCTGTTTGTTATCTTTTAATGCACGTGAGGATCTTTTACCGTGACTTCTTACTGTCCCTAAAGGCTTTTCAGTAAATCCTTTCATCAAAAATCCTTAAGAGGAATCCTTGCTAATGTGCATACAAGTAGGAGAACTTTATTTCACTGCTGTAAAGATGGAATTTTGACATACCTTGAAAAAAACTGCTCCACTTGGAATTTCCCATTTAGGTTTCTGAATATCAAACAGAACAACAGCAAGTCCTGACCTGACAAGAGCACATCCCAGATTGTATCCCAGGTAGCCTCCACCTCCTGTCACCATTGCCTTTCTGCTTCTGCTAACCAGTAATCCAGCATGCTCCTTCAGTTTGCTCTCACATGGTTGACTACTGTGGAGCTCTTCTGTGGACCCTTCTTGCATCACGACTGTAAAAGAAAAGATATCTGGAAATTTCATAGAATCATAGAATGGTAGGGTTGGAAGAGACCTTTAGAGATCATCTAGCCCAACCTCCCCGCAGAAGCAGGTTCACCTACAGTATTTTGACATCTGAGTAATTTCAGTACCTTTCATATTACAAAGCTCCTTTTGTGACTACACTATTTATATATTTTTATTATCTTTACATATTTAAGAATTATAAAGTCATAATTTTTATGATGAGCTTTCTGTGTATAATAATTGGTCTGAATAGTTTTATATTCCAAAATTCTGCCTTTTCCTCATACCAACAAGTTTCATGATATATAGAAATGAGGAGAAATGAAAGGATTTTAGAGACATGATAATCACTGACCCTAAACAGGTTAATGCTTGGTATATCAAACTCTTTATCATTAAAAATTAACTGACTTCTGATATATTAATGCTAAATAGATATTAGCCTAGTAGTCAGTAAATAAAAAAGTTATATAAGGAATATAAGAAAGGTTTGATTCTGCTTTTAAAATTTGCTTTCACATTGGGGTCACAGTTCTTCAGCAATGAGAAAAATCTGTTACCATTTTAAACTTTTCTGGTTAGACACTAAATACATTTATTTTTCTGTCCAGTTCTTACTGTTTTCTATATTCCCATCACAGCACTCACTTGTAGTTAAACTAGATAAGTCATCTACCCTGTGACTTCACTTAGCTGGGAAAAATGATTAGAACATCATTCTGTGATAAGCAATTCCACAGGAGTTACCCATCTGAAAGCTTTTTTTCTGTATTAAAAATGAGTTTATTCTACAATAATAACTTCTCTTTAGAAATTCATTCATATTCTGCAAGCAAAATGAGAGATATTCCAAATCATAATATACTCTGAGAAATTAGTCCAGTTAATTTTCCCACATAGACAGTCCCTGTTGTCCTGGTTCCTTGCATGACCTTTGCACATTCAAGATCTAGACTTATTTAGTCACAGTACACTGGGAGACAAACTGGGTGCTTGCCAGCCTCATACAGGAACATAGACACAATTTCTGCATATCATCATAGCAACATCCCCACATGTGACAGTACATCTTCCACCAGCTGGCATGGGTAGTTAAGCATAGTTTGCTCTCAGTCATTTACACTAAAGTTTAGCAGAAATGCAGCAATCAAACAAAACTGGCAACTGGCATCTGCATCACTTGCAGGGTGACAAAAAACAATACCAGAAAAGCAACAGAAGATGCAGCCCACAGTCCACAAAGTTACAGACTACTTTTGCCATTGATTTGGTATTTTTTTTTAACACTGTTTGTGACATTTTTCTTATTTCCTATGTTGTTTTTAGGATTCCAGACACAGGGAAGTAAGTACCAGATTCTCCCTGTTGTTATATGGTTAGAACACCAACGTCAGCTCACTAAGTTCCATGAACTGAGTGGTGTAACACGGTGGAAAATATGAGCTCCTTGTGGTATATATTGGAATCCTTGTTCTCAAATTTTAAGTAAGCTGGAGGTTGTACGAAAAGGTGTGAAGATTTTGCCAGAAATCTCTTTCTTAAAAAGCACGAATAGCATGGATACATTAATCTGCTTCATGGAATTATTGTATCATTTTGAATGTAAACAAATTCCTGTGAGAAAATACTTATTTCCAGAATCTGTAACTCATTTCTCTAAATTTATAGGAGCTATCCTGCTTTAGCTATTCTGCATGAAAGACATAATTACATCTTACACAGTGCACATAGCGTGAGTTGCTCTGAACTCCCCTACTGCCATTTCAAATATCAGAAATGCAGAAATTACTTCCCATAAAAAGTTAAAGAGTCAAACATTTCAGATTTTACAAAATAGCTAAAGAAGTAATAAGTACCCTTAGTAGAATCCTGGATGTCAGTGTTCTCTCAGTCCTTCCCGTCCAAGTAAGATGGTGAGATTCCTCTTTGCTGGACAATTACTAACATGAGGGCATCAGGTACTCTCAGACAACTAGAGATGTTCACGTGTGCTCATGCCCTTTTGTTGTTCCTGCCTCTTTGTAGCTGGTGGCTAGGAGCCAAAAAAGGGCAGGGCTTAATTGGCACATTATTTACGTTCCTTTTCAGGATATTTTACCTACATCAGGTCCTTCTGAATAGGACTGTATCTCTGATTGTTACCTGGTAAGACAATAGAAAACACTATTGGTAACATCCTCTGTAGATAAATCATACTAGATTACTAAAACACCTGACACTGCTTGAGAGGTAGAGAGAAAAGGATTCCTTACTAAGGAAAAAACAGGAAAGAAATTCTTAACACTAATGTTTAAAAGTGATCCTCTCACAGCTGTGTGAAACTGTGGTAGGACACATCATCACAGCAGAGTGAACCTTCTACCTACAATTATTCTCCTACTTATGATTTTCAATCTAAATTTGGACAAAGAGAAGAAATAAAAATTTTGCTTGGCAGCAGTGCTTGGCACTTTCAACTTGACTTATCTATCTTCACCCCTAACCCAATTACCTATTTACAAAGAGGCTTAACTGTAGCCATAAGGGTTCTGGGGCTTCCAAGATGCCTGAAGTACAGGCAGCAACCTAACTGGTACAAAACGAACAGGAAAAGGTGATTTACCATTACATAATGCATTTCAAATAAATGACATATCACTCTATTAATAATTATGGAAGTTTTCTGACTCCAAGATTTCAAAGCACTTTAAAAACTCACATCCTTCTGCGAATTAAACAACAAGAAATCAAAGCCAACGTTTTCAAATGGGTGTGCCTAAATTAGGCCTCAAAGCTGTAGTTAAGATGCTAAAGAAACACTCCCAAATCTAAATATAAATGACTACAATTTTAAACTTTGGCATATTAGAAATATCCCAAGTCCACAGGTGACTTTGCAATTCAGATCTAATTTAATGTTCATGACCTGACAAGAACTCAAACTAACACCTAAGTAAAGATATTTTAGCATAACATATATGTATTTAAACCCTTGTAGTCTGCAATGGAGCTAGAATCTTTGAAATTGCCAAGCTATTCTGCATTTCTCAGATTGATGGATGAGTGATAGACCCCCAAGAATACAGAACTGCCTCCTTTGAGCTGTCCACAGCACTGACAGCATTGACCATTTAATCCTGGAAAGAAAGTGGCTATTCTATCCCCAGAGTGCTGCAGAAGTCCTCCACAAGGCAAAGCAGCTAGTCAGATTCTTCATATCAATCCTGCATTTCTCACTAAAAATCAACAACTAAAATTTTAACTTGGCTTTGGGCACCAACTTGGCCAGGAGGAGACACCTCAGAAGAGTTTGCAGAACTGGTGTTTTGGACTTTTCCTGTTACCCTTATTCTGATATCTTTAATGAAGAAGAGGAGTAGGGATATTTCATTCACTGCATCCTGCTGAGTCTTTTGGAAGGAAAGTTACAATGAGTAAGGCTGCTGCATTAAGGCTTGAGTTTGCTTTTGGTCTTCAATCGCAACTCTATACTGCCCTTTTCTACTTTTTCTTCAATAAACACACGTAAACACACAGACATAAATAAAACAGCTGGTACTTTGAGATGACTGCATAAAATAGTACAGGAAGGTGTCAGAGACTTTGCCCATTTGTTTGTACAGACAGTCCACGTTTGTGAAATGTTATTGTTAGCTTAATGAAATGTTACATCCAGACTGTAAAGCAGTGCTGAAATGCAACTGCACTGTTTCACAGAGAAATCTATGGTATTGCTTACACAAGCTGACTTCAAATAACATGCTAATAGATCCACTGATAAATCTGAATTGTATAAGAGGAGAGTAGATGGCATAAAAAAATCCCCTCAAGACCTAGCAGACAGATGTGTGAAGACTGGGGCTTTATCTCTTTCGTTCAGTGGGTCCCATTAACTTCATAGGTTTGCATTTTCAGGCCACAGAATGGGAGCAATGCTCCAGCTGTAAGGCAACAGGAACCTGAATGAGGGGTTTTAATGGTATGGAAGATATTATGGAGAAAGGAGCCTTTAACAGAGACGTAACCAAAACATGAAGAGCTAGACAGAGGTGTGAGTTAACATGATAGCCGGATGTTTGGCCTGAGTCATAGGCAGGATGAGATGTTCTGCAGAGCCCAAGGGCAGAACAATAGCAGAAAAGCTTCAGAGACCAAGCTCTCTCTTAAAACTATCTCAAAGACAGTATTTTGCTGAAATTACTGTAGCATAAATATATCCTCTCTTCAGTTGACTTATTAAAAGTTCTGCATCTAAGCCCTAAACTGGTAGAGCTGTCCAGGCTCATCATGTGTTTGAACTCCTCCTTGTGCACTTGTTCACAGCCTGATGCTCAGTCATATGCACTGATACAATCGCATGAACTCAAGAGTGGTGAGACTCGTTTCGACAGCTACCAAATTGCTGATCCTCTCTGCAACCCCAAAGAAGTCTGGACAGATCTACTGTAGGGTGTAAGTACCTTTGACTAAAGGTACTTATCTCTTTGTGACTACAAAAACAATCATCCTCTTAACAAAGATTGAGTCTAAAGCAACAGAGAGCTGAGAGAAATGAAGAGATGAGGGTGAGGTGTTCACACGTTAAGTGAGAGGAGGCAGAAAACATTAAAAAGCATTTAAACCCAAAGGTCTTGCAATGTTAGTGGAAAAAAATAGGACCTTTCTCTAAACATCATTCCTTGGAGTGCTTAGAATTTTTGCCTAAAAAATCGCAGGATCTAAATTTGGGAAAGGAAACTTGAGAATAGTTATTTCATTTAATCAAATGCTAGACATTGATACATATAATTCTAAGGAATGAAGTTGTTCTTTAAAAAGTTTCCCAACACAATATTCACTCAACAATAGATGTCATTTAAGACCTAAAATATGCATCACTCAAATACAACCTCAAATACTTTATGATAATACAACATTCTTCCCATTCCTTGCTAAATTGGAAAAGTAAGACACAGAAGCAAAGCAGCTCACCAATGTCACGCTGTATGACCATGCCAGAAGGGAAAAGAAGATGCAGATCCTAACTCCTATTATTAGACAAAAGACAATTTTTCAATGCCTACTACAGTAAAAGAACAACTATATGCTAGGACTACAATAAGATCCTCTGAGAAGTAAGCTCCCTCTGATTTTTCCTTAGGGAAAGATACGAAGCATTCATCCCCCTGCATTTCAATAGCTTGTCCTTTGTAAAGGTATTTTTCCAGTATAATGATGTAACTATACATTTCTGTATAATACAACAACAGAATAAAGTTTCAAAAATACATTTCATGGAGAGGATCCTCTGCCTTCTCTGTTTTTCTCGTGTCCTGTCATCTGTTAATGGCTTTTTCTTTTTAATAGCATCAGTGAGAGTGTTTGTAGAAAGAACCGTACCTTGCACTTTAAACAAGTTTTTCCTCTTTAAGAAAGTCTGAAAAAAAATCAAGGCTTTCTACTATATTCCTTACACAACTAGCTTCAAAGCTAAGAGATCAACCTCTTAAATCCCTCAGTTCTTCATGACCATATATAAACATTCTCATACTACTCCTTCCTTTTTCTTGTGCCTTCGTGTATTTATTGGTGTTATGAATCTGCAAATTTCACCGTTTCCTCATGGAAGGAGTAGAGCACACACAAATATCTGAAAGCACAGCCTTGGAATGTGTCATGTAAAATTCTTTTCAGGTTACATTGTTCTGTCTGCATTTGTGGTTGCTTTGCATGCTACACAGACTGATTTACAGGTCAAACGAAATGACAACTGTGACACTGCATTGCTGAGTCAGGGTGGAATTACAGGAAGAAACAAAGCAATACCAATTCATCTCTTCATACAGTAGTTCCACCAGTGCATTCACTACAGTTACCTAAAACTGGATTTTCTTTATTTACAGAGACGGGGAAGGAATAGGGTGTCTTCTGATGCTGGCAGGTTTCAAGAATTAGATTTTCCCTTTTTCCTTTTGCTTTTTAATTAAAAGGATAAAAACCTCAACAACAAACAACTATTCAGAAAGCAAACATCTAATAAGCACCTGTTTGAGATGGTTTCACAGAGGACCAATGATCAATGGAATTAAAGGTATCCTACCTATATCTAACTGGTGAAATGCATTAAAATGATTCAATGAAAACTCACGTGCCTTAGTTGCATTAATATGTTTGGGTGCCTAAAGTCTTGTGACTTTGTAGTTACAAATCTAGATACACACTAATAGTTGATAACATGCTTATAAATCACAGAGAAATTCTTACTGAATAGAATTCTAAAGGACACAGCACAACACACACTTATTGCAGCAATCTTCCTTAGAAGCAGCGTAAACTTCCTGGTGCTAACTCAAATTTAGGGATATTTAGATGGAGCAATTTGCTACTCTGCCAAGCTGTCCCACCCTTCTTCTGAAGGCTGCTGTCCCCTGAAGCAGGTAGGGCTGAACTATGCACAAAAGAGCTCCTGAACTGTCAGCCCATGCTAAGCTTTTATGGACATTTGCACCAGTTACCTGCAGTACAGCAGCTGGAAATCAATTGCAAATAAATTATGGCTGTACAGGAGCTGTTCCACATGGAAGTTTCACGTACTTACAATACACAGGTACGTGTGTAACATGGAACTTACACATACTTTGAGGTAGTAATTGGTTTAGCCATTTGTCTTTAACTTGTTGCATGCAAATCGACATATTTAGTGAGTCACAGCACTGACATGACTTACAAACAAGCTGGCAGAAAAATATACATTGTTGTCAATTATAGAACTCCTCTTTTATTATGTCTTGAATACAGTGGATTGCATTCCACAAAGCACAAACCAGGAAAGCAAGTGACATGTCCCAGACAGATCAACACTTGAAGTCATTAACAGAACACTTGATTAATCAAATCATCACAGCTGAAATATCTCCTTAAATTGTTTTTCTGACTAAGTAGCCCCCAGAATGATGGGAGCAAGTAGGACAGGAGTCTGCAGGTAGGTAATAACTAGGAGACAGAAATTATATTTTAAAGGAAGGAGCTGCTCTGAGTAGATAGTGGGCCTGACCAACCTGCAAGACAACAAGCCTTCAGAAACATGGAGAGAGGCTGTACAGCCTCGAAAGACTTACAAAAATGGTAAAGTTGGATGGGATGCAATGGGCCAAATACTGTAACACCACAAATTCTAATATCAACATTATATCTTTACTTTTCAGTTTCATTTTTCTTGAACAGCAGACTTCTAAATCCTTAGCTCACACCACCAGCAAAGAGAAGCCTCCTGAATTCTTAACATCTACTTTAAGCCTGGGAGCATGCTCAAGAGAAGCAGAGAAACTTCCTACACTTTGCACACAGAAACAAATGAGCAGTCTAAACCAAATCAAAGAGCCAAGTGATGAATATTACTGGAGGTTGTTGTGAACTCAGGGTTATACAGATCCATTGGTGATCAGTCTATAGAGACACTGTGTAAATAGAATTGTTTAGAATGAACAAAAATCTCTGAACATCAAACATTATACAGGGAAAAGAAGGCTGTAAATGAGAGGTCTGACAGATTGCAATCTAACACAGCACACTGAAATATTCTGATGCTTATCCACATTTGCAAAATCTGATATGTGCATTACTATATGATTTCACAAAAAGCCTTTGATATCATTTAACATACCTACACAAGTATATTTTCCTCTAAACGACCTTTATAAGACTATCAGAATCTATGCTACAGTATTGTGACATTTCTTACATCCTCCAAGAGAAAAATAACAATCTTTTTTGGCAATACAGAAACCTCATCCTTTCTATTTAGTGTTCCAACAGTTCCACTAGTACAAATCCACTCATCAGTGGTTGTCATCTAAGATTTACAAACTCCAAATAAAAATGTAACTAATCCTATTAATTTACAATTAGCATTTTCATATCAAAGCATCTCAGCAGTTACACACATACCAACACATATAAAATGGCAGAAAGTGATGCATAGTCCAAAGAACCATTTTAACTGCAGTATTCCACAGTAGGTTGGTACTAACACAGAATGCAGGAGTCAGCTGGTGCAGAGCAATACAACACTAAGAGACTTTTATGATATAAATACATTTTAATTATTTGTGGAGACAAAACAGATAGAGGGACAGAAAAGATAGTATCTCCCATAATAAAACATATACAGTCATTCCCATCAGCTGGCACTCAGGAGATTCAAACGGCTCGTGAATAACTTCAGAGATGAATTTTGTAGTTTTAATCTATTTTTATTAAATTTTCATTAAAAACCCATTTTTATTAAATATTACATATGTTAAACATCAGAGATGAATTCCTAACCCTCTGAAAGACAACAGTAAAATCTTACAAAACACTTTTTACTAATAAGCTGTCATTGCAGAATTCCTCAGTTAAGGAAGAAATGTATTTCATAAATCAGATGGAAAAATACAGGCCTCATTACTGCATTAGTGATATAAGCTACTGGCAAACGTATTCTAAATCTATCTAGGACAAGCAACGCACAAGAATTCAACAGAACTGCTTAGAAGACTCAGACTTTATCAGCAACAAGGTATTACCTGTTTGCATGTCTGCTACCCGAATCATTGACTTTAAATCATTCTCTACTGACAACATAAAAAGCAAAGAGACAAAATAATTATCAGTAAACTTCTTTTGGCAAAAGCATTCATCCCAAGCTGCTTTTTTTTTTTCTCCTCAGCAGGCTTATTTCTTGGACTTTCTGTGCAAAACTGGCATAAAGAATTCTCCTTCTACTATCACAGCAATCTGTACCATCTGTTAGGGATAATGAGCACCAGCAAACAAATCTCAAACCAATTGCCAAAAAAAGACATTTTAAACATAGTACCAACTGACTGAAGCAATTATCAGTATGATGCAGTGGAATAGACGCAAAAGTTGTGATTCTGTATGACTACATGTTATAACTCTATAACTACTAATCCATTATATTAGCAACACACACACCTTCAAAATTTGTATTTCCTATATTGAAAAATATCCTCTACTTATATTTAAACTTTGGAGAGTTTAAACAGGATTTGTTTTACTTTGAGTCCTGCAAAGCCTGCAAGTGTAAGTCAACAGCATGTATTATTTGAAAGTTCTTCTCTTGCCAGAAATTCAGAGAGAACAAAGAATAACATCTTCCCTCTTTCTTCTTAAAGCTGGGAGCTTCAAGGTCATTCTAAAAAGAAGCAGGCTAATGGTACCACTCCAAACCTCTTCAGCACCTTTTCTTTGTATAAAATTTAATCCTACAAGTGAAGCACAGGAATAGTTTTTAAAATACAATTCAAAGTATATAAACTGCGTAGACTCACCATCACTCTTGACAAAATGTAATAGAAAACCAATACAAATGAACTTGATTAACTCTCACTTTTCTTTACTCACATGTTTAATTGTGCTACAACGCCATGTACTTCCTGAAGCACATCAACAGCAATGTCTTCCTACACACTTTACAAAAGCGATACAGTTTACCTTGGAAGGCTGAAATGCAGAGATGACTGTGGAACACTAACCTTTGTCTCTAGCTGTCTGTAACAACTTTTTTCAAACTACAGGGTGGTTATTTAGCCATTTCCTCTCCAAGCCTCTCTCTTTAGTGATCAGCCCTTAGTGATCTCTTTAGTGACCTGCACACACCTGCCCCTGCTCCAGGCTCCATTCTCCATGAAGCAATAGTGCTTAACCAGTGGGTCTCACTGGATTTTGTTTTCCTCTTTGAATGAATGTTTGTAAACAAGAATATAAACCACAGTTACCAGAACAAGATTTAAAACCCAGCCTTATTATGTATCTGCCTTACCCAGTTCCTTGATTATTATCTTGGCAGGCCTAAGTTCTCTAGTGCAACACTCTGCAGCATCCACATGTCCACTTTTCCCCCCAAACAGCTCTGTGACCAAAGCTTCTGTCTTGTTTAACCCTGAGAAAGTACTTCTACCCAGCAATCTCTCATTTCCTGATTTTTATTTTGCCAATTCAAAAGCAGCAGGCCGGCTCTGTGAGAGGTTTGGTTTGTCCAGCTGCCTCTCCCACAGCTTTGTAACAACAATCCAGTGTTTGCTGAGGCTGTCTTTTACTATTACTGGGGTCTTTATTTTCAGTCAGACTTGTTCATTTAACTGATAAATCATGCAGCCCATGTAGCCATTGTTATTACAGCCATTACATATAATCCTAACCCTCTCATGTGCTTAGCTGTTTGCTCTCAGAAAGAGATAAATCCTTATTAACAACTACACATCTGCCTTGCTCCTTTCACCTCAAACATGGTTCTCTTGGAACTGTTCTTTTTATATATTAAGTTATACTGTGGACCAGCTCAGCTAAGAACTAAAATCATTACAAATGTGTTCAACCTTGGAAAAAGGCACTGCTGAAAATTAAAACATTTCACGTTAGGCTTATGAAACACTATTCTTCTACTGAAATACATGAACTATATACAAATTATGATCTATTTGTGATGACTGTTTACCTGAGCACTTTTTAAAATGTCCTTTTGGTTTGTGTTCCATTTTTGAAGTAGTAACCTGTTTGAAGGAAAAACAAAACCCAAAAGATTACAGCAGCTTCTCACACAGACTCATAGTACCTTTGTATCTTTGTATAGCCATGTCCTTGTGTGACAGACAATCTTTTCATTGAGGAGGTAGAATGCAGTAGTACTTTTGCCAACTATTACTACTAAAATGGCACTTTCTAGTTCTGGATTTGCAGTTAGAAGTGTAATAATGAAGAAACATAAAGATCAATATAATTCAAATGTCCTTCACTCCAGTAGGTAGGTATCAAATCTACCTCTGAATGATACCAGAAGCAACAGGGAATGGTGGGCTACCCCAGTCAATTCTTTCTACTGAGATACAGATGGCATGTAGTGCCAACAGAGCTATGCTGCTTCCAAATGCCTTGGCTGACTTGGCCATCTGCTGGGATACCTCTGGCTTGCAGCACATTCTACTGTTACCTGTCATCTGTTAACAGAAAGGGGAAAAAGAAAGTTCCTATTGAGGGAGGATGCTGATGAGAAGATGAGAAAGAGAAAAGAAAGGGAGACAATCCTGACGAGTGTTGGCAGAACTTTTCTTTTTGTGTGGAGAGCGAAAGAAGCTGAAAATTACAGTAAAGAGGGAAAGAAGGGAAGACATGGGACAAATCCTGGTGAGCCTAAGACTTAATTGGGAAAGGAAAAAGATTAAGAATAAAATTATTTAGGAAAGCAGAAAAAGGCTGAGATTGAGAGATTTGAGAAAAGAATGATTGTATCAGATCCTTCAGTAAATCAGGAAATGTAAGAGGAGAGTAGAGGAAGGTTTAGGGAATCTTCCCCGAAAAAGGCTAGTAGAAACTCTACAGGTCTTTAGGGGCAAAAAGACAGGGAGATTGATGATAAGTTGAAAAGTAAAAGGGTTGAGATGGGATTGTTTGGAAGCAGAAGATCTCACATGATTCCATACAGAGAACAAATCTGTTACACATGGAGAATGGATGACAATGCAGTTAGAGAAGTCAGGATGAGACAGGGTAGAGGGAGCCCATACAGATTTAGGAAAGTAAAAGTAATTTGCATTTCTGAGTAAGAAGTCACTCTAAAGAAAGAAGTGCTAAAAAGAACATTGTGTCACATTAACAAGAGTTGATTTTCTTTTTTAATAATATGTAGGAAGAGAAACACATTGATCTGGCAGATGACAGAACTCAGCAAGGAGAGGAACAACTTACGGTAATTTCTCTTTGACTAGAGGGCCGACAACTGAGAGAAAAAAACAGCTCTGAAGTTTAACACATTGTTAGAATGTGCTCAGTTCCTTTCTATGATGGTAGCTAATTGTGCAAGATCTTAAAACTAAATCCCTCAAAAGCAGTTAGCCTGCTTGCATATCATTTTCCAAGCCTCAAAAAACCCCACTAAAATTGACAGTAAAAGGAAAGAAACAGCAATCCTTTTTTAAATAGCAAGCACTGAAAATCAGACAGTCCCCTCTTTCTTTCATGAAATAAAAAAGCAAATCTTGAAAGATTCTTGATACTCACCTCAAAGATTTTGCCTGCTTTAAGAAACTTCTAGCTTTTGATACTTCTTGAGTAAGGATCTTTAAATCATCTCCTTCAAAACAAGGGAAAACTGGATCCTGAAAACAGAATTAAAATATTCTACTTTAACATGCACTTACTTGTTATTTTCAATTTCTACCAAAATAATAAACTGAGCTCAAGGTCTAAATCTCCTTACTCCTATCAACTTGCAGAGAAAGTCTTGGATTTACAAGGCAACTCTGGGTTGAATGTGTTCTGTTCACTAACACTTTTCTACTGTGGCAATCCCTGAGGTGTCCTGCTGGAGCATTACCATGCTGAACACTAAGGATTTTACAACTACATAGATGAAATACATGATGGTAAGGATAAGAAGGCACAGTAAAAGCTACAGTTACCTTAAAAACTGTAGTGTCTAGATACAAGATTTTTTTTTTTGCTAGTCTTTCAAAAACTGTATTGCAGTGTCTATATTTTTCATGGGTTTGGTAATCTATCAAGGCAGGTTGCTAGCAAAGAGGCAAAGTCTTATTCAAAGACTACCCCCTTCAGGTTGAATGTGAAGTATCTTAGCAGTCTTCTATTAATTTTTCTCATTATTTTTCTTTTTAAAATGCATTTTGACTACTGACGAAGGACTAAGTTAAAAGGAAACAAAACCAAACACAACCAAACCGATCAATTTAACATACATCATCACCATCAAGCCCCTCTGTCAACATTCTGTGTGCTGCTAATTGGCCATCCACATCTCCAAAACAGCAATGGTAGCGCCCTCCAGTTTGGGAAGCAAGCTTCTTCAGAAATTCATTAGCTCTTCTGTTAACAACAAAGTAGTTAAGTTACTCATGAAAAGTATTTCTCTGATAGAAACCTCAATAGAAAAAGATTTCTAAGAATTCCTCAAAAAGTACTACATCAAAACAAAGAGTTTGAAGGACAGGAATATAATCTTCCATATAGTTTCTAATTGTCAATTGCTAATGAAGAATATACAAAGCTTAGCTGTCATAAAGTCCAAAGATAGGCTGTTTTTGGCCAAGAGGTTCAGTGTAGCAATAGAACAAAAAAAAAGCAACTAAACCAAGAAATCCAGAAGTCAAGTTGGCAGGTAAAGGGCAGTAATATTTTACCAGTGGCCTATTTGGCTCTCTGCTCCCTGTATCACACAGGCACAGAATGAGAATCTACAGGAACACATGCTTTTTGATATTGTCACATGGCCCTCAATTGTGAACCACGCGAAGATCCCAGAAAACAAAGATCCAGAGATTTAACACCCACCACCATGGCTGGCAGACTTTCCTAGTGCTCCTGATTCCAGTCCAGGTCAGTGTATTAACTTTTTATGCCTCTGTAGGCATGTGTAAATGACTGAGTAATGACAGAACTACAGGAATGATCTCAGTGCTGTAGACTAGTGATGCTTATCACTTCTTTGTGTGCATGAAGGCAAGTGTCTCAAGGGTATAAGCTGTGGGAATCGTAGGCCATGTGGCAATTACCTATGTCAGAACAGCCTTCCAAGTTCCCACATGCATGAATGTCCAGCTCAATCTCAGTGCTCAGTCAACTGAGCACATGTCCCAGCTTTATAACAATAATAAATAAAGAAGTAACTGTAAAGATTTTTTTTTGTTCTTGCCAAGTGGCATATACCTGTCTGTACAGCTAAAAGAAATGGTGTGGATTTTAATATCTTGTTTCTTTCTCAACCTCTCAACTTCTTTCAAAATTAGACTGCAACTGGTGTCTGGTTTTCCATCAGTCAATACATACAGTGCCTCTATACCTTGGAAACTGAGAGCCTTCTGAAAAGCAGAAAATAAATTTAAATAATTAGTACATTTACATAAAAAGCTATACTTAGGAATGAAAACACTATTCCAATGACAAGATAGTTTTATATTTACCACACCATTAATCAAGTTAGTATTGTCTTTGCCTTTGCACTAAGTATGAAAGAGATCAAGGATAAAAATTTGAAAAAGAATAAAGCAGATAATTTGTTGCAGAAGGCGATATATTTATAAACAGGGCATCATAAAAACACTCATTGAACTAAGCAACATAACTAGGTTTGGAAAACTGCTGACAGAAGATTTTTACATCACTTTGTTGGAGTTAAAGATGCTTAATGTCTGCAAATTGAGATCACTAGGACTTGGCGTTTTATATTATGAAATCTATAACACAGACATGCCTTACACTTCTACTAGAGTTGATTCACGACGAATTCCATAACATTAACAAGGAAATTCTGCAAGGGTGGATGGAAGAAGAATCATTTATTTAAGGCAGCATTTTTAAAAATGAAAATCTCAGATCTCAAGAAATTGCATGTCATTTCAGTCTCTGTTTTAAATTGTTAGTATTTAATTTCTACACTATGAATTTTTATAAGAGAAAAGTTTCTCCACCTGTTACTAAAGTTCAAGAATTGTGCTCAATGCCCACGTGATTCCATCAAACACTGCTGCTTTAAAATTCTTGTTCACCTCTGAGCAAATCTTCAGTCTTTAGGGATTATTCTGGGCACACTTCTGCATAGTGATTTATAATACATAATTCTAGTCTATGTGACAACTAAGTAGTTCAAAGGTAAATCACAGGAAAGTCTTCTGCCATTTCAAATCTAGCACTATTAAGCCATTTTTTTTTACATAGGCATCATTGTTAGCAACTGACTACTTTCTCTCCCCTGTGTTCTTTGAACACAAATATTAATACAACTACTGGCATTTCACATTTTTCTTAAGCTCAGTAGGAATAATGAATTCTAGTATCTAGGAGTCCTCTAGACAGAAACAGTGGCTTGATTCCAGATCTGTTCAGTGTTTTGCATACAAAAACATTGTATGCTTTCATCAAATCATTTTATTCCTAAAAGTTTATCAGTCAGATGGAAGTGTTTTGTTGCCACAAGACACAATGTCTTCTCCAAAACGTGGTACACAATTTACTAACCTGTAAAGCCATAAGGATGCATGTATTACCATGAGCATGCAATTTGGACACCCACTGCACAGCATCATGACATGTTTTATCTGTTGCCTCTACAAGACACTCCTTCCAGCTCTCTATATTTTCTGCAAATCTCAGCAAGTTAAACCTGAGGAAAAAGATGGCCTCATCTGTTTTATCATAGCCAGTACTATCAGTCATTTTGGATAAGCAAGTTTTGAAATAAATAATAATAGAAACTCCTACAAAAAACCACAAACCGAAACCCAATACAAAACAACAACAACAACAACAACAAAAAGGGCCTAGTATTGGATTAAGATCTTCAGGTATGGAAGAGTCAGCAGTATCTCACTCTGCGTGAATAGAAGATCTATGGGAATGAGGAGCCCAATAGGATAAACAGCTTCAGCCCGTGGCAAATATGGCTCAAATCTTAGATAGCTCAGAATTAAAAGTTGGTTAAAAAGAAGAGAAAAAGCAGTTCATGTCACATGCATTTTAGATGTTAACATATAAAAATGTTAACATATAAAAATTACTTTTACTTTTTCAGTACTGTATTATTGTCATCATTAAGCAATCTTATTACATTACAATAAGCAATGCAGATTTCAGTCTTTATCAGTAGTTCATCATACCTGACTTCATTTTTTCTCAGTTGTTCCCAGATAAGAGATGCAAGTTCTTTTGTGATATGTGGCAAATATGGGTCCATGGAACCAGATGTATCAATCAAAATACAGACGTTTGCTTCTAAAATGGTGCCAAACAATCTTCGGCTTCCTAAGCCAGAACATTAAAACTAATTGTCATTACATAGGCTTATTTTACTGAACACAGTATTTTATTGACAATACTGCAAAATCTTCAGTCTTTATGGGTTATTCTGGGCACACTTCTACATAATAAATTCTAATCTGTGTGGCAACTAGGCAGTTCGAAGGTTGATAACAGAGAAGTCTTCTGTCATTTCAAATCTAGCACTATTAAGCATTATTTTTTTTAGCCAATTGTAGCAACTTCAATTAAACAATTTGTAGATCCAACTTTACAATCCACCAAAAATTTAAACTGTATCCCAACAAAGATCTTTATGAGCAACAGCAGGATCAAAATACTTTTCATCAGCAGTGACAATGAACACTTTTAGCAAAAGAAACAGAGAAGCTTATTTTGCTTGTATATGTTATGCTACATATTCTGTTGATGGAAAGCTCCTGACACCACGAACCTTTTATTCATTAACATAATATACAAAAAGAAAAAACATCCAACACAACTCTAATTATTTCACAGCAAGTTGGATGTTTTAGCCACACAGATGCTGGATTCTCTTGTATTCTTGTATTCATAAAAAGAGCACAGAATGGTAAGTGTTGGAAGGGACCTCTAAAGATCATCCAGTTCAATCCCCATGTTTTAAAATTTCAATGAAATGCAAAACAGATGACTTTTATTCATATTTAGGTCCAAATTTGTGTCCATATTTATTAGCAGACAAGAAGATTTTATGTGTAAGTTGTGCTTTATAGAAGAACAGAAGCACACCTATACCTGAGAGAAGCCACTGTATTCTTTCTACATAGCGCTGCAATACTTTCTTCAGTTGCTCAGTGTAGATTTCCAGTTCTTTCGGTTGAAAATGCAGATGTTTCACAACTCCCTGGAAGAAATCAGTAGGTACAAGAGCACATTACTTCAGGAGATCTAAGCTCAGCTGCTATATATGCAATGTTTGCATTAGAAATCAAAGAAATTAGTAATTTGTCTTTACGAAATCATGTAAGAAACTTTCTAAGACTCTGTTGCTACTAAATGAGTGGTTCATTGAAATTAGGAAAGCTTCATTCTCAGCTCAGTCAGTTCTGCTGGGCAACAAAATCATATAATTTGACTGGACAAATGCATCTGGTGCATTATTTCTGACAGTTTTGTAGATATAATAGAGCAACAATATCCTGGATGTAACTTTCCATGCTTCTCTCCAGTCACTAAACCAAAACAATCAAGATCCAACATTCTCCCAGTTTTGACTTACATATTATTTTTAATATCTTTACTTAATATTTTAAAATTGCTTTTTTAAGTAATGAACAGAGCAGATGCTATACATTGTGAAGATCCTCTGCAGTTTGCACTTCAAACAGCCTCAACACTTTTTATAGTGAATAAAAGACCTTTAGCTTTCTAATAGAGGAGTGGTTTAGAAACAGAGAAGAGTGGAGGGAACATGACACTATCAAGTCACAAAGGCTGAACAATGTGCATAGTCTTAAACAAACACAAAGCCTTTCAATGCTGTAGGCATGTAACAGCTGTCAAAGCTTACATTGATTTCTGCACTAGGGAAGATAGTACAGTATTTTGCTGATACTTTCTTCTGCAGACACTCCACAGTTTTCTTTTGGTGAGTACATCCTGGACCAAACAGCAGTTTGGGCAAATCCAGTTTCAGCTTTTTAATACTGTACTTGGTCAGCCACTTGTAAGACAAACAAATGGAGCAATCAGTTGTTAGTAAATATTGGAACAGTTTAAGCAGAGTTGTGCAGAGTCACAATTAACATGTTCACATTAATTCATATGGATAATTCTTAACTGGCAATTTATTAGTAAGGAGCAAAATACCTCTTTGCTTGAACAGATTTCCTCTTTCTTTGGCAATGTAACAGATGGAATGGACTTTCTTATGCACTTTATCTTTGGGTAATTTCTGTATATTGTACCTAGTATAAGAAAATGCAAAAAGTCATATTTAGAGCCCTAGGTTTAAATCATAACCCTTTAAAATCATATATGACTGTTGACTTCTCCCCAAAAACCCCCACAAAACTTCACAGACTAGCATTGCAAACACAATTCCACATTAAAAAAAACCAGTTTCTACATAACAAAGTATTTAAAAAAATTACTTCTTTTAAAAAATTGTTGCCTTCAAAAAATTCCAAACCAAGTCTTCTATAATCATCTAAATCATGATGACAGCATTTTTCCCTCAGAGTATCCTTGACCAAAAGATCCCAAAGAAAAAAAACAACCAACAAAAAATCCCCCAAACTCCCCAAAACACCCAACAAAATCAAACAAAACAAGCTGAACACCAAGAGCCAACATCCCCCTAAACCAAAGATCAAAGCTAAAAAACCCACCACTATTTGATAAGTGCAACTCACTTCCAACTCACTATTTAAAGCACACTGACTATCAGTGTCTTATCATCCCAACACCTCTGTAACAAAAATACTGAAAATAAAAGCCTTCACCCATTATATCCTGATGTCACATACCCACGTTTCTTCCTTTGTCAGTATAAAACATAGACACAGAAAATTCTGGCTGCTTTCTTGGTTTATGCTTTCTTTTATTCTCAGTCTGAGGCCATTCTTTTATTATTTGTGCTAGAAATAAAGAAATGTTTTTAAAAATTGTTGTCTTACTTCAAATAGATAAAAACCTTCCATGCAACCTCGTTGTTCATTAGTTTCTACCACCACAATTATAGATGGTTTATTGTCTTAGATAGTGGTTGAAAAAAACCCCTGTTTTAGAACTACTTAATGCTACTTTCACAGAAATGGAACCAAAACCTGTATAAATTTATAAATTACTATCAGGAAGAATGTCACAGAGCAGCATTTGAAAAGACTAGGGATTTACAATAAGCGTGGCATTTGCTGGAAAAGCCAAGAAAGGGATTGGACTTAAAGGGACCAACAGTGATTGGAATCAATTTAAGAGCTGTTTCAAGCAGTTGCAAGAATCAGCACTCCACCTGACATATCTCTTTTTTTCCCCTTCATTACTGGACAAATGAAATAGCATATTAATTACAATGGGATCTACAGTATTAGTAAAAGAGGCTTTGAAAAGAAAAAGGAGTATGAATTGAAAACCAAGAGAAGTTAGTTTCTAATTATGGCTTCAGACATGGGACAAAGCAGAACTCTGCTTCCCACCACACATATTTGACATTTCCTGATGTAGAATGGATTTTAATGCATATTCAATCATATAACTTAGAAATAGTTGCACAGCTTTGTAGTGTTCCTTCTGTTCACAACATAAAAGAAAGCTAGAACTCACATCAAAGTCATTTCAAAACAACTGCAATGTTTCCTATCAGTCTGCTTAAAGATCTAAATGGCAAGTGTTTTTAAAACTTAAATTAGAGCTCTAATTTAATATTAGCTTTTAACCCAAAGAAACTGAAGACAAAAAGCTCCTAATCCATACAGACCTGGTGGAATTTCTGCTTTGGCACTAGTAGGACGCCATGCCAGTACTCTCACAGAAGCATTTCTCTCTGCACTGTGGCTGTCTCTCATCGACTATAAACACATATAACAATTTTTAATCAATTAAAACCCATTTCACTTGGATCACAACTGCATTACTCAAAACTGGCACTATCTTTTAGTATTCCTGAATTCCTGTTTTACTCTGGCTCTTCTGTTAAGTCAGCAGATTGCCACGAAGGCTTGTTAATTTGCAATTTGTCAATAGGTTAAAGAACTCCAATTGTTCCATTTTAATGATCTTCCCGATTTCATCTGCTGCCATAAAACTACAGATTAACATCTACAGGCAGATGGGTTTGGACCATTTTTTGCCATGTGAAGGACAAGTCTAGAATTGTAATGGCACTGTTTTATAGAATATAGTTATTTCCTCAGATTTATTAATATTGGAGAACTAATCCTGACAACAGTAAATTTTCCTTTGGGTATGGCTCAGCTCTCTAGGCTGAGGGTTAAACATGAACAGTTGTTTAACTCTACTGTAGGATCAGACCTTTGCTGTGACACAGAGCTTTCAAGTAACCGACATCTAACGCGCAGTTCTACTATAAATACCACCAAGCATTACAGACAGACCTCTATCAGTTTCCTACAAGTTTAACCCCTGTAAAACTATGTTTTGTAGTCACATCTCTGAGTGATAACTTTTTCCTGCATTTGTGAACAGATGTTGAGAATATACTGGGTTTGATAAAATAGCATGAAAGTTGTTTGAGTTTACCTACAAAGGTCTTTGTAACATGAACACAACCGCACTTAAGAGTGACATTCCCATTTCAAAGATGAGACCTGAAAATTTCAGGCCAAAAGTCAAATACATCCTCAGCAATAAGAAGTTTCTTATTTAGTCATTCATACAGCAAAGTGCTAAGTGCTGGGCAGTGCTAGCACTGGTCATTTGTGTTACAGATCTGCACACCCACTCAAGCCAGATGCATAGACAGCCAGAGAACTCAGTAGTGTAAGCCCATGGAAATAACCACAGTGGGCAGGAAACAAAATCTGAATCCTGTTTTTTTGTTTTATGCTGACATTCTGTGTGGCCCAAAGTCATGCTACTCATCTGCAGTTGTCTCATCTGTAAATGAGCACACCACCATAAATTTCAGTATTTGCTATAAAGACTTGTAGAACGGATGTAACCTGGTAAAGCACATTTGTGCTTTGCCTTTGTTTTCAGTAAACACTAAATTTTTGAGGTCAGAGGAGGGTTTATTTAGACAATTTTAGACACTACAATGTGGCTCCATTACAATAAAATATTTAGCAAGGAGTTAGTAAGATGTGCTTTTTTGTTTGTGTAGCATTTTGAATGCAAATTCAAATGTAAATTCAGAGTATTATCACAGTGCCAGTTTAATTCCTTCCAATTTTTAGCCTGAGCACTTCTCTCACAAAGAGCAGCATCTGATAGTTGGGTAGGATCTCTGATTAAAACACACAGCATACTAAAAACGGGACCATTTCAAACCATTCTAGCCAGGCTCAGAGCTGTGGGTTTAGGAGATGGCAACTTCTGTGGCCTTCTTTTCTCTTTCTTCATAAGCACACTCGAATCTCCTCCTGGTATAAATGGATTCACAGACTGATCTACTGACCGTTGCTTTAAGGATTCCACTAGGAATGCACACTGAAATGGAAGTTCATATTGGTCAGGAATTCACATACTTGAAATTTATGTAAATGACATAAATAGACAGGCATTGTGTATTTGTTACTTTAATAATAAATATAATTCATATCAAATTTATTAATCTGGTAATGCTTAACAACTCTAACTGAATAGAAATCCCTTTGTGTTGTGTTTGCTCAAACACATCAGAGGGAAATCCTTTCTGCTCTGAGCAAACATTCTAGCAGAAAAGGCAACAATATGCATATCAAGAGCAGAACAAACTGGAAAATGATATGCCATTGTTAAATGATAATCAAATATTTTAAGATCCCAGTGAACATACACCAACTCTTCTTTTTGAAAATACTTTTGTGACTCAGACTTGCATGCAACAAGGTGTTCAGACCTCGGGACATAAATCTCACTGCATATATCTCTCTAATCACACTTCTGTAAGAAAGAATGTACTGCCAGGCTGGCTGTACTGCCTTGGCCGCTTGTTTAGTTATCTTTGGAAAAAGTCACATGCATGTAATATTCAGAAATATGGTCTAGTTCTACACTCTTAGTACACTTCAGAAAACAACTGGATTAGAGTTGAACAAAGCTATTGTGCCAATGAAAACTTCTCCCTCCACTGTGACTTACAGGAACATAATATTATATAACTTTAAAATATATTTGTTTATATGTATACAATTATATTGAATATTGAATAATCAATTCCACTTCAGAAGAATTCATCATAGGATTGTAACACAGAATCACAGAATCTTAAGGGTTAGAAAGGACTTTGAAAGATCATCTAGACCCTCCAGCCAGAGCAGGACCAGCTATAGTAGGTCACACAGGAACTCGTCCAAGTTGGTTTTGAATGGCTCTGGAGGAGACTCTACGACCCATCTGGGCAGCCCCTTCCAGTGCTCTGCCAAAAATGAGAATCACTTCAATTGTAATCTCTTTGTATTTGACAGGAAATCATAGCCCTTCAATACCCCTCACTGCAGTGCTATTGTACAACTACTTTCTAGACCATATTTACTCTATGGTGACTATTCTCACACACTACAACATTCCTCCCCATCATATAAGGACTTTTATTTTGTCCAAACTTCTGCACTGTCAGCTGAACAAACACTGTCATTTTTTTTTTCCTGAAGAAACGCCTAACTGAAAAGGATACATAGAATTCATACCTTTTGGGAGTAGTTGTTTGCTTTTTCCATTTCAGACACAATGACAGTGATATCATCACTTTCAAAAATACCTATATAATCAAATGTAGGCTAATCAGCATGGAGTTTTTAAGTGTACAAAATAGATCTTTTTTGAAATTTACAGAATAACAGAATATTAGGGCTTGGAAGGGACCTCTAAAAATCATCTAGTCCATGCCCTTTGCACAAAGCAGGTCTGCCTAGATCAGGTCACACAGGAACATGTAGAGGAGGGGGTACTGAAAACCTCCAGAGAAGGAGACTCCACCCCCTCCCTGGGCAGCTTGTGCCAGGGCTCCCTCACCCTCATAGGAAAGAAGTTTGTCCTTAAGTGGAACTTTTTGTGTTCCAGCTTTTTATCCATTATCCCTTGTCCTGTTACTGGGTACTACAGAAAAAAGTACTGCCCCATTCCCTTGACAACTACCTTTTAAATATTTGTAAGTATTAATGAAGTCCCCCTTCAGTCTCCTAATTTTGTAAAATTTGTAAAGCATGCCAAATATCAATGAAAAGAATAAAAAAGCTGTTGTTTCCTGTCAGCCTGCAGCCTGTCCCTACCATATTAGTAACTACATTTTAAATATGCATCTTTAAAATATCCAGTAGAAAACAGTGAATTCAAAAAGAAATGAAACCTGCATTGGAATATTCTGCACTAGAGCTGAAAGCCTCAATTAGACAGGACTTTTGATTGTATCTCAGTACTAGTAGAGCATTACCGTCCACTAAAAACTAAACTACTTGATTTGGGGGGAAAAAAAGCATTAAATAATATTTCATTAATGAAAAAGAAGTATGTACTGACTTTCCTTTTCCCATACCTGCTTCTCCAAACCAATGAAATCTCCCGTTGGCTGCCTGTACTATCTCCTTAAAAGCCATGGCAGTTTCAGTTGGGTCAGCATAGCGGGATGGAATAATCCCATTGGAGCCAACGTCCTCCAGTACACTGAACAGACAGACATGAAGCTGCAAATCAAAGCCTCTGCAAACCTCAGCCACATAAGCACTGATTATGTGCTGTAAGAAAGCGAGAGAGAAAAAGAAAAGAAAAGAAAAAAAATCAAATCTCTGCTGACTCTCTACCACAGATGAGCTTCCATTTACTCCACTGGTTCCTGAATTGATGTACAAATACTCCCAGCCTGAGCAATTCAGTACAGGAACATACCCTGAGCATCTGAATGTCACCTCAATTCATGAAAACACCCCAAAATTGTTGCTATCACTAGTGATAATGGCAACAGCATTACTGCAGGCCCAGAAGCAAGATTGGGTAGCTATGGGAATCAAAGATACAGGTCATGATACATGGAGTAGCCATGCTCTGAAGCAAAGAAGTAGGGATGGAACTATGCATTTGGCTTTTTGTACAAATCCTTCATTTTCTCATTATCCACAGAGGCTTTTATTGAATTCTTAGGTTTGCCACAGATTTCCAGAAGTGTGGTAACCAAAGCAAGAGACTTCTCACTGTACAGGCATGGCTACTCCAGTTGGATTACTGTATGTTCAGAACCTCTGGGCTGTGCACTATGAACACATAACCAAGCAATATTACTAAACTGTTATTGTTTAAATTTGTTAAACTACTGTTATCAAAAACAGGAACTCTGTCTAAATACTGTATGGTGGACTTCCACTGTTAAATTATTTGTGGCTTTGCTGCCATGAATTACAAGGAAATGATATCATACAAAAAATCATTTTGATTGTTCAGACTCAGAAATGTGCTACAAATGATCACCAGAGCGGGAGCAGGAAAAAAATCCTAAACACACCTCTTCAATTTTCTGATTCACATATTATTAGTAATTGCTACTTCCAATACACAAATAACAACTGCAGAAATAGAAGTCTGAGATCCTGAGTCGTGCTGGCTGAGATATGTAAAGGAGAAACATTCTGCCAACAAGGTATGATAACTAGCGAAGAGAAGAAAAAAAAAAGAAGAAAAAAAGAAATATGAAGTTGAGATTAATTCTGACAGGAACTTATAGAAGAGTTACAACATCTATGATGATACTTACTGTTTCCTGATCAGGTATTCCAGTGGTCAGTAGGTAAAGTCCCTGTGATTTGTGTTTATCTCTGTCTTTGAAGTCTACTTCCACAGCTCTCCTAAGCGCACTCATGAAATTTCTACTCCCTTTGCACTTCAAACTCAGCACCCACCTAAAAAAGGATTTTTTGCAGTTCAAAGTATGAAGCAATAAAAGCTTTTGTTTCTCCTTAAAGTAATAAAGAGGACTAAGAATCTTAAAATAACACTGCACTAGAGTCTAAAATTTTTGACAATGACAGAGAGCAAAACCAGATTATGTAATCACTCAAATTATTTGTTCTAGGTTCTGTACTGTCATCATGATGAACTAGTTTTTCAGGTAAGATTCAGAGCATAGAAGTGAAGGAATTCTCTCTTATGGGGAAAAATTGTAATAAAGTAGAACTTGACCAAGAGTGGCTGGAAAGCTGTCCAGTGGAAAAGAACCTGGGGGTGCTGATTGACATTCAGCTGAACATGAGCCAGCAGTGTGCCCAGGTGGTCAAGAAGGCCAACGGCATCCTGGCGTGTATCAGAAATAGTGTGACTGGCAGAACCAAAGAAGTGATTGTCCCTTTCTGCTTGGCACTGGTGAGGCTGCACCTCTAATACTGTGTTCAGTTCTGAGCCCCTCACTACAAGAAGGACATTGAGGTGCTGAAGCGTGACCAGAGATGAGCAACAAAGCTGGTGAAGGGTCTGAGGCACAAGCCTTAAAAGGAGTGGCTGAGGGAAGGGGGTGTTTAGCCTGCAGAAAAGAGGCTCAGAGGAGACCTTATCACCCTCTACAACTACCTGAAAGGAGGTTTGTAGTGAGGTAGGGGATGGTCTCTTCTCCCAAGATACAAGCAGCAGGCCCAGAGGAAAGGGCCTCCAGTTGCACCAGGGGAGGTTTAGATTGGAGACAAGAAGAACATTTTCACTGAGAAGGTTGTTAGATGCTGGCACAGGCTGCTCAGGGGGGTGATGGAGTCACCATCCCTGGAGATATTGCAAAGCAGTGTGGCTGAGGTGCTGAGGGATGTGAGTTAGTGGTGGACGTCGCAGTGCTGGGTTAATGGTGGGACTTGATGACCTTAAAGGTCTTTTCCAACTGAAACAAATCTATGGTTTTATGAACTTATTATAATAAAAATGAAACTACAGAGGCACAATGAAACTACTGAGAGTGTGACTCTACAAACAGAAACTTGGGATTTCTTTCCAGTGAATGTGAGGAAAAAACATAGTTTAGCTATCACACCCCAGTTGAATTTGAAGCTGTTTTCAATTCTTCATGCAACATGTGCATGTCTTACCTAGACACTTCTGTATGTGTATATATATTCTGTATACATTTGAAATACAAAGTCCCAAAGACATATTAAACTTCATAATGTTGTTTTCCCAACTACCACAAACAATCTGTGTAGAATAGTTCATCTCAACCTGTTTTGGTGGTATGATCAACTTATCAACTTTCTACATTGCTCACAATGTTCTTTAAAGCTGTTTCTCTGTTTAACCCATTCCACGGCGCCTATGATAACTTAACTCAGATGTATGGAAAAGTTATCGGATCCTACCTCCAAGCATTTTGTAAGTTTTTTGGTTGGGAAGGAACCAGTTCCAGCTGCCAAGGCACAATGTCACTCCCAAACCTGTCACAGAAAGATAACAGCAATTAATATCAGATTATGCTTTGGAACAAGCAAAAAGGATAAATTCACTAAAAAATAAACATCTCATTGAGGGTATTTTAGGTGTAAAATTGCCTGATACTTTTTTTCCATTTCAATATGTTTGATTATTCACATTTATCCATCACTTGGGGGTTGTCAGATTTCAAGGTACTGGGCCAGACTGCATTTGATTTTCCTGCAGAGGATCCTAAGTGAGCTGGTAAAAGCTCAGTGGAAAGATTGTGACAACAATCAAACAACCCTCAGATGCTGACCATACCTCTCTTGTGAGTGAGAAGCTCAGTTACCTCACCAGGTTTTAGAACTCCATGAGCTGCTGTCACTTGTTTTTACCTGCTAGTCCAAAGCCTGCCTGGCTGCTGTTTGGCAGCTGTGCCATATGTTTCTGACTACCAGTGCTGAGGACAGAATTTTAGAACTAGTACTAGATGTTAAAAAAACTATCGAAGTTATTGTAAAATTTCAGGAGTGTTCTGCGTTATGGTACCTGAGACACCAAAATCCTTTTCCACTAAAAGTTTCTGACATGCAAATTACCACTGTTATGACCAATCCAGCAGGTGAATTTGTTACAGGTATGTTGCAGGGAGCCTCACCCAAAACAGGGATTTTGAATTCAGTTTGGTCTTCATACATCTGGCTCCTGTACTTATCCAATAATGGCAAAATCAGCGCTACACTTGCAATTGCTTTATCATAAAACATTAAACACACTTAAAACAAACCTAAAATATGTTCATTAATAACTACAGCATCTCAGTATACTTCTTTCATTGCAATGCATTACAATGATTTGAAAAGAACCTTTAGATGCTTACGCTATAATATTGAAGGAATCCTTATTTGACATTTGTTCCTCAAGTAAAAGTCGCAAAGAATGTTGGATATGGGTGATGTACATGGCGTTTGTCACTGACACATCAACAAGTATAACCACCCTATATAAGAAATAAGTTATTCATTAAAAAAAAAGGAGGTCAACCCCTTAATTATATATTATCTTCACTATACTGTAAACTTGCCAGGGAAAGTATATTCTAGCTATGTAGCAAAACGTGCAACTACTGATCTCTATTTAAAAAAATCTGCAAAACATAAGGTGAAATTAAAAAAACCCAAAACATAACAATAAGGGAGTATTGTTTTTCTTAAGCTATGCAATAATCAGGTACACATGGCGCCATAATGGCTGTTGAACTCTATAAACAGGTTCTCTTTCTTCTCTGTACTTGAATATCCAAACCACTCCTGAAACATGTGATGGTATCCAACGAGAAGAGTCCCTGCACAATTCATTGTCCTTCCCTCTGCCATCAATCCAGGAACATATGTAGTATTACTCCAAAGATAATGGGAAAGTTTTCTCCCAGCAAGTCAGTGAGAGACTGGTTGTTCAGCTACTGACTGACTGATGTTATCTGGCATGTTCCCTGTTTTGAGAAAAACGTGAATGATGACCTTCTTCAACATGGTCAGTATATCCTGGGATACCTTGGGAAGATGGTTATGAAAAGCATCACAGATGTGACAGTCTGTTGGATATGAGTTCCCAACAAAATACAGTGGGCAGATGGACTAATTCAATCCTTGGTCAATGAACAAGAAAAGTAAAAGCAACTTCAGTAACAGTGGCCTCAGCTATCTTCTGTTTGCCTGAAACTTCATATTCCAGCACCGTAAACAGGACAAGTGCAATTGTACAGCTGAGGCTGGATAAGGCCTCAGACACAATGTAAAGAAGCATCATCCTCAAACCATAATCAGATAAAGTCTTTCAGCCTCATGCAGGGGAAAAAAAATATTGGATTTTTGAGTATATGTACACTGACATTTGTCATCTGGCACCAAGAATGCACTTCGACAAGTGGTGCAAGCAGAAGGCAGTTGCTAAGTCGAAGCTCGTCTTTGGATAAGAACTCATCAGAGGCCTTGCAGGAAATCTCTAGGCATAAATACTAATCCCATGGATTTGGAAAGCTGACTGTAGACACTGCCAGAAACATCAGGTTCTGTTTATGTGTGATTTAAGATAGAATACTCCCCAAAAGCTCACTTAGTAGTTAAAATTTAAGAGTCTCATCCTGTGTCATGGAAACTGTAGTTTTGTATTGACCGATAATATCTGGATTCATTAAATACACTAAATGGTTAAAAAAAGCTAAACAGCAAGATCTGTTTTCAGAAGTGGATTGCCTACACTGGTCGTATCTGCAATTGTTGTCTCTACATTTAACTATTTTCTGCCCTATGTTCCTTGCTGTTGATGTACACACAAAGCAAAGGCTGGCAAACAAGAACCATCACCAATACACAAAACGCCAGGCTATCCAGGTATGATTACCTCCTTTCACAAACACTTCCCCATACTCTTCTGCTAGCAACAGACAGCCAGTCAATTCGTTTCTCATAGATTCTCACCATTTTAGCAAGGAGTTTCTATGGATAAAACAAGGAAAATCTAAGTAAAACCAAATAATTTGAGTAAGTCTTTTATTGCCAAATGCTTAACAAGGAAGTGACATGACAGCATAGTAATGAAAAAAACCCACAGATTTTCATTCATTTGGACAGCAGCATTTCACTCTCAGTAAAGAGAATTCAGTTCATTAGAAAAACACACAATGGCAAAAGTCTGACAAGATCACTACAGACTTACATGGACAGCTGTCTGCACATACATCCCCTCAGCACTTACAAAATGGGACAATTAATGCGAACAATTAGATGATAATCTAGTCCTGACAAGGCCACATCACTACAGACATCTCACCTGATAGTTGTATAATGCTGGCAGGTCAACATGGATATGTTTTACAGTTCCATCACACCATTCAAACTGCATCATTGCTTTCTAGAAGAAAATAATGCAGCTATGGGTTTACAGAAGTCTACATGAGCTTCCTCTAACATGGAATTTCTTCCTGGACCATTCTTAAGAATGGTATAAGAATTTGATTTGAATCTATGACTCTAATTTCAGTTAAAGCCTGTAGAATTTTGCCAACTTATAAAGTATTGATTTTAATCCAATACTTTTCCATTAAGCAGCAATGGAAAGGAAAAAAAAGTAAAAACAAGACAAACAAACAAGAAAAAGCAAGCATGCTCATCACTTACCTCATGTAGAATTGATGATACCTTTTTTTTAAGAATAGGTACAAATTCTTCCACAGGAGAAAAAGCATTGGGAGCCAAAACTTGATAAAGGTCTAACTTTTTAGCTATAGTAAGAAACAATGAAAGTGAATAAAACACATGCCCTGTCTTTAATGAATGTTTCATACATGTTAAGCTTTTCTTTCTGTGCTACCTTTCAATCCATATGTCTTTAGCCAGTCTGCTGAGGTTCTGGCCAGCATACAAGGTGTTTGAATAACTAATGGTCCTTCATGCTTTGGAGGCTTTGGTAAGAAGTTGGAAGGTGCTGTATTGGCAAGTTCTGTGGAAACCTAAAGAGGATTTTAAGAAAAAAATCTTGCAAGTTTTAATGTATTGTTTTTACCCTCAATCCAAAATATCCAGGACAAGTAGCTGTGACAGAGAACAGACCATTTTGTTAACAGAAGATTTCCTCATAGATTTGTAAAACAGTGCTGACAAATTCTTAGCACTGAAGCTTGGCAACCATAAAGAAATTTAACCACTTCCTAAAATTTTAGGCCTCCAGAAAGTATAGAGATGAGAGTAAGGCAAAAAAGAGACACCTATTTCCACTGAAGACTATCTGCACAAGCTGATCTCTACCACATCAAAGCAGAACTAGAAATTCCAGACATTACATAGAAAGAAGAAAAATGGTGTGAAATCATCATGACAGGACCAGGATAAAGATAGATGTCTAACAGACAGACTGTAGCTTCCTAACAATACTAGTAATAGATTTAGACAAGCTCTTACCGTTTTGCAGCTGATTTAAGTGTCCATTTTAATCAGGTCGGAATAAGTAACTTTTATCAATTTAACTGACTGCTGCAACTTAATTTAAATGATCATGCATACAGTTAGGCTGCTGATTCTCATGGATTTCCCTTATGATAATGTTAAAATGTTCTTTTAATTATATTTTGGCTGGTTTATAAAACTTTATGCATTTTGGAAAATAGCAAAATGTCTCCTTTACTGGCTTTGGCCTTAACTTACTCTTACAATGGATGTCCAATACATAATATTCAATGTTCACTTATCAAAATAGCTGATTGATCATACCACTTTTCTTTGTATTGTGAGCAATAAATCTACCCCTAATACTTCAAAGTACATCTGAAATTAAAAAGATACATACATCTGCTGTTCTACTAATAAATGAGCCATCAGTTTTTCTTTGGAAAGTCCATTTGATGCTCTTGAGTAGGTCCTTAGCCTTCTGGGATTCCTGAAGCAGTAAATGAAAATCACTGCTATCAAAATTCTGTATATATAAAAACAAAGGGGGAAAAAAAGAGTTAACAAGTATTCAAATAACAATGAAGCACTGCTTTCTTACTTTGAAGTGGATCTATCTATACAAGACTGCCTGAGATGGCAGAACTGAGTGTAAATGTATTTAATGCACTGCATAGAAGTTTCTCTTAATTTTATAATCAATATATTATTTAATTTTCTTTCAATCAGTCTACAATAAGCCACAGAATTCGTCCTATTGATCTGCTTTAAGTTCACGAACAGGAACGTGAACAGGCCCAGGGAGGGTGTGGAGTCTCCTTCCTTGGAGGTCTTCAAGACCCGCCTGGACATGTTCCTGTACGACCTGATCTAGGTGGAGATGCTTCTGCAAGGGGGTCGGACTAGATGGTCTCTAAAGGTCCCTTCCAACCCTACCATTCTATGACTCTATGATCTGCAAAATTTATTATGCGTTTAGGAAAGCATTTTCAGTTGCAGAAAGAACTAACCACAAGTTCATTGACCACATCCTCAGCACTTCTATGACAGACTCAGCACCAGGTATTGCTATAAACTTCTTCTCGGATGATAATTACTTTACCTTCCAAAAGTGAAAGATCTTTAAGAAGGGAGGAAAATACATTGTCTCTCTAGCTGTCACCTACCTCTCCCTTTGAAGAGTAGCAATGGTAACGCCCACTTAGAGCTTCTGCAAGGTTCTTTAGAATTGCCTACATACATAAACAGGATGAAATGTAGTTACTTTGATTTGATAGTCTCACTTGATAACAGGGTTGTTGGTATTCAATTGTCAATTAGAGATGGAGAAAGAATCTTGAGGTACATGTGGAGAGAAAGCCAATGTAATTTTGTTTCCAATTTTTTTACCAGTCTTATTTAAAAATGGCTGAGTAACTCAGTAAAGAAACTTACAAAACAGGCACTAGGGGTCAAGTTTAGTTACCTTGCATTAAAAAGCCAGATTCTTTCTCCTCCTTTGAAGGCACGCTTGTGCTACTCAAATCAAATATCACTGACGTCTGCAATTAACTCTGCTGCTTTTTCAGCTCTCCCATCTCCATCTCTTCTACCACCTACTACCACAACCCTTTTCCCCACAAATGCAATACCCTTACTGCATCCAATCTTCTTTTCAAACTAGGATTTTAACTGTGTCCTCCCTATCACTTAAGTCACTATATGCCTTAGGAATAAACTTAAAAAAGCAATCAATACCTAAAACCAAGCTTCTATGCCAAAGTTGATCAAAAGCAAGTGACCATTATCTGCAAAATTTATTGCACCTTTGGGAATGTGTTTTCAGTTGCAGAAAGAATTAACCACAGGTTTATTAACCACATCCTTAGCACTTCTATGACTAAGACTTTCAGCAGGAGGTCTTATCTTTCCGTTCTCCTCTTCCTTCATTGGTCGTGATCAAAATGAATTTAAGCGATTTTGCTAGCTCTTGCACTGATGCTATTCTGTACATACATATTCCTATCTCAGAGACTGTCATGCCCATATGACCTCATTCCCAAGTCCCTGCATTTCTCCTATGATCCCTCTCCCTACCCACTCATCCTTATTGCAATATTGCCTACCAGAAATCCCCTATGTTTCTGTTTTTACCCAAAGTCTTCTCTAAACACACAGGACGATTATCTGGGAAACACTGCTCCTCTGCAGCTGCCAACCCTGTCAACACCACTTGGCTGCCGCTTCTGGCTTTGGTATGGACTAAGATGAATACTCCAAATAAACGTTTTTATATGTGCAAATCTGCTCCAAGGAAAACATAACTCTAGATCAAAACCTCTTTAATAAGTAAGTTAACTTACTTGTTAACTAGTTAACAGGTTTGTGAAAACTCTTTAATAAATAAGTTAACTTCCCACAAATTTGTGAGAGACAACATTGCAGCTGAATAGGAAACAAACAACACGACACTTCAGGAAGTTAGTATTAACACACTTACAAGAGAAGTAGGATTGCTGCAATCATATGTAACAACATGAGTGTGCAGTCTTCTCCCTAGCGTACACTGCTGAGCATAGCCAGACAGTATTTCCAAAGACTGATCAGGGCTGAAACAAACAAACAAATAAATGAATAAACAAATAAATAAAGGGAAAAAAGATATTAGCAATGGCAGTAATCAAACGTAGAAAAAAGGTCATACTGAAGAAGACAGGGATGAAAACTAAGTGGGAAAGAACAAATCATGGCAATGTATTTCAGTCATTTAGCATAAATTGACCTCCTCTCTCCCTCTCTCAACAGTTACTGCTGGGGTTTGGTTCTGTCCTGAAAATCTGAATGATAATAAAAGCATTAAGTTTCTATTCCAGTTCAGAAATGCTCTACATTATTCCTTGCTAGCTCTAGAAGCTAAAAATCAGGAACTGTGGCTTTGCCCCCTGTGATAAACTGTGACAGAAAAATTTTCAACTCAGATCTTCAGCTGTATGTAAGGGTGTCATTGTCTTCCAAAGGCACCAAAGAAAGTAAAATTCTGCTTTGTATTTAGAACTTCATGACTCACACAGCTTTCACTCCCTGAGTTTCAATGGTTTCTTATGGCTAGTAAAACCTTTTCTTTCCAGCAACACTTCTGCCAGGGACAAAAATTGAGCAAGTTTTCACTTGCACAAACTAAAAACTCTTGCTTTCTCTTCAAATCAGATCTACGCAGAACTTAAAACCTTTTACTGAACACTGTTCCGTAAGCTAGCTAAAAAGTAATGTCAATCATCCTAAATATCAAGCTTGCCAAGTTTACACCATCCCTTTTTTTCCCCATTTAAATAAATACAATGAATAAATTAAGAGTACAGTAACGCTCCAAGAATCCTCACTGTGGTCTTTTCTTGTAATCCTGACTCCAGCACTGCAAGTTTCCAAATTATGATGGTAGAACTATCATAATTTGAATTTAAGTCCATAATTTATCTAATCTCAGTCTGGTTTCATTTATTTAGTCAGACTTTTTCAGTTTTCTCTCAGCATCAAGATCACAGAGAGAAGCCAATCTTTGAATGCTTAATGCTACTTTACAGCAAAATCTAGCTCATCATCCAGTCTTCCCAGAGGAGTGGACCCTTGCAGTGACATCTTCAATGATGCTGAAAGCTTTTAATTGAAGTAACATTAGAGCTAGCAGATTCTCAAGGGCTTACTGTGATAACTGATCTGCAAAGGAAAAAATGGAGCTTTCTATTAGAAAAAAAGAAGATTTATAAATAGTAAAAATGTAGAGAAATAAAGGAATTGGTATGAACTAAAAATATATAAAACATGGATCTTAATTTTTTCTGTTTATTTTTGCATCAAGTTCAGATTCTTGTACAAGTTCTGTATCCAAGTTAATGAATTTACCAGCTTCCTACAATGAGAACCAGCGAATTCAGTTCTTTTATTGTAAGAACATGTTTTAAGGCTTTCAGCAAATTGCAGCCTTGACCGGGCTCCAGCTGTTGTATCCACTGTCTTGCTTCATGTAGCCTAGGGAGAAAAAACAAAAGGAATATGTACACTTAACATGCAGGTGCTAAATAAGACAGAAATTCCAAAGATTTCTACAAACCACAGGAGTTGCTAAGGTATTTTAAGCAAGAACAACCAGCTTGAAATCAGTGACTGCATTTACAATTAATTACTTTTTCCCTCATCTTACAAATTACTGCAGCCACAAGATAAAAAATATTATTTATTACCTACAAGAGATGTGCCTAATTAAGTGGAGATTTTGTTCAAAACATCTTTGTTTTTCAGAGAATTGAACTTACTTACACGTGAATATTGATGGTTTTCGGACTCTCCCACAGCACTGAAATTTCTGTATTGAATGAGAGGCAGTACAATTGCTTCTTATGACATAGCTGTTCATCTATTAAGCACTGATGAATAAAAAATTGTTAATGCATTACTACCCATGCTGCTTCTAGTAGGATTATTATGTAAAAGAATAAGACCAGTAATTTCCAAAAAATAGCTGATGGCAATATTTTCAGCTACCACAGAGAAAAGCTTCCAGGAAAAAGTCATATAGATCCAAATATTTGTTAAGGAGTACAGAGACAAAACCTGCAAACATCGGTAATCCCGTCTATTTGTTTATGAGGCAGGAGGCAGGGAATATTTGCTGTACTAATACTTGTTTTTCTCTTCCGTTGACAAGCACATGAAACAACAGGCTGGTCTAGAATGGTCATATCCACTCATGAAGCAATTACTAACAAATATTTAATACATAATTCATGGATAAGGCTAAACAACAGTTTAGGTGCTAAGGTTAAGCAAACCAGACTATGTGGAAATAGAATTCTCTTGGAGGAGTTTCATTTAAAAGACACAAATGAAAAATGCAGATAATATAAAGTGACTTTAAATAATTTCTGAATGCAGGAAGTTAAACTACACAAAGCTTCAAAGTTACACGGTAAACCAGATACCTTACAGCAAAACTTTATAAAGTACACTTTATAACTGTTGGTAAGATCCGCCCTTCAGCCTTCTCTTCTCCAGGCTGAACAGCCCCAGGTCTCCCCAAGCCTGTCTTCATCAGAGAGATGCTCCGGTCCCCTGATCACCTTGGTAGCCCTCAGCTGGACTCTCTCCAGAAGTTCTCTATCTTTTGAACTGGGGAGCTCAGAACTGGACGCAATACGCCAGATGTGGCCTTACCAGAGCAGAGAGGGACAATAGCTTCCCTTGAGTTATAATAAAGAAACATACTTTTCTACTACAGAAAACTTTTACTGTATTCTAAATTATTCTAAATTATCAATTTAAGTAGACCTTTTTCCTACTTAGTTCCTCACTTGTAGTTATACAAAAGCTTGCTACTATGTTATAATTGATAAAGTCTGCACTATTCTTACTTACCAAAAGGTCATTCTGAAAATCCAGTAGTCTAGGTCCACAACATGTATGAGATACATGAACCATAAGTCCAACTTTGGATCCCTTTATAAAGCCAAATACCTTAAAAGCAAAAAGTCATTATAAATACTAATCTTATCTAAAGCTTAATAAAATTACTCTTTATTCTGTACACCATCAATTAAAAAATCAAATATTAGGTATTTATTTTCACTTGAAGCTTTTTAGTGGAAAGATGACACAGTGACAAAGCCAAGGGGAAAGAAGGTAAAAAAAAGAGGCCCACTGTACTGGCTCCCAGTTTATCCTTACAAGCGAATCTACTACCTCATTCCCAGGAGAACCTATTCATCTGAGAAGACAAACAATAAATCTGTCCATAGTATCTCATTCAGGCTAAATCAAGCAACCTAGTGGAAGTTAGAGTTTGGAATGCTGCTTCTTTCTCTGTCCCCTTTAAGACGGAATTATATCTCTCTCCCACTCTTGAGCATTAGCAGTGTTAGGCACATAAGTAATAATCCAGCTGTGCAAGAGAGGGCATGAGAGCTCCACTCCAGGCAGACAAAAAGTTAAGCTCAGCGTTGTCTGCTTGTTTAATTATGCTGAGAAGCCCTGATGATTAGGATTGTTAAGAAAAAGACTAGATCTAGAAAGCAGAAAACTGCACAACCATGAAAGATCAAGAAAAACAATGCATTGTCAAGTATGACTGCATATGATGTGTAACTCACAGTAAATAATGAAAATGCATAAGCTTTCTGGAAGCCTCTTTTCACTAACATTCAAGAGATAATTTGTTCTTTAATGCTGTATACAGCTCCATTCTAAAAATCTACTGCAAAGTTAAAGTTACCTTTCTGCTGTCCTGCAACAGCCATTCAATTCGTTGTTGGTAAAGTTCAATCACTCTGACAAGAGGTACAGCACACATTTAGCTAAGGGAGTTGCTTGCATTGTGCATCAATGTAACATTCAACAATCTGTCTTCATCACATTGTTTTTCTCACAGATGCAAATTCTGTGAGAAACAGTATTTAAAAATACTGGTTTTGGTGTTCTCATACAACTGGTGTTTGCAGGGCTAAAACCATTTCAATACTTCTTTCTCTAAAGCTGATTGATTAGATATGTAGCTGTCCGAAAAACTGGACCACTGAAATGTTTTCTAATCAGTTGCTGACTTATTCTGTTCAGAGACAGGAGATGAGTATTTACCGTGTATATGTGAACAACAGAAGATCGGGCAAAATTGTGTTTAGTTCACTATACACAAGTTACTGTCCGGAGATGTATTCAATACAAACTGCACTGTTGCTTAAGACACTCATGAAACATCCTTGTGACTGAAAGGCAGAACACTCACTGAAGTGCCAGACTAACTGCAGAACTTCCAACAGTTTCAACAAAGGTATAACATGAGGAAAAATTAAGTGCTTGCTGTCCTTTCTGCTTTTTTGCCTTTTCAAAACACATAAGCTACTTCTTTTTTAAACCAGATTTGCAGATGCTTTGCTTAGATGGTGCAGGGCCCAAGTACTGGAGGTGTGTCAGTCATGAAGATTCTGGATGTTCATGACTGACACAATGAAGTATGCTGAGGTCATGGCATTACTAAGAATAGTCTCGTAAGTATTGTAAAGACCAGCAAAACCATAATGATTACAGCTTACTGAACCTATTAAACATTTTCCTCTGTTTTAGTTTCCTTGATTTTATACATTTCAAATTCACTTAGAAAACTTGAAGTTCCACATGTTACAACTAGATCCATGATTTGAAGCTAATCCAAGTTACAGTAAATGTAACCCACATATATGCAGTATTGCCTGTGAAAACCAAACCATTCACTATCTGCCTTTATAAAATGAGCTAACTGCTTCAGTTTAAAACACGGTTGATGGGCATCTTCTTTAAAAAGAATTTAAAAACCTCAGCTGTAGTGACATATAATTATCACCTACTCTAAATCTCAGCAGAAAGGATTTAATGCTGAGATACTCTGATGATCCCAGAGATAACGATTTAAGGCAGTATCTGTAGTCATGAGGGATGAGGATATAGAATCAGTTACGCATCAGAACCATAAACAAGAATGATACTTACTCTGAAAGTCTGGACTCAAAATTGGTAACAGTCTCTTCTGTAAACTTTATCTCTTCAACAGAGTTTCTTGAATTGCTGGAAGACTATGCATAGTTAGCATTTGAGAAGCACACAAATTAGGACTGACTAAAGAAAGGGCAGGGTTGTACTTACAAAATAGTACTGCCTTCATTTACCAGATGTTCTAATGTTAATTGCAAGGATTCTAAACTGTAGGTTCTTAGCCATTCCTCTGTGGTTTGTACCTTTTTAGATTGCATTTTCTTCATTTGTAATCTCTATAGATCAAATAAGAAAGAAGTAAATGCAGTATGAGAAATGAAATGTGCCACTCAAATGTGATAAAAGGCCTGAGGATAGCTGCCAGCAGGCAGTGCATACCCAAGAATCACAGAATTCTAGGTACTATCATACTCTTTTGGATGTGGGATGCAAAGGAAAAGAAGCTTTCAGAATACTCCTAGATTGTGAGCTAAAGGCAAGGGAAAGAGAGTTTACTTTGGAGAAGATGGGAAGACAATAGAAGAATCATAGAGTCATAGGATTGTTATGGTTGGAAAGGATCTTTAAGATCAAGTCCAACCATTAATCTAAAACTGCCAAGCCTACCACTAAATTTAACCATATCCCTCAGTACTTCTCTACAGTTTTTTTTTTGATATCTCTAGGGATGGTGACTCCAGCACCTCCTTGGGCAGCCTGTTCAAAGGTTTAATAATGCTCTCTGTGAAAGAGTTCTTCCTAATGTCCAATCTAAACCTCCCCTGGCGCAACTTCAATCCATTTCCTCCTGCTCTATTGTTAAAATCATTCCTTACTGGAGAAATCGAGTCCTGCCTCCCTTCAGAGAGTTGTAGAGGTATCTCCTCCCAGCCTCCTCTAGGCTAAACATACCCGCTCCCTCAGCTGCTCCTTCCTCATCAAACTTGCTCTCTAAATCCTTCACCAGCTTTGTTGCCCACCTTTGGACAGGCTTCTGCACCTCCGTGTCCTTCTTGTAGTGAAGGGCCCAGAACTGGACACAGTATTTGAGATGCGGCTTCATTGGTTCCGAGTACAAGGGGACAATTGCCTCCTTAAGTCCTGCTGGTCACACTATTTTTGATACAGGCCAGGATGCTACTGGCCTTCTTGGCCACCTGGGCACCTTGCTGGCTCATGCTCAGCTGGCTGTCAATTAACACTCTCAGGTCCTTTTCTGTAAGACAGCTCTCAAGCTGCTCTGCCCCAAGCCTGCAGCATTGCCTGGGGTTGTTGTGGCCCTTGGCCTTGTTGAACCTTATACAATTGGCCTTGGCCCATCAATCCAGCCTGTTCAGATCCCTCTGAAGAGCTTTCCTGCCCTCAGGCAGGTCTCTGCACTCACCCAGCTTGGTGTCATATGGGAGAGAGTTTAGAAAAAGAATTAAAGGAAATACCCCAGTGATTTACAAGAAAGAAAAATTAAGCTTCTCCAAAATCTACCTCACAGAGTTTGAGCAGGTATAAATTGTCTTCTGCTTTTCTGAAGAAAAACACAGTATCAACAGTTGATCTACCTTTCTCATTTTGCCTGATTTGTTCACACAGATTCATCTCTGCAGAGAAACTACATGCGGTTTCGTGAGTTCAGTGACTGCATCTATTAAATTCCATGTGTTTGCAAATACATGTAATATATCAGTTGGCTTATTTATTGCCATCTCTGTTACTTATAGTGGGTATATGTTACTTTTCTAGCTGCTCTATCTAGCAGGAAAAGTTGCCTACCAGTAGATCTTGTGTCCTGCTGGTATGTGTTACCATCAATCCATTATCTGGTCCCAGATGAGATCCAGTAAAATCTTGCCACGGTGGGTAATCACCCTGTAGACTAGATTTTGCAGTCACCCTGCAAGACAACAGATTTTACAGAATGACCTCATTATCTGTACTATTCATGTGTTGTCATACAGTCTTTACAAGATTTTTTTCTGTAGGAACTGTTTTATATTTTGACTATATAGTACGTAGTTCACATGGTCTCTGTATCTATTTATGAAGTCCCAATAAGATTTTGTAACAGTATCCTCACCCAACTGTTTCCAAAAACTGATCATTGTCCAACAACTGTGCCATATTCCCGGTGTGTGTATCCATTGTACAAATAGCCTTGTTTAAAAAAGCAAAAAGACAAAGTATTAGGTAAAAAAAAGCTTAAATTCTAGGAATACACTATTAAAAAAGGTATTGTCAGCGACTTATACGATAATTACAGTGCAGTGAGACAACAACAAATTAAAACACAGCTGCAAAGAGAAGTTACAATTGCCCATCTGTGGAAAACACATTTTGGAACCGTTCTGCAAGAGCTGTTTGTGAAGGGATTTTATGCAGTTAATTATACGTCTGCACAGCTGCTGGGAGACCAGCTACGCAGCTCAATCAGAAAGCAAAAAAAGAGATTAACCAAAGTAACCCCCGAGTCCCGCTGGTGAGCGTCAGCCGCGAAGGGAGCGAGGGGCAAGGCGGCTGCAGACAGCCGGGCTGCCAGATGCAGGTGGAGGCAGTAGGTGAGGCGCCGCTTGGGTGTAAGCGCAACGAGACCGGAGCAAAAACGATCCTGAACTCTTGCTCTTCGCTTCGCTGGGCTTTACCGCCTGACTCCGTCCCCAGCCAGCCGTGCCCTTCATGCCCACCGACGGTGCCAGCGCCCCGCGCCCTCGCGTCCCCCGAGACCCTCCTCACCTGGGAAAGCTTTCCCAGCTCCCTGCCCTCCGCCCCCACCCGGGCACGGCCACCGTGCCGGTGACAGAGACACCCCCCCCTCCCCCCCCGCCCCAAGCTCCCTCGGCATCGCCTGACGCTCACGAGCCGTTTCCGCCGCGCGGGGCGGCTGCGGGCTGCCGGCTGCGGGCTGCGCGGAGGGGCCCGGCAGCAGCCCGGTCCCGGTCCCGGTCCCGGGGCCGTGTTACGGCGTTGCCGATGGCGACGGGGAGGAAGGCGGCGCCTGAGGGCGCGGGGAGAGGCAGGGCCAGGCGCTTTAGTAGACAATTTATTTTGATAAACTCGCTCAATAACAAAAATACAAGTGAAGAAAATTATGTTCATTTTATACAGTTTGTATTAACATCTGTTCTGAAATCATCAATTGAAAAAATGTTCTAACCGATTAGAAAACAATCCTCGGTAAAGGCTGGGGTGGGGGGACACGCGGACGGTCAGGCCTCGAGCGACGCCCAGGCAGGACAACCTGCTTGCAGACACCGTTTCCTTCATTTTGTTCATCCTTCACAAAGGTTTTAAAGGACAGCTTTAATTTGCGTGTGTGTGTGTGTGCGCGCGCGTCGGGGCAAACAGGAATCTACAGTCGTGTTCTGAAGTGGTTCAACAACGGCTCTGACACACAGGCGTGACGCGAGAGAGCCTTAATCTGGTGGCTTCACTTCAGCCGGAGGATGGGGCTCAAGTGGTGTTGCACACTGCCGTCATCTTTGGGAAACTGGTATCACTCGCCAGCAAGATTAACGATGCAAAATGATGTTGGAACGGTTGCATTGGTGCGTTCAGGGAAGCACATCCTCGCCAGGTCTGAGACAAACACCTTCCAAGGGATTAGTTCAGATGAGCTCAACAACAAAAATTATACAACTAGTTTTCCTTCTGAAGGTATTTTAAGTTTCCAATCATACATTTTAGTAGCCAAATAAATGTCAAAATGCCCACAAATTACATTATGATGGGACATCAAGCCTGCTGGGGAATTTTGAAGCCAAAGACAAAATAAGAATCCCTAGTGACACATGAAATGAGCTGTCCTTCAAAAAGTTAAATGGCTGGCAAAATCAGGAAAGTTTATGTAAACACTCAACACAAAGATGGGATTACCTTTGGAGAAGATTCATATGGAAACATTTGCTTTTCAAGAACTGAAAAAGTCTACAGATGTTTAGGCATGTTCAACATGAACTTCCTGTAGCTTTTAAGAAAACCCAAACAACCTTGTGCAAATAAAACCTATAAATAGTCTTCAGCAGATTTTACAGTAACGCTCTTAGGTATGAAAAAAATGCACACAACTTCAAAACAAAAGTAACAGACATAAGTTTGACAAATGATTGCACCATAAAACAGTGTTTTATATACAGTTTACAAGATATGTTTTTTTCCTGCTATAAATTAATACTGTACTACATAGTACTTAGCGACCTTATTAAAAGCAACTGTTGTCAGCTGTCTCTTCAATTACTGGGTGGTGTTTGCTTTTTTTTTTTTTTTTTTAAATGCAGATGGCTGCATCTATTTTTGGACTTCAAATGCTCAAATATTTAGTCAAACAATCTGCTAGTCAACTCTCTGCTACCGTTTAATAATTCATAGCAATAGCACTGGCAGATTAGACAAATTTCCAGCCAGCCAGCCACAGTCTGGGTATGCTCCAAGATAAGTGTTTATTTTTGTTTTTATAATTAAACGATGATCCATTTAACCTAAGCCTAAATCCACTGTATACATGATGTTATTATAACCAAAGTAAGTTAGCTGGGGAGGGGAGGGTGGTTGTGGAATCTTAGCAGCTGAGAAACTCTCCCCACCCCACCTGTGTTCTAGTTACAAAAATTCCCTACAACTACTTACAAGAGTGACATTTCTGAAAACAGAAAGCAAGACTTTTTTTTCATCATAATTTATGATATAAATTTCAGTGAATACTTCAGCTCAGGATACAGCAGTGGTAACACCAAAAATTTAGGCACTTATCCAGCAGCTGAACCCTGCATTTCATCTCCATCAGCATCACCGAGGACCTCAGACTACCCATGCAGATGAAGGCTTAAACTAGGGAACAAATAATATTTAAACCATTAATTGCAAGTAGGTGCCTGGCTGAATTTACAGATTTACAGTGTACTTTAGAAAATTTCTGTGTTCCATAAACACTTCCTTCTACCTGTGAGTGAGCTGACTGAAAAAAACGAAGTTACTTACAGGCCATCGCAGTGACAAGTTTGTTCAAAAGTAACAAAAGAAAAAAATACTTAATTCAGCAACTGACTTCTTTTAATATTGAATTAACTTGGGAGAGGGAAGAGGTGATGGAGGAGGAGGGCAGGGACCCACTAGGGTCTGAATGGCACAGTTTAAAAGAATTGTGCAAGTTGTCTTATTGTTAAACACTTCAAGTTTATGTGACTTGTGACTATCTGGAAACTGATGAACAACAACTTCATTCTAAAATACACTTTCACTAACATTTTTGAGAAATGTCTGTTTAGCAATGCAGTTCTTATAAGCTCAGTGAAACAGCACTTGAAAGACACAATTTTTCTGTTTTCATAATGAATCTCAAACAACATATTAACTGGAAAATAAATACTAATAGTGCAGGCAGCTTTCTTGGGACAATGAGTTGTACTTTCTGCAAGGTTGGACTGAGCAGTGAATTAGGACATCTATGGATTTAAAGGTTTATCTTTGATATGAAAAATAAAACTACCTTCAGTGAGGGATATATACTCCAAATTTGGAGTTTAAGTCCTCATTTAAAATAACAGCTTCGGTAAACAAGGCATATATTATTTAAACAATCATATTGCTTTTTTTAAAAGATGAATTAATACTCAAACAAAAAGAAGTTAATCCATCTTTGCCGTGGAATAGTGTTTACATTACTTTAAACGTTGCATTTTACATGTGCTAGAGAAATGTTTATCTATGGTATAAACGGTGTGCTTGAACATGTATGAATGCTAATGTTACAATGCAGTAGAAAAAGAGACTTTCTGTACAACAGTTGCTAATAATTTAAATAGTGTCAGTTTCCCAAAATTAGGATTTTAACTTTAAGGTATGACATGATCTCACCTTCTACCCTCATATACAAATAAATTACCATAAAAAGAATTTTAGCTTAACTTAAAATTGCACCTAGAAAGGCATGGGATCGTTTGTACCTATTACAAAAAACGTTAAAATCAAGGGCTGCTACAAAGAATGAGGTAAACTGAAGACTCTCAGCTATGTGGCCTTCAGAGAAATGGCTTTTTTTTATTGAGTTCTAGTTTTGCACACCACAGTGTTTTGCTAGCAAAGCGTTCTGAATTCTTTTCCAGGAACCATTTGTGTGTATATACATATATCTACATATATGTGTATATACACACACACACACACACACATACACACACACACTGTATACTGCATCAGCAAAATATATATATATTCATATATATATATATTTATATAAATATAAGGAAGAAATCCCCCTCTAAAGTGTTCCTTAATGTTTTTCTAGAGCTTTATGGGGAAAGAGGAGGAGGGGATGTATGTCTTCTTGCTGTTACATACATTTAGAGAACATGTTTTGATCTATTGGCTTCTTGGTGCAGTAATGCAAGATTGATCCACATTGGTGCCAAAGGCTTTGCTCATCAGAAGGAAGATGTAAAATACTAATCTCCTAAACAGCGAGGCCAGCCTCACTTGACTTCCTCTGCAACCCTCTGGTCTACCACGAAGTTAATAAATACTTTGATTTCCAAATCATTGGACCTTAAAAACAGGAACAGTACAGTAACGTGGGGCATTTATGCTTCTCAGTGTAAAGTATTCTTCACTAGTTCCTATCACAGTGCAGACCTGACTGCATTAAATATGCTCAGGAGATTCGTCAACGTTGTCTGTATTTGGTTATGGGAAAGGCTCTCCATTTTTTCATCCAAAGTGCATAGTGAGAACAAGTCAAAGCATTCCTCTTCTCAGTAAGTGTTTGACAGTCTGATCTAGGCATCCTCCCGAGAATGCAATTCTGATGTCTTGCTCTTTTCCAAAATAAAGTCCCGTGGTTCAGACATTCATCAGCCAGGTAAACAAACTTTGCCAGCAAATAGAAGTCCCACTATTGTAAAGAAAATTGATAAGACAAATAGTACATATGAAGACCCAACCACTGTGTTATTGGGTAATTTATATGGTTGACCTCCAACTTCATTGATGTAAAATCCTATTGGAAATATTAGGGCTGCCATACAGAATAGAATCACTGCAAAGAAAAGAGACAAAAAAAAACCACCAGTCACTGCTGTGTTTAAGTAAAAACATTTACCAGTTCATAAAGCAATCAAGAAAACCAAGCTAAGCATCCAGACCAAACTGTAGGGCTAAGATATTCTGGTACCTCATTTGTTGGAATTGACCAAGTTGGCTTTATCTTGCTTTTAAAATGAGAAAAATTCCTTATCTTCTCCCATGAAAGACTGAAAGCTCCCCATTTAACTGTAATGTCAGTACTACTCACTACATCGTGAATTGCCTTCACAGAATAAAAAACTGGTGGATGCAATTCTACCACTATCCACAAGTTTAGTCACAGAGTTCATTACTTCTCCAGTTATTTTAGAGTCATTTTCCCCCAAAGCCAAGATAAACTAACATTCAACATTGAAGAAACTACTTTTCTGTTATCAAAGATGTCTTTTTCCAACTGTAGTCTCCCTCTACCATTCTTCTACATAAATTCCTTTTACATATAAGTTCTTCTAAAAATAGAAAACATACAGATTGTCACTACAGATTCGTTTAGATCAAAATATACTAGTTTCCTAAAGTTATATGAATGTTTCCTTAAGTAACAAAGTATCTTTAAGACTTTCCATTGGAATACAAAGAAAGTTTTCTGATTCAGTTTAATCTGCGTTTCTTAGTGAAAAATTTCAAATTGAGACTCCATGAACAAAGAGAACCAAGCAATGACGCTTTTTATTTCACCCAAATGGTTACTTATGTAACATAGGCTCGTGCTTACAACTCACCTTGTGTTGATGTACAAGAAAGAAACCAGAACTCCTAATAAAGCCATTATTTAGAATTACAATATAGGTGTCACAGACTTTCAGGTATCAATAGTGGCCAACATTTCTGTCAGCATATTTAAGTGCTACTTAAGTTGAACACAGCATCTATCTAGTCAACCCCTCCCCTCCCCCATCTAGATCAGGTCACACAGGAATGTGTCCAGGTAGGTTTTGAAGACCTCCAGAGACAGAGACTCCACACCCTCCCTGGGCAGCCTGTGCCAGGGCTCCCTCATCTGAACAGTAAAATAGTTTTTTCTTGTGTTTAAATAGAACTTTTTGTGTTCCAGCTTTATCCCATTACCCCTTGTCCTATCACTAGATACAACAGAAAAAAGTGATGCTCCAACCTCCTGACATCCACCATTTAGGCATTTGTTATATTAATGACTTTGCCCCCTCAGTCTCCTCTTCTCCAGACTAAACAGCCCCAGTTCCTGCAACCTTTCCTCATAAGGAAGATGCTCCAGTCCCCTGGTCATCTTAGTGGCTCTGCACTGGACTCTCTCCAGAAGTTTCCTGTCTCTCTTGAGGTGAGAGGCCCAAAATTGGACACAGGACTCCAGATTAAAGCTTCTGATTGGCATGGTACAGATCTCAGCTTTGAGAAAAACACACATTCTATAGAAGAGACTAGTTATGGGCATGATTAAGCTGAATTCATAAAGTGTCCAAGTAGGACTTGGGCATAGACAAGAAAAATGGTTTCATAAACCATGATCCACGTCAGAACATCAGGTGTTCCTTGCTTTCCAAAACATATGAAGCAGCTTTCACAATACCTTGAGTCTATGATTCTATCAGTCAAGAGCAGCTACCACCAGTGTCAGCCTTTCAGCTGACAATAGCGAGGAAGAAAGAAATCAAATGTTCCACGAGAGGGAGCTCGTGTATCACTTTCACGTAACACCCCGGTGGATTACTTTTTTCAGGGGACGAAAAAGCACAAACAAAAAATATCTGTCACCTGCATAGTTACTACATTCTTCCTCCCTCGTTAGGCCACCTATTAAAACAAAACTAGTATCCAGACGTTAAACATTAAAAAACCTAGAAGGTTTTACTCTACATGATTATTGGTCCATGTAACTCCACACACTACACAATCTAATCCTTAAAGAATGTTTGGGGTTTTTTTTCCCAATTGTATCTTAACCAACAGGTAGTCCATTTTTAGAGAAAAAGCTTGGCTATGTGTTTCTTGAGCAGATCTACGTAAGCATAAAGAGCTCTATACTTGAGTGGTCCAGAAAACAGAAACGGCATTTAATGTGTGATTAGTAACGCAACACACAATTAGTATCAGTTTGAATAGATTCTGAGGATGAGTCACGTTATCATCACCCAGCATGCTTCCTATTACATACAGTTTGTCCCTGGTGAGCATACCAGTTATTTACAGAACTTCTATTATATTTTAACAATAACACACTTATATGAAATAGTTTTATTATTCTGAAAACACAACCTGCACTTTCGAGATTAAATCTCCTTTATTACATTCAAGAACTATACAGCTGGAAAAGTTCTGATGACCTCACGGATATGGTTGAAGAACAGATCTTTATCTCTCTCTACTAAACCACTGTTCTTTGAGGTGTGCTGTACATACACACACCAGTGCTCGTAGGCCTGAGACCTGCTCTTGGCACTATGTTGCTAAGTGGAGTATGCCCATCATCTCCTCGTGTTCCTGCCCAAGGACAAAAGGGTACAAGTACTTCAACAATCCCTCACTTCGCAACAGGAGAAAAAAGAAATTCTGCATGTGCAGACAATGTACAGAATGCTGATGTGTGTACACATTTAAAACATTTACTACAAAAGCAACCAGCCATCTTTTCCCCAGTGCACACACACAATGCAAAGTTTTCCAAAGTCAGTAAGAAAAGACTGCATAGTAAGTTCATTCTTAAAATCCCCAAGAGGCTAAGGAGAAAATCCAATACATGAAGTGCTCAGTTAATTTAGCAAGTGTTCCTTTAGAAGGGATTTGCAAACTAGAGGACAGTAATTTCTTATACAAAAGCTGTAGCCCAAATGTAACTCTCCATATCTGGTATTAACTCAGTGAATTTCCAACAACATTTCCAGCATCTCATGAAGAATTTTTCCCATAAGAGTATTTGCATTTGAGTTTTAATTCTTCCCTGGGTAGAAAAATTTGAAGAAAAAAAAAAAAAAAAAAAAAAAAAAAAAAA
>WBNH01006322.1:181341-225163 GCA_013401255.1 Urocolius indicus | reverse complement strand
GACACTTAATGATCACAATTTCCACTAACAAAAGTTTTTAAGGTAACAAAACACAATCCTTTTGTAGTCTGCTTCTGAATGGCAGCTGTCAAAAAAACCCCTAAGTTCCTGTAATTCTTTAGCTTGAAATTGTTTTCAGTATCCAATGACAACTCCAGAAAAATCCAGGATACAGCATATTAAAAGAAGGAAAAAGCTATGGTCTAGTCTCTAGAGGGCTCATTGTAATTTCTGCTTGCCTCTTTAGAGATATGTAACATAGAAAGCAGCACCTGGTACAAATCTTTAATAACTCAAAAAGCACTTTATTCTCGAGGGAACACCAGGGACAAAAATTTGCAGGATAGCTGTTAGTTAAGAATGTGATTATTCTGTCCCATTTTTACTTGCATTCCAAAAATGCAAGTTCATTCTACTTAGAGGTATTTAAATCCTCAGGCAAAAAGACTCTTTGGTAATTGCTGGAAAAAGGTAGAGATATGGTTGTCCTGTCAACATCCCCTCCCTTGATACATCTCAGAGAAGCACCCAATTCAGTGGCAGCAGACACAGAATTAATTCCCTTTCTAGTTGTAGCAGATGGTAAGAGATCTGAATCTGTGTAAGGTGCAACAACATCTTGTCAAGAGTTCTGTGAATTCCTGAAATAGCCAAGGTTGTTACAATATACACAAGACCATCTAGATGGCCTCTGGGGAGAAGAAACTCTGAACATTGTTTCCAATTATGGAACCTAACAGTATATGTCCCAAGGTGCAAGGAAATTATGATATTTGAGATTTACCACAGGTTCATTACACCCTAATATTCTAAACCAGGAGACTGCATGACAAGCATCCTGAAAAGGCAAAGAGTTTATATAAATTTAAACTACAGCTAGCAAAAAAGGAGCAGTTTCAGAGATACATGGTACAATACCAAAGCCAGGTTACCTTTTTGCTACCAACATGCCATTACGTCACAAAGCATGAGTGATGAAGTGATATAGAAGCTGGGATTGTAATAGGCAGGTAACTCACACTTGAGCAACTGGTAAATAATACCATGCAAAGAAATAGCTGATCAGATCTTTGGCAGCAATCAACACGAGGCACAGCTAAGACTTTGCAATACCTTGTTCATTGAAGAAGCACACAAAGACCTGGGCACTGCACAAACACCACTCTCAATTACATTGCATGAATTTGGTACTACAGTTAACAGGATTCAAGCAGCAGTGACAGCTTTGACCTTATCTATACTCCGAGTGACAATACATATCACATCAGTAAGAATACTGTGATTCTTGAAAGACTGTTCCCTACAGAAAGTGAAGGAAAACTTTCACATTTTGGCTTTAGAACACTTTTGTCACTCATGCACGGTGACCTGGAGGAAGGAAATGTCTTTCCACTCCAGAAAACTGTTTTGCAGAGAAGCCAGAAAAGATGAGTTTCTGTGCACTCTCTCATGTGTATCCCTTCAGAAGTGTATACAGGAAAGAGAACTGACAGATCAAACTTTTGTCCTTCCTGTGTTCCTTAGCTGAGCAAGACAGACAAGACCACTCTCAGCAGTAATTCATATTTATAGGCGCATGGTTGATGACATCTGGAGTTATCCAAGTAAATAAGATTACAAGCAAGAATTCAATGAAAAAAAAATACGCTATATATTTATGTATAAATTCCATATGAACTGGGAAAGGGTGACCAGGCTCTCCTTGCTTGGTGTCAGAATCTCAAGGGAAGGGCTGAGAAAGATGATTCCTTTGCTCATAGATTATTTACTCTAGACACCCTTGCATTTGAAGAGAATGGAGTTGCCCATCCCAGATCTGCCCTTGGCAGTCCCGGCAGACTTCCCTGCCTGCCTAGAATACATGGCCTATGCTGTGTTCAGAAAGTTCTGTGAGAAGAGTATCTGCTAGGCTGTCAAGTCTTGAAATTGCTTTCAGAAGAGATTTAATACAACTATGAAGTTTTTCCTACCCCCTTCTAATGAGTTACACATGTTTTGATCTTGCAGCACTGACACTTGACATGAAAGATCTGTTCATGGTCCAAGCTGACTTCAGATGGTTACATGTTTCCTAATACTTATCTACAGATAGGTACTAATTTGTGTTGCCATCCAATGAACCACAGAAGTTAATCTCAAAAACATTTTGAGAAATACAGATCTCTTCCTCCCATTTATTTCCTTTTCTCAAAATGATTTTTCTTACAAGTGACTTAAGCAATAAAATTTCCCATCACCATTAACAGGAATGCAAAAGACAGAGTCATTTCTATCACAGATGAACACTAAAGATGCTGAATTTTAGAGCTTCAGCAACACAACAATCATATCTTAAGAGAATAAATGAATAATTCTTACTGGGAAGAGAACAAATTAGTATGTTTCATTATTAAACATGTTATAAAAAAAAAAAAGCAATAGAAGAATGTCTTTCTATACTTAGACTCGATTAAATGGATCTACTAAAGAAATCTACAGAAAAATGCCCAGCTTTAGGGCATTAGATTTTTTGGCTGAACTAACTATCACAGTTGGAAAAAATTAAAGATGTAGGGATGGGATGATTGGAAGTATTTAAAAAGAACATTAAAACATGTAAACCTCAAATCACAAGCTCTAAATTAAGGAAAAAACCTCAGTAAATAAATTGTGGTATCAACTATGAATACACAGTACTCCAAAAACCCTCTTTACCCTACAGCTTTGACTTCAACTTATTGTAAGCATCTTACTTTTATTTGGCATTTTGAGTTTAAATCGTCCCAGCACACACTGGATATACATGAAATATCTGCCAACACTGGAAATTTGGGATGGAATTTCAGTAATACTCTTGTCTGCTATCTTAATCATTCACCAGAGAATAAATAACAGTCAATCGCAATGGATGCAACATTTCAGTAGCTCCAGGGTCTGCAAGTGCTGGACTATTAATTTAATTAATGCTGTGTAACAAAGTTGTCCGAAGATGGCTTTGATTGGACAAGTGCCTCAGTGAAGTACCTTTGCTGAAGCTTGAGTGCTTTTTCATATTATTCCCTTCCCCAAAACAAGGTTAAATCTCATTCATATTAGATATCATTAGATGTTACAGAGTCCCATTAAACCTTATTTATGTCTGTATAAACCACAAGCTTGCATTTTCTAGTTAGTTTTCACACTACCTTTAGTGGTATGTCATAATTCAAGTCAATTTAAAAGCCCTCAGGTTTTGAGATTTTTCCTGCTGTCATCCCCACCATTAAGGCACCATTTCACAGTTGGGCTAAGCCTGTAACACACACCAAGAAAAGGAAGTTTGAAAGTTATTCCCCTTGTTCTTTATAATTGTTTTTCTTTTGCAAAGTAGCCATAGGACACATTTCTCTGCACAGCAACACAGGGCTGCTAGGCAAGGCTCAGCTGTGAGGAGTTATGCTGGTGCTCATACAGAGCAGAATAAAGGGAGACAGAAAAACACGGGTACTCCTCCCTCGAGCTAAAGCACCACTTTTGGTCACTTATGGAAGCCAAAGTCTCACAGTGCTGTGAAACACAGCAGATGCTCTGCAGTAGGCAATCCTCCTGCATAGCCAATTAGGATGCAGATACTCAGAATATAACACTCGCTGTGAGCACAAAGCAGGACTGAACTGAATGAGGTATTCATGAAACACCAGAAACAGGGATGGATTTCAGACTGTAGAAAGTCTCAGATGTATCAACTGCCTCCTACTTCTTTGGGAGGGAATTTTCAGTCATTCCATTCTGCTAGGATAAAGTCTTAAAGATTCATGGGAGTGGGGAAGAATGAAAGACTATCAAACATACAATTCAAGACTGACCACTTCTATCCCTACCTAGTTTCTTAGGTCAATTAATGGCACTGCCCAAGGAAGGTAAACACGGCAGGCCTTCAGCTTTCCCTCACCTTAGGTCCACAGACTTACTATTCCCTCTCTGTTACAGTCACTTAAGATACCAAACCCTTGATTTTTGAAGAATTTTATTTTTCCCCTCGGAAGTGGTATTTAAAGAGAAGGAATGTTTTGTATAGGAAGAGCCCTAAGCACTGCTCCTTGACAACACTACAGTATTATTTTAGACTCCCAACAGTTTATCCTGCATACAGGTCAACTGTGCAGTTGAGGTCACTTACTTCCAGTGAAAGCTATCCAGCGGGCATATTTAGTAGCTTCTCTTCGCCAGTGGGAAGCCACCAACAAACCACATGTGACAGTTAGTGAAATGATTCCCATAATGATGAAAAATAACGTAGTGACCCACTCTGGAGGCAGCCGTGGAGGAATACAGGTCCTGTCACGTCCATGGATGGTTTGACACTGTCGCACAAGGCCAACTGTGAGAGCACCTGAAAATACATAGCAGAGAGGCAAGTAAACTTTCAAAATCCTCTCTGAGGGGCGCTCAATTGCAAACCAAAGCTCCGAATTGTCTAAAGATAAGAGATTCTATCTTTGATGGACCTTACTAAACCTTTCAAATAGAGAGGATGGGGGGCATGCTTTAAACATCTGTCTTCGTGTTCTTTCATCATATACTTGCACAAGTTGAAGTGAGATGGCTGCAAGCTGTATCAGGTTTGTGAGTGGCAATCAAGGTCTAATCAAAGGGATAAAGCACTTCTATTAAGCCTGCCAATATCAGCTAAGTGGTAGCTGAATTGTATAGAGAATCACTCCCTTATCGGTGCAAGATGAAATAGTTTTTATAATCTAAGAAAATGAGCTGCAGCCCTCTAAAATGCCTGTAATTGTCTAATGCCTTTTTCCTTCATCTGTAAATACAGCTTTAATCCTCAAAGTCTGGCAGCAGAAGCTGCCTTTGAATGATACCAAGATTTTAAGAACATTAAAAAGGAAAAAAAAAATCCCACTTCTTGACAATATCTTCAAGAGTCTCTCCTTGCAATAGACTGGTCAAACCTTTTAACAGCTAAGAAGAGTTACTACAAACAAACAGGCACATCTATCAAAAAGATCTTAGAAAAAGGACAAGACTGATACAGGGATGATAAAGTTTTACACAAAATGAAGTATTATCTGTTAAATTAAAAAAAAACCACTGTTTTTAAATCTAGTTCAGTGCTTTTGAGACTCAAAGAAGCTTTTACTAAGCTTTAACAGTAGAGTTCTCTTTATTTGGAAAATTTTAACTGAAAACTAACAGACAAAATTAGAATCTATTTCTTCCAGTGCCTCATAGACATTAAATCCTGTATTTTTTAATTTTGTCCCTTCTTCTGGTTTGTTTTCCTAAATAATCACAATTGTTATTTATCTAAATTATGAGTAAAACTCAACAGTGGATAATATTGGAGTGAACATTTTCCTCCGCAAAGTAAGTAACTATTGCTGTAGTTGACCTGTTTAAAACGTAAAGAGGGCAACTACGAAACAATCAAAGTAAGACTTGGAAGCTTAGGTTTATCATGTTTTTTTGGAGGGAGAAGCAATTGTCAAACTTCAGCGTCTTTTTGGGTTAAAAAAAAAAAGGCAAGAAACATATAAGTAAGCCAATAGTTGAAAGAGTAATCAGTCCTAGCATGCACCTCCTAGCATGCTAGTGACAATTTCTACAAGGGTTCAGATCCTGTCTGTTTACACCTCAGAAATGAGTATCAGCAGCATCAGCTTCTGAGCTCAGTATCATTGAGTTAGGTGGCAGAATGTCATGTTTTATTAGAGGTAACCCTTCTGATACACTCCTGGAGGATGAAAAGAATCCAGAGAAAAATCATTACTGTAACTGTTGTGTTGAAGCATTCCTGCAACCTTTGTTTAGACTACAAATTTGTTAGTCCTATTCAAATATACACTTTTGATTACATATTCATCAAATGAAGGATTCAGAGACGAATTTTTAGCTAAAAGTTGAACCCTTTCAAAAAGTAACAGGCATAAAACCAACTAAATTGGCATTTTCTACTCCAGATAGGCAGCATTCACACCACTGCTGTGCACCAGCATTACACAAAACTGAGCCAGCATTCCACAAGCAATCTTGTGGAGCTGACATACCTGTACTGTACACAGTTTCACATGAACTGCTTCTCACTTGCTTTTTCATAGCCTGCAATGTTTTCATTTTACATTAGCTGCTGGGGCAGAGGGAAGATGTGGATGTGTCCTTAAAAACCAAGCGCTCTGAAACACATACACGTTGCAAAAACCTCATAGAAAACACTAAGTAGTTTCCTGTAGTTTAGGGATAAAGAAGGTATTCACTACAGTATCACAGGACAGGAAATTAATCCCAATCATACTGCAGGACTAGGATTTAACAACAATCTTATTAAGAGTAGAAATCAATTTTTTTCTCAACAGCAATTCTAAACTGAAGAATGACTTGATAAAAATGATATCATCCACTCCCTAGATGTTTTCTGAATTCAGTGGCATTAATTTAGTACACCTTTAACTTGGTAATACAACCACCATAAGAACCACCATGCAGAACTCCACTCCATTTTATGTGTTAACTGTAAATGAACAATTACTATACAAGAGCATATTGTAGAAAGAGACAATTATCTTTCAGATGCAACTTTCAGTTTATATTGAAGACATTTTTCAATTAACAAGTGCACATTTAACATGTCAGATTCAGAGAAGACCAAAGCTAAGCCCAGCAGTGCCATATCTAGTAGAAACAGAAGATATCTCCATCTTGAACTCTTTCTCAGCACAGAACTATTTTTCAGAACTATTTTCTTTGCTGTCAGCATCTACTTCTCTAAAGGCCGATTTTCTCAAAAAAAGCACAAACCCAAAACAAAACCAAAACCACCAAATAGCAAAACCACAACTGAAAACAAACAGAAGAGAAATCTCTGAATTGCAAGTACCAGGGTAGCATCCCTACTGAAGACACAAGGATAGTTGCAAGAAATTACTCAGAGCAGGGTTTCCTAAACATCATTTCTGCTGTCCAGGTGTGTAGTTCCACTCTGGTTTTCCTCTCTTCCTTTTTTTTAAACCAGTTTTAAAGTGTCAGTAATTAAATTTCAGGATCTGCCATTTTGGAGAAAAAATCCAAACTTTACTTTATGGTTAAGCTTTTGCTACCTCATACTTCGTACTTTCTCTTAAATCTGCTTCATGGATTACAAATTAGAAGTAGATATACTCCAAGGTTTTGAACCTTGAATCCGCAGACTCTAGGGAAGCAAAAGGAGAAGGTCTATGAATTAATTCTAAAGGTTTCACAAAAGTAACTAGAAGAAACAACTTCATTATGTGCTCATAAATTTAAAGTTTAAATTTAAGTTAACTATAGAGGAATATCTCACTTGTGTACATAAACTAGGCAGAAGGAAATTAAACCTCGTAACATGCTCCCATAGTGACAAATCTCCTGTTGAATGCAGACTTCAAAGGAAGTCTCTGGTGTGGAAAAAAAGAGTATTTATTTGTCATGAAATTCAAAAGAAGAGTGGGTTTACAAGGTATTCTATTGTCTTGGTCCCATTCCAAAGCAATTAAGTGAACAGTTGCCAGGCAGCTGCCAACTAACTTGTTACAGAAAATCTTATTTTACTTTATCTGGTCTAACATTGAAAAGAGGGACAGAGATACTAAATTAAAGTTGCACTTTGATCCCTAGGTAAAAAAGAGGTTTTTAGTCATTCCCTCAGAACAATTCCAGCATAACTGCTGAAAATCAAAGCACCTAGCACAGGTACAAAACAAAGTGCACAGCTCATAGTAGTAGATTAGGCAGCTTAGAGATGAATACACCCCTAAAACACGTGCAGTGGCATAACCATACCTGGACATCCTCAGCAGCATAACTACACTTGGCCATCCTCAGCAGCAGAACCACACCTGCCCAACCTGAGCGGCATAACCACACCTGGATATCCTCCACCTGCCAATGCCTCTGCTGCACTGCCATCAGGAGCTGTAATGACAACCTGGAGATGCAGGAGGCTGCTTCCTTTCTGTCATATGTATCTGTAGCTTCCAAGACTGGCATTATGCAGGTCAGCAGAGCTAGTGTGAGAGGTGATTGGGATATGTATCCTATTTACTAAAAATGAGATTCAGCCTTCATCAAGACAGAAGAGGTTGCACTGGCCAAATGTCAGTGAAGTGGCACTTAGTCTTTTCCAGTAAATTTATTCCCTAAAGTACCAGCACACTTCAAACACATTAAACAACCTTCCAGTAGTGACAGCTGGACTATTATCAGGACTCCAGTTTCATCATCATACTCCTACACTATCTCACCCAGCTTCTCCAGACCACCAGTAATGCTCATTTTCCAACACTGTATATTTTCTCTAGAATCACTAATAAAAAGACTCTTTACCCAACATTTGGGAGCATCACCTGATTAACAATTCAGCTTAAAAAAAACATTGAGAAAAAGAGGGAAAAAGGCACCAAACCAATACAAATACAAGCCCTATTTTTTTCCCTTTGTGCAGATGTTGCAGCTGCCACGGAGCAGACCCACAAGTTCTGTGCTCAAGTCCTGTCGGTGCTGTACCATCCCTCTCCCGTTTCCATGGTAACTACAGAGCCACCAAGGAGGAACCACACGCTACAGAGAGAAACAAAGATTGCTGCAGCCCTTTCACTCTCCCACCTCTCCAGCACTTCTGAATTATTAAAAGTGGCACAGTGATGTCACGACTGGAAAGTGGTAGCATAATAATGGCTATTCAGATGTTTGCTCTTTGTCTATTATTTGTCAGAACATGTGGGCTATCTGAATCATGCCAGATGGACACAGGAGAAGTGCCACTGCCGTGAAGAACTTACCTTAGCATAAAAAGCAACTTATATGGTAAAATCATGATGCAGCAAATGAGATGGGATTCAAATGTTAGAATGTCAGCAGCTATCTTGTCACATGAACATACAAAGCACAAATCCTGAGACCCGCTCTTGCTTATATAGCTTGGGGTACCTGCTCCTCCTCTGCCCTCCCCTACCGTCCCTTACTTAAGCATGTCTTAACTCTTTACCCTCACTATTCTTTACAGAAAATGCTATTCTTTGGGTTTAATTGCATCTGCAACCCTTTCTATTCTTTGACAATAGCCTCCTCACTTCTGCCTTCCATATATCAAACACATCCTTAGCAAAATGCTTATTACTAGCATTAAATAAATATTATAGACCAATATGCCTAGTGAGGAGGTTAAAACATCCAACTGCTCCAAAACAGCCTCCCCTCCCTCCCTGTCCTGATGAGATGGTGTGGTTCTGCTAGAAATCCCAGTTGTGACTGCCAGACAATTGTCTGGCTCAAACACGATACTTTTCATTAATGTACTGTAGAGTTTCTAAAGCATCTTTGCTAAGTGAAGAGCACAGTTTACAGGGTTCTTAATGAGGTGTTGGTGATGTAAATCTTAGAGCACCGACAGTGGCAAGGACGCTGATAAGTTTCATGTTTTAGTAATGAGCACACAACATGCAGCTATTTGGGCACACTAAAACATTCATTGCTGCTGGTTAGGTAACAGTCACATGCCAGAGAATGACATACATAAAAATCAAGGCAGCTTAGTGAAGCCATTCCCTGTAACTCTTATTGGGCCACTGACAAGGACAGGAGGAAATTAACTTGATCTTGGAAAGTTTCTAAGTTCTATCAAATTAATAAACTGAAACAGAAAAAGGTCTAGGTCCATCTAAGAGAAGGAACAGGCTGCATCTGTCCAATGCGCAGCTGTAGCTTGCTACCCAACCCAAGTGGTAACTCCAAAGGTCTAAAGATAATGCAGTGATTTGATTGTGGCAGATTAATTCCCTGTACCAATGTTAAGGATAACCATCAATTTGACTTTAGTCACCTTGCCTTTAACATGTCTACTGTTCCATGTCTGCAATCAAACCTCTCTGACACAAGATCATTTTCAAAGCAAGTGAAGCGTAGCTGAGGAATTCCTGAGAGGAACAAAGCACAGTAAGAATCATTCCAGTACAAGTGTTTGTACCAGTAAACAAGAAGGAGGTATTTCCAAGAAGAAAATTTTTTTAAGTCCTCCAAGGAATCTGTCAGTTTAAGTGGGATGCTTCCCAGTCTTACATATGGAATCTATTTTCTTGCAATGGGCACTTTAAGTGACATTATGATACAAAGGCAGAAGTGGGAATGTTTTGGTGAATTACTCCAGGTATTAGTTCCTTGGAAACAGGAGTGCTTTCCCTTCTGCCTTCCCTGGATTTCGGGAAATTTACTCTGCTGATCTGTCCATACCACAGCCTGGGAGGTATTCCACGGTGCATATAGTTAGTTCTGCTTATTCCAGAGTAAAATTCCACTAGAAAATCAGGCCCTGGGCCCTCTCTGAAGAAGAGATTAGTCACGCTTAGAGTAAGCAATGTGGAAGGTTAGAGAAAAAGCTATGCACCGCTCCTGGTGCGAAGAGGAAAAAGATGCAGTACCCTGCTGCTCTGCAAAGCACTTCAAAACCTGGGAGGGAAAAGGGATTAACAACGCTGGAGAAGACTTCTTGATTCTAAAAGACATGGTCAATGTTGTAGTAGTTGAACAGTTGCGGGGCCTGTGTATGTAAGGTCTCGCAGAATGATGCTCACAGGCATAACTCGGAATTTTTTGTATCTACAACTGCTCGGAATTACAGCCTTGTAAGAGGAAACATAGTTAACCCTCATCTGCATTTTCAGCCATTGACCCATTAAAGCAATCTAAAAATGTTTACAGCCTCAAATAAAATTGTATCAGAGCATTATAAAATACCACATACACATAATTAACTGCAGCTAAGTAACTATAAGCACATTGAGCAGCCTTTCCTTCACTTTTTTGCTTAGGTTGTTGTAGGACAACACAATAACTGGATTACATCTTAATAACTGTAAAGGATATATAAAAGGATCAAAATATAAGATAGTATCAACTGGTAGTTTCCAATGAAGTATGAGCATACCATATCTGTTACTGTTAGTACATAAATAATTCTTTTGTGAGGGATGGAGATAGTTTGAATAGATGCTCTTTAGCACTTACACCGCTAAAATAACTTTGAGGTTACCATGCAAGTACCATATTGAGGATGTGGCATGACGGATTGATTCTTTTACTGCGGATGTTCCAGGATGTTGTCAGTTAGTAGATTAAGAGAGAACCAAGTTCAGACTTACTACAATAAGATTTATGAACATTAAGGGATGATCTAGAGAAAGGCTTAAAAGAATAACAGAGGATCAACTGCAAAGGCGCAGAACATAGAAGAGTTCAAAACAAAATGATCTTTCCTGTCCTTTGTATGCAAGATCTTATGGTTTTTGGCATTCACTTCAATTTGTCACTCAAATCATCTAACGGGTACTGTAATTCTGGAAGAAAAGCTTTGGAGTTTCTCACTTTGAAACAGACCAGATGCAAGATCAATCCATATGCCCACTGAATATTTACTGGTAACAAACAAACACCTAAGAAGTCTTTTATACACCCTTAAAAGACCAGTTTTAATAAACACCTAGATTTACTTGCAAAGTCCTTGCTACATCTAGGGCACATCTATAAGCAATTGATGTCCATAGTGCAAGACAGCACATGTTATTATAGAAGCTGCTATATTTTTCTGCTCCATTTATCCCCTTCTCTGAAATTAAAATGCTCCCTTCACTTTCAAATCAACTTTAAAATGCAACATACTTCCTGCTCTTATAAAAAGTGTTTCCTTGTTTCAGAAACTAAATGACTTTCTTAAAAATACATATTAGCAACAATAGGTGAGGTGACATCCTAGCTTCAAACCTAGCTTATACTAGCTATGAGGAACTTGGCAATCGAGTTCTATTGAACAATCTAATGTCCAGAGAATTTAATTAACTCTTTAAAACTTTAAAGCTTACTGGCTTTTCAACAAACAAAACCCCATTTTTAAAGTCTAAACTCAATGTTAAAAGAGCTGTGATGTATTTACAGCCTTGCTGTCTTGCTGCTGAAGACCATCTGGTGCTTGAGTTGTCTCAAAAGTTTTCAGTTCAGCGTTTGTATCATGCCTAATTCAAACCAAATTCCCCTCTCTACAAAAAACAGTCTTCTCCGTCCCTCCTCTTATCCCAAAGAGGAAAAAAAAAAAAAAAATCAGGGGCCATTTACTGGGAAAGATCCTTATGACTCATATGTATTAGAAAAGTTTATTGCTACAGAAGACAATCATTATGATCTACAAGCTGTAAGTGATGTTTAAATTGCAGACATTTGGACTAATAAAACACAAGTTTAATTCTGAATTCCAACATACAAGTTTCAATGTCATGCTGCTTGTGTGCTGGAGTGGTATATTTTAATGTCAAATGGACCACTACACACACAGAGAGCTGGCCCCAGGCAACAACACAGTAACAGCTCTCCTGAGGACTTAACAAAGGCCCTGTGTGTTTTCTATCAGGGCCAAGAAATCTGCCCACACTGAAGGTATTCTTCCCTACTTCAGATGACAGCATTAATTAAATGTTGGTAAACAGGATCTCTAATAAGTTGCATCCTTCTGGTTGTTTATTTTCTGGCACTGTAAGCATTTTCACACTAGGATTGTGTTGTCAGTGACTAGAATCTTCAGTTTCTGAAGTGGCAAGGGCCTAGAAAATAAGATAACTTTTTTTTAAAAAAAAGAAAACAATGTTTTATTTAGTTTAAAGAAAACAAACAAACAAAAATCCATAGTTATTTCCATTTCCCCCCCAAATCAAAACAGAGTTACTCAAAGCTGATAAAATTCACTGCCTAAAAAAAATAATCCAAGGCAGTGTCAATATTTAAAAGCTTTTTTTTTTCCAGTCAGCTATACCAGTTTTAAGCCATATGTTCAGCTGAAAGGCAGAAGCTATGACACCTACAGCTGTTCAGCCACTTAACATCTGATGAGCTTGTGCTCCTTTTAAAAGAGTTATATTTGGCTTCAGACAGAGCTGTAAAATGATGCCTCTCTATCCAATACACCACACAACCCTACACCGGTCTTCTCAGATATGGTCTGCTAATCACTTCACAGTCCCACTGTTGGATGTGCAGAGCCTTTGAAACTGCCCATCAACTATTGGAGCCAATGAGGTGAGTGGGCCAGTCTGGGGCAGTAATGGCAGCACCAGAGTTTGACATACAACATAATCAGTAACAATACAGAAATGATGGGTCTTCACACTTTAGGGGATTCCCTTCCACACAGGTGTCTTACAAGATGGTCTGTTCACAGGTTGGCAATAACTGGAATTCAGAGCGCTCCATTTTTAACTCCTGCACACTTAAAAGCAGCATTTCACCAAGTCTGCTGAATTTCTAAGCATATCGGGACAGATAAACCAGAACTCCCAAAATGCACCAAGTAAAGTATTCTATTTTTCTCCTCTCTATTCATGAAGCTGAAGTATCTGTCAACCTTCCTGGTCACAGTCTAAAGCAATTTCTCCAGCCTAATGACAAAGGCATTCAAAGGTAGAGAGAAAATTCAGGTTCTGACCCTGCCCTCAAGACTGTTTGTGCATTTAATCAAATGAAAATCAGGTGGGGTAAGGATCATGTTCCTCTGTCAGCTATAACTGTTGTGCTTTGAGCTGATCTCAGCTTGCATCAGACGTGCTCCAAGGATACCCACTGATCTGGCTCTTCTATGGCCTCATGAATCACCCAGTGGTTTAAGGTGAAAAGTGCTGAAATGCCTTTTGGCATTTATATATTTAGAAACATATTTGCAATTTTGTGTGTCTGCTCTGAGAACAGTCTAAATACACCTTATGTGCTTTTTTAGAACTCAGCCTAACATTCTCCTGGTCCACTGCTGAGAACAAATTTTAGGCTTAGATTGCCAGAAGGTACAATAGACCTTGATAAATACAGAACAAAATATTGAAAAAGCAAATAAAATGTACCAACATTTGGCGGCAATTTCTTTGGATTACATAACTGATGACAGGATTGTATTTATAGCAAAGAGAACAAGAGAAGTTTGCAGGTAGAAGTCATAGCTTTTATTAGAACAATTAGAATAACTGGAAAGATTAAGCACATTTATGGTCCTGCAACCCCTTTCTTGGACAACTAAGTCTCTCCCACTCCACCAAACGGGGATATAAAAGACACCATGTCTCCCAGACTTGCTCTATTCCACAGGACATCTTTACCAACTGAAGAATGGCACATAAATGCCCAAGACATATTTCATAGCAACTGCAGTAATATTTCAAGCAGAATAAAACCTAACCTCAGTTTTCATTCCTAAAGGTACTTTTTCCACGTTGCCAAATCTGTGTATGATATGCTTGTAACAACTGGAAATACAGGTTAAACTGCATTTTAAACCGGGATTAGGTACAGGGCCAACAAATAATTTGTTGTCTACAAGTAACATTCACTGCTGACAGACAGACTGACATATAGCTGAACTAGATACAATCTTTCCTCAAGGACAGCCAGCACATGCTTTCCTGACTATGATTTTAAGTGCCCTCCCCCCAGTATAAAAGATAGCTTTAACTTTTCAGGCAAATTGGAAGAAAAAAACAACCTCTTTCTGCCATAATAATCCTCAAATTTAGACATTTACTTGCTTTTTCCCCAGCAAAAACATTAGACCCAAGAAGAACAGGAAAGCAGGGAGCATACTCAGGATTTACCCTGAAGTTGTATTTTCTTATTCCTTTTGCTAGAGCAAGTCCTTGTTTTAGAAGCCTGCATCACTTAAGCCTGAATTATTCAGGCAATTAACAGGTGCTGTCTGTGTAGTGACGACACCTTCTCTCTTACCACAAATTGGCATCTACAAAAATAGGCTGTAAGAGTCTGGAGACTTTTTTTTTTTTTTCTAGGAGAACACAGACCACTCCTGAACAGTTAAATTTGCACTTTACTGAAACAAAATAAGACTTTATCTTAACAGCAAGGCTCAGTCCTTTCTGAAAAAGTGTGACTATTCTTAAAAAGCAATCAGATGTTATATAGTGCTCCAAAGAACATGCCTGTTCACAGATGTTTATACAGTTGTTATACTGCCATTCTGAAACAGAGTTCTCTTTAATTTTAGATTCAACATAAACAGCTAAGAAATGTTCTGTCTTTATCAACAACTTCATCTTACTGAACATATACTTAGAGCATTTACTTCAGATTACACTGGGCATAAGTCAAAAGGCTTGTGTTTGTAAAACAGCAAATACTACTTGCAGTCTTTACTCTCTTTATTTCACCATTTTTCATGTGTTAAGCTTCAAGGTGCTTCTTGTAATTGCTGAGTGACGCAATAATATTCCACTGAAAGAATTTATGAGATCGCATTACAAATTCTTGGCCATTCAATCTTTCCAGGTTTCCTGTACAATCTAGTTGCATAGTTTTTCAATTGCATTAAGTATGGGCTTAAAAAACAAAGTGAAACATGCTTCTTCCCACACGAGTTTCTACAATGGAGAACTACATCATTAACACATGAATTTAGGTGCATGATTAGTTTCAGAACAGAATTCAACCTAAGGAAAAAGAAAAAAGTTCTTTTTTCACCCTTGTGACTTCTCTTCCCCTACAGCATGCGACATCTACAATGCTCCTCGAATCAACAGGCACAGAAAATGCAGAGCATTTTCTCCTCGACAAGAAAGGAGCTCAGAATCTTCCAACTGTGGCAGTTCTCAAGCTGACACTTTCATTAACTGTGGGAATACCATTGGTCACTGCTATGCTTAAGAAAAGATAGCTCCTAATGCTGCAATTTATAATATCTCCGTTTTGTAAAGAGAAGATTGAATATTAAAACAAATTTTCAAGCCAAATAAGTCACTTTATATAAAAAAGTCAATCTTTTGGAAAGTTAAGGTCCATGACAACCTCTTTTTCTTCACTTTGCTTTAGTATAAAGACATTACAATTAAAGATTGTGTATGTCTGATGCCTTAAGTTCATACTGATGAAGTGACAGATAAAATCATTCCCCCATACTTGTACACTTGTCTTGCCTATCAAGGAAGTCAAGACTCATCTCATTTCAGATGTACACAAAGATTTTATTACAGAAAGAAGAATTTTCATTGAGACATCCTAATAACATCAGTATATACGTCATCGATTTCAGAAGCATAGAAGGAATTTAGATCGGTTCTGAGACACACTGAACAATCAGTTGTCCCATTCTCACTTACTGTGATCCCACGTCTATTCCTTAAAATATAACTAAATTACACTGATTCCAATAGCTAGAAGCAGTCACAGAAAGCAAACTGGAAACACAGCAACAACAACTTGGGCACTGACTGGAGAACAAGAGGACAGGAAACTCAGGAGTATGAAATACAACATTATAAACTAGGAAGCTGGCTAGATGACGAACACTACAAAAGTAACTACTTGTCTTCATTGCCTACAAAGACTGTCATTTCATTATTCAATTCTTGGATGTACCAAGCTCAGAAGCAGCTTAAACCTACTAATGCAGTGTCCAAACAACAGCACACAGAATTGTTCATGGTCAAGTTCAAGACCTAGTGTGAACTGTCTTTGACTGGACAAATATTCAAACACCTAAGTGGGTTATTAATCACTACACCTTAAGAGACTGTTATTCTTAATAAACCCGAAGTGCTTTGTAATTTATGACACAGAACTGCAGTTACTATGAGGCTCTTGGGTAGTGGCCAACTGTTGCCTATCACACTACGTTGTACAGATAGGAAATGCTGGCTTCTGTACTGCAGTAAATCCCTGAGAGTCTTCTGATGCTGTCACATGGGAGTATCTTAGTTCATCCTAAGGACCGAGACATAACAGACTGAGTATGTTTTACTCAAAGAGAGGAACTAAATTCTGTAAACTATATGCTCTGTAGAATTTTGGACCTCCAAATCTTAGCAGCTAATGTTTCATACTTGATTAGCTCTTCTACAGACAAACCATTGGAATCAGATGAAGTTTCCTAGGGTATCCAAGAGGGACCAAACTCTTGAAATTTATCCTATTTACAAAAGTAAAAAAATAAATACATATATAAGGTAATGCATCCAAATAGCAAATCAAATACTATTTAAATGGAAGAAATCAAGAGCTTCACTCTGAGAAAGGATACAACCTATGACTGTTAATTCCAGATAGATTCCTATGGAATTAGGCCAATATAAGCACTTTGCCAGTCAAGTGCTCTAGCTTGTTTCCTCTCTCCTTAGAACAGACATGTACCCTGCACAGATTCTATTCTTGGCCATATCTCCAGTTTTTCAGATCTGTGTATATCTCCATCAGTCAAAAGCTTGGGAATGAAAAAGGAGACCAAGTAAAGCAGCTGGAGCATACACAAGGGGATTACTGCAAAATTATCATAGAAGTTTTGCCTGCATATAGCCCTCAATTAAAACAAAACTCTGTCCATTACTGGATTTGTGGTCACTGTGAATTACAGTAACAACTTATAATTATTAACAATATTATTACATTAATTGATTTTTAATTACAAATTTCATAAACTACAAATTTCGGATATAATTCTAAAATATAATTTTCAAAAATTACTTTGCACAAGAAATAAAATCAGCCTCCATATTGTATTTACATTTGATTTAAAAATAGATAGCAGCTTTTAACCTCTTCAAAAGTCAATATTCATTCTCATCCATGAATCGCTCTAGTTACCCTCTTCTGAAACACACAGGTGTCTACCATTGCTGGAAAATGTTTCAAGAGCTAGGTGGAGAACCCTCAACATGAGATGAAAATTCTATATACTGCAGTTTTACTGTAGCAGACAAGAAAAGTTATTTCTCTCTACTTTGTTTCAAGAATAGCAAGAAAATAAACGGAAACGTTGAGCTGTTGTGACATACCTATAAAAAAAAAGTAGGTCAAGCTTAAAAGTTTGACCTACTGATCTGCTTCACTTTGGCAAAAGTACAAATGGAGTTTATATAATGCTGCTTGCTTGTAATCACTGGCTGGAAACTAAACAATACAAATGTTTTCAATAAGCCTCAGTCATTAACAGCATTCTTTTTTTGTTGTTATTTCAGACAGTTTTAAATCCTTTTTTTTTGCAGTACCTACTACACTCAATCCTTACTTTTAAGGTTCATATATTTAAGCCATTCTTGTGTTAATCTCAGTGTCATATTGTGGCAATAAATGTAATATATATAACTACGAGTTAATTTTAAAAAATCTTCACTGTTAGTGAAACCTAAAGCCACAAAGTTGAAGTCTCAATAAGGTACCTTCCCCAGAGTTTATACTGTTTACAAAGCAGATACTTAAGTAAAGCATAGGGTAGACAAAATCCCTACCTGCATGTATCGAATTTAATTTAGTTCTACAGTAACTGTACATAGAGCTGTGAAGGAAATGTCTTAAAAGAAAAAAAAAAGAGATTCAAGTATTTCCAATAACAAGTACTTGAACAAAAACACCTATCAGAAAAGACAAATACTTACTATTCTTCAATTTTGTTTAATAAACTGTGACACGAAACAAAAGCTTTAAAAAATTCAGTTAAAGCTTTGCTGCTCATGCTAACAGAAGTCTCTGTGATAAAGGTAGTACCTCTATTTTACAGAAGAAGAAACCGAGACATTACCACAATAACTTTCTGATGACCAAAGTCAGTCCTGCCACATGCCAGACTTGAAAGGTAACTTGAAGAGTTACTGGTTCTTAAATCTGTACTCTATAATCAGGTATTTCTTACCTGATTTTGTCACACTAATTGGAGAATGAGGAATTCAATATGATCTGGTGGGAAGTAATCTAATAGTTTTGTACCTTCGCACATTGAGCAAAAACCAAAACATTCACCTAACAAAAGCAGTATTCATTTGTGTTTGTTAAAAAGCAGATGTAAAACATCAGTTCCTCCATGAACAAAGACAATTAGCTCTCTCATCTCTGCCTCTGGCAAGCTCAAATAACCAGGCTGACACAGATCTCTTTCATAAGATTCTTCCTACACATAAAATAGTTCCATATGTTTAAATGTTGAGTGGTTGAGCAAGCACAAAATTAATTCATTACAACAATGCTTTACTATTAATTTTTCTAGTGCCTCGAGGCCTGGTCAATTACAGAACCCAAGTACAATTCAAGCACTCTGCCTTGTCAGATTTTGTACATCCACTTTAAAGACATCCACAGTCAGGAAGTGGAACAGAAATGTTAAAGATTGCACTGACATACCCAGTCCAAGCACATCTATTACCAGATTCATCTTGTTAGAGTATTGAGATTACACGAGTTTTAGATGCTTTGCCAATCCTTCCTAGTTCTTATTTGGGGTGTGTATTGTTCCTTTTAAAGCACTGGCAACATCTCTGTGATGTAAGTACTGTTAGTGCCTGCATCTTTCAACAGGTCTAGATCAACAAGTATCACACTTGCTCACACACCTTAGGGCATCTGCCAAAAGGAACCCAATTTTAACAATGACGTTCAGATGACTTTGGAGATCGCTTTTCAGCAGTTGCTTCTTTCTAGAGATATTACATAATAATTCATTCTCTGTATGATCAACCCATTTTTGTTTGGGTTTGTTTTGGGATTTTCTTATTTTATTCTCATGCATGCAGTCCAAACAGATTCATGAAAGGGCAAGTAACTTGTTATAGTCCCACTACAGGATATGCTACAAGAAACATTAGGAAAAAGTAATTTTGTAGAATTGCTTCCTATCGTATCTCATCGTCTCCTGAGAAGAACTGGGAGAAGCATGTGGTGTTTTGAATAGATTCTAAGGTGCTTAACAAATGATCCCCAGAACCCTTTTACACATAGTTTTTGTAAAGCCAACTATCCATACATCAAAGAAACAAAATAGACCACTGTCTACTTCAGTGGACAGCACAATAATTGCTCTATATCATGATTCCTCCACAGAAAACTGTATATTAACAGTCTCTCAGCAAAAGCTCTGAAGAGCACAAGTAGTAAGATGCCATACTGACTTCTACATATCACTATTTTTGGGGCAGACAACTGCATTTAGAACAGTGGTGTGAGCCAGAACTCAAATTTACACCCTCTTTCAAGTTGTTAATGCATTACTTATTCTATTTTATCTAGAAATACTGTTTGTTTTAATATTTTTATGTGATCTTGGGTTTATTCCACGTATAGTTAGTGCTTCAAGTAGAGAAAATAATTCAGTGCCAACATGGTCTTAAGCTGTGCAGGAGATGTGAATCACTGCTCTATCATACCACCTTGTGACAGTTACATTGAGCTGATCCCAACGAAGCCACAGCTCCTGTTGGAACAGTGGAGCAAAATTCCTCAGGAAGAGCTACTGCATGCAGAACAACAACACTCAGCAGCAGTAATTTGTCATTTAGTCCTAGACAACTTATTTCACAGGAGCAGGGAGTTAACCTTCAGGAGGAACGGCCTACTAGGTCTCGTGCTTTTCTGCAAGGCCAAAGATACCACCAAATCTGGAATCATACTTGATAAACGAAAAAGCAGCTGAGTAGGCAAAAACATGATCTACACAGAATGTTTTGGAAACTACATGGAAAGGCAGGATTTGTAAACAAAACAGGCAAATCAAAATAGGTAGCACGTTACAGAATCAAAATTTGTATTTTACTGTTACTGCACAGCATGGTACAGAAGGCAGTTCAAATGAAAAGTGTAATTCCTAACACAAGTGACCTTGATGCTTATGTCATGGATGCAAAATGAAATTGGAAGCCCTGCTGAACACTAATATCACCCAAGTCAGCACCACTGTGCATGTGCTGAGTGGCCTGGACATAACACTATACTGTGCGTCCCATTGTGATATACATATCAACATAAGAGGATGTGACAAATACTTGCTTTAGAAGTTATCCATCAGAGTTTAGCAGCCTTAAATTCTGCCATCCATATTAACTCAATGACTGCTATTAAAAAGGTACGTTCTGTAAATTGAAACAAATGAACAACCATGGTACATAGGAAGGGATGACTAAGACATAAACAAACTAATAGCTTAGCTTAGCTTTCTGAAGAGTGATTTTATTTGATGAAATGATCCTCTTGAATTCTTTGACCTATCTAAAAGCATTTCAAATTGTCAAACCCCCTACATACACAGCTTTTAACACGTCTAATTTCAAATGTGCATACTATTTGTATCCTTTTCTCTACAAAAGATTTAAGAGATGAAGCTAGAGCAACTTCTAACCCCCCTCCTCTACTGAAGACAAAATATCAAAATCATTAAAGACCCTCCCACGCAAAAAAAAAGGAACATATGGAGACAAAACTATCAGCTCTCAAAGTTCATCACAAAAGAAGTACAGAGATACAGACGCAAAATTCATTACTATTGAAATCAGTGGGAGCTTAAGAATTGGCTTAAATTAAAGTCAACTCTGTTCTTATTTCTTGCATCGAATATCAGTTTGATAAGAAAGGAATGTCAGTACAAGAATACTGAGAAGCCAGTGGTTTCCAGATTGGAGTTATCAGTGTTCTGTACTTGCACACAATGAATAAAGAAACCTCACTGAGAACTCTCTGAAAGATAAATCCATTTTCCATTTTTGCTTTATAATCTTAAACATGTATAAAATACTGGAAACCAAATTAATGAACAATTCTTACAAAACTACATAACGAAAAAGTGCCCAACAGAGCCCTGGACCTAGGGCCGCAAAGGTGCAGTTCCTCTGGTCTACAGACAGATTAGCACCTGGAACTTTCAATGATCTCAGTTACAATCCTTTACTCATAATTACAATGCTGGAGAGGATTTTTTACAGCCAACGTGTTTCAAGTTACTGTAAAAACGTGTATTTGAGAGCAAGACTTAAGAGTCTAGTTAGCCCTTGCCTTACATTGATTTCCCCAGAACACAATCTCCTTTTAAAACATACTGAAAACAATCTAGATTTTTCAGAAAAGCGTGAAAGCCACTGATTTATTTTGCTTTCCAGTTTAGCAGAAAACACTCATTATCTCTGGAGCAAGACGTACACATTGTTTAGCATTCAAATCACAACAGGTTTGGTTGTTGTTTTTTTTTTTTCCTGAAACATAAGCCCAGGTTCCCAACCTTAATGGCTGTAAACAGCTCTGAATGAAACCAATGCAGTGCTGCCTTCCCACGTTTGCCAAGACCTCTGCTCTATGCAATTCTCAAACAGCTGCAGCATTGAGAAGACCAGGCTGTTCCACGCTGCCTTTCAGAACCCCCGAGGACAGCAGCCAAGCAGAGAAACAGTATTACTCCCCTTTCTCCTTGGTACTAGGCTGACTTGTAGAAGCAGAATCTAGAATAATTCCCACAGGAGGCGAACCTAAGAACACAAGGTAAAACAAAGAAATAGTTTCTTTCACCAAATAGTTTCTTTCACCAGCTGAGAGCAGAATCTTGAAAAAAAAAAAACAAAAACCCATACTTCTTAGTGGCACAAAAGGAAGTTGGATGGCTTGAATGTGGTCAAAGTACAGTAACCTACTGAGAGTGCCTGAATCTTGCTAGCAGCTGGGACAGGGTTTAATATTAGGGATGTGTCCTCCTATGCCATACTTCTCCACAGCAGTCTCTGCGTAATGAATGGCACTTATAAAAGGATTTCTCTCATAATCCAATGCTACAGCATTTGCTACAGGAAGTCCTTGATTCAGTGAGTATCCTCACACTTCCTTTCTTTACAATTTGGACAAAAGGCTCATTTTAGAAAGTCTAAGTACTGGAAATACACATTTCTATTGCTTTTAACCAGAAATCTTACAAATATAGTGCATCAAATTCCTTATCAATAAAAATCTACAAAAGAATCATTAAGGAAGGATGACAGCTAGGTCTCCTTTGTAATGTTATCAAGCCAACAATGTGTTTGGCATCAAAATTTAGGAAAAGGGAAAAAAAAAAAAAAGGCTTAGGTCTGTCAAAACATTATTCACCCAGTGAAGTCCTTCAGAATAATCTATACAGACTTCACGCCTGCCAGCCTAATGAAAACCTGTTTCTGCACCTCTGAAAGGAGCACAGGACAGAAATGGCAGATGTTTCTTAAGTAATCATCCATCAAAGTAACTAAGAGTTAATGATTTCTAGGTATAATATTTCAGGAAACAATCTTTGTATTATGAAGAGATAGTAAACATTTTTCTTTAATGAAGAATGGAATGGACTGTGCTTAGTTCCCAAAAGATCTTTCCTTCCATCAGCAACTTCTTTATATTAGATTTTATCTCATTTCTATACAGGCAGAGTGAATCCAACATCTTACATTGCATAGAATCTGTTAAGCAGGACTTAAGAGAGACATACTTAAATATTTAAAATACTTAATACTTAAATAATTAAAATTATTATAGGTCACTTTAAGCACCTGAAGGGCTCATTACTGCAGCACTGCTGCTAGGTAGAACTGTAAGAGGAAAGAACCAACAGTTTTACATGGCCATAGGCAGGAAGATCATCACAATTAGCTATAGGAGGAATGGTGAAGTCACTAAGGAGCTCCTGAATGCTGCACTTTGGGAAGGGACGGAACTCATTCCTCTCCTCTGGACCATGTAGGAAAAGGCAGGTTCTAGACTGTGTAATAAGAAACGATTCAAGCAAACCATAACGACAGTCTGGTCAGAGGGAAGGGCCAGTCATCAATTCCTAATAGCCAACATGTTTAATACTCTAGTTGATCAGAATAAATGAAACATGACTCAATTTGAAGCAATTCAGTCTTTTTTCATACATCAAATGTTAAGCAGATAAAAAAAGATATAAACCCTCAGAGAATTTATGACAGAAGCCTTTACCCCAAGACTCCTTTGCTCTGTTCTGCACCTGTGGTTTGCTAGGAAATTATAAGTTTAGGAAAAGGAGTTTAAGCTAGTTTCACCTATCTGTAGTAAGGATGGCTTCCTCTCCTGACAAAAAATAACTTGAGTTTCTCAGGACATGGGATTAAAGAGCAGCTCTCCTCCTGTTATCTCTCCCTGCTCCACTTATCAGAACATGCAGGTCATTATCAACAGGCTGAAATGAATTGTTCATAGGATTACACCATTAGTAAAAAGCCAGATGCGCAAATCTTTGTTCTTTTAAAGAACACTATGCCAGATTCTAAAATAAAAACCACATGAGATCTAGGCTTAAAAGCTGATAAAAATCAGCTTGCAGGAAGTATTCGGGAGGGGAAGATATGAAGGAAAGCAAGATCTTTCCTGCAACAAAGGAAACGTCAGTATAGTACGAAAGATTCAAAACCTGCCACGAACTACGCAGAGAGACTGATCTAAATCCCCTGTCCAAGGTGACTGAACCTCAGAGACACAGGCGGGGATGCTGCGCTGGCCCTGCGACTTCGCAGAGTGCAAAGAGCGTTTCGGGGCTTCTGCAGGACCCCCCGGGGGACAAGGCTCCGCAGAATGCGTCCCCCTCCGCGCCTGGGAACGGCGGCTGGGACGTACCGCGGGGTACCCGCGGCTCTACCCGCGGAGGGCTGGTCCCGCCGGCTCCGACCGAGCGCTTCCCCATCACCGCACCGGGGGGTCAACCCCGAGGGCGGCCCCGCGAGCTCCCGCAGCCCCTCCCGCGCGGCGCCCAGCCGGCTCCCGAGCCCCCGCGGCGCCTCGCGCCGATCCCAGCGCGACAGAGCCGGGCCCCGCGGGGGCCGCCGCAGCAGCAGCTGCCCCTGAGGGGAAGCCGCCCCGGCCCCCAGCGCCGCCTCGGCTGCCGCAGCCCGCCCGTCTCTGCAGCTCGGGGCGCTGGCGGAGCCTCCGGCGGGTCCCCGCCGCCAGGCTCCCTCACCTGCGGACTCGCCGGTGTTGATCCAGTCCGGGTTCGCCAGGCTGGCGATGGCGAAGATGTCGGCAGCCAGGAAGAGGCATCCTGAGATGATGGTCAGTTTGTCCATCTCCGGCGGCTCCCGGCTCCGGCCTCCGCCCGGCTCCCGCAGCGGGCCCGGGCCGGGGGCGCCTCAGGGCCGCGGCTCCATGAGCCCCGCGCTCCCCTCGGCAGCGGCGCCGAGGAACGGGCCCCCAGCTCGGAGCCGGAAGCGAACCCGGCGGGCGGGGGGGCGGCGGTTACTCCGGAAGGGAAACCCACTCTCCGCGGCGCTCTCCCCGGGGGGAGGCGGGGATTCCCGCGCGGGGGGCGGGGCTTCCCGCGGAGANTGCCCTAAGGCCTGGTACTTCGCTGCCCTCACGCAGTCCCTATGCCTAAAGGTGTTTTTGAGTCGAGGCTCACGGGGAGCCCTCCCTTATCCCCGCCCCAGCCCGGAGCCTTCAGGCTGGGAGCAGCTTCTCACCGCGCTCGGGAAGGAAAAAGGCACAACAAAAGGAGGCGAGCAGCTTGGCAGCACTGTGTGAAGAGGGATGAGGGCCAAGAAAGCCAGTGGCACCCTGGGATGCAGCAAGCAGAGTGTGGGCAGCAGGTCGAGGGAGGTTCTGCTCCCCCTCTACTCTGCCCTGGTGAAGCATCATCTGGAGTCCTGTGTCCAGTTCTGGGCTGCCCAGCTCAAGAGTGAGAGAGAGCTTCTGGAGAGATTCCAGGGCAGGGACACTAAGGTGAACTTCTCTAGAGTTTTCAAGAGCCACTTTGATACATTCCTGATCCTACGTGAACCTGCTTTAGCATGGGGATTGGACTAGATGATCTCTAAAGGTCCCTTCCAACCCTGCCATTCTATGATTCTGTGAATCGATAGATCACTCACGATAAAAACCCCCTTCATGTTTCACTAGTCGCTGTCACCATCCCTTTGACAAGGTGAGCATTAGGTTAAACGTCAGAGTTGCTTCTGTAGCAACGGTAGAAACAGGGGGAGCAAAATGATGGATTGATGGAGGTTCTTCCAGACATTACATACCTGAGGAGCACTGCAAAAGCACTGCCTTTCATTGTTGTCTGTGCTGTGTGTTTGGGACAGAACCAAATTAATTCTGACTAGAAAACTCACCCAAATGCAGCGATTTTTCATGACACACTTTCCCATGGACTCAGCTATATTGAAGCACAGCGCAATCAGTAGCAAATAAATGAACAACGCAGCAAATGTAGGAAACCAGCCTGGTTTTGGCCACAATAACTCTGGGCCTTTGATATTGTCATTGTAACATGGGAATGCTGACCTAAATCAGTCAAGCAGCCTCCACATCTACAGGTATTTGAAAAACATCTAATTGCTTGCTTTTTCTCTTTCTTCTAACAATAAACACCCACGTGGTTTTTTTCAGAGTAGTGTAACAGGTCTACACAGAACATATTGGGAAGCCAAGCGGGTGATTGTCAGTGATGTTTAGCTTTAGGTAAGTCTTTTATGCAGTAGGAGACTATGCAAACAAAATAGTGGTATAGTAAAGTAATCTTCAAGTGTGCAACAGCAATCAGTAGGACTTATTATTTGGAGGACAAGAACTGTAGGTTCTTGTGAAATTGTCTGTTCCAAATAGATTTTCTTAAGGGTGGAGAAAGTAGTAACACTTTTGGTGAAAAACAGCTGAAATTAGTCCCTTGAAACAGGGAACAATTGGTGCATGGAAGAAATGAGGCAATTGAATTTTTATTTAAAAGATTTAAAAATTATATTGTGCTAACAATGGGAATCCAGCAGTCTTGAAAAGAAGATATTTCTAAGGATCATCTGCAGCTGTCCTATAAACTGGGTTTAAGTGGTATTTAAAGAGCTTTTAATACCAGCATCATGTAAAAGTCTGCCTCAAAATGAGTTTCTCTCCAGGTAGTTCAACTTCATGGCAAAAGGAATAAAGGAGGAGTGGAGAGGATATACAAAGGGAAGACACATCTGCCATGGGATTTTGGCTCCACAGAAATAGCTCTTCCTCTGCACTTGATGGAACATACACACTCTTCATCAGCAGTTGGGAATGAAACTAAGAGTAAGTTTCCATCTCTTGTCATTTCCTTCTCTATTCATTTCTATCTCCCCACTGCTGCCCCAGCACTACTCTTACAGTCCTGTATTTCATTATCTCATCATTTTAACTTCTTCACAGAGCCTGCAGTGCCCCAAACTTTTTTGTTATCAAGAGTGTCTTAGTATCCTGCTTTTGAGGTTGAGTATTTGGAATAAAATCATAGGCAGATGCCAAGAGGAAAAGGATGTTTCTTCAGCAGAAGATTGAATGAGATTTTCTGCTGCTGCCTACAGAAACTACAAAATTGAAGGGTAATCTTGAAGAAATTCAGGACAGTGTTGCAGAAATTAATGTAAGTTCTGTCAAGTGTCTAGACTTTCTGTAGCAGAGAACAAAGAGAAGATCCATTTTCCTTTGAGACTATATAGGCTGATATCAGGTACAGTAGAAAGACAAGAGTCTCGTCTAAAAGTGTGACTCCTCCTGAATTTTTATAGGCTTTGGATTAGTCACAGCCTTCATGGGTTTAAATCTCTCATGTCCAGCAAGAGAACTTCATGCAATAAGAAGCAGCTTAAAGTCAGGATTCTAGTGTCTAATTGGAGTTAGCTAGATTTATAATTAGCATGTTTTGTTTGTTGTTTCACTGCTGATCATTTGCTGACCTACAACTGCTCATGAATTTTAGTGGAATTTGCTGAATAATTTTGGCTAGAAGATAATATAAAATAGCCCTACTTCATATCATCTGTTTACATTTATTGGCCTGCAAGACAAATACTCATTCTAGAAGTGTGGAGCTAGGATTCAGTTCCCTCTTCTGGCTGAGGAAGGCTGAAATGCACATTGAAAAGCTACCAGGAACACCAGAGGAAAGGTTTTAATACCTTCTACTGATCCTGCTCCACTTTACATAAATTCCTGAGCCAGGGTAGCGGATCAGACCTCTGACTCCTCAGAATTATCAACAGATGAAAGTGTGTTCCAGAATGCTTCTTTTTGCATGCTTTTCTTGCATGACCATGAAAATGAAGTATTTGTTCCAAGTGAAATGTGGTATTCTACTCAACAGCAAAAAACATCCTGCATTTTTCATTGGGAAGGAAAAAAATATTCAGACCATTCCTGCTCCCTTCTTTAGTTTTCAGTTCTTCAGCCAAATTGACAAATAAAATGTTCACATTGCTATCCTTTCAATCTAATTCATCTATAGACATCCTGTGCTGTCATTTAGAGCCTGATCCAAAGCTTTACTGAAGCTGTTGGAATGATGGCCAAGTTTCCATATTTTAAAGAAGAGGGGCAAAGTGGTGTGAGTTTTCATTAAGTGATTCCAGACTGCTGGAGATCATCTGAAACAGTGAAGTTATTGCTATCCTGCTGTCAGAAGTTACATTTAAAGATTACATCTTAAGAAAGAGACCAAAAGAGTAATTTTTAACAGTACAGTTTGTTTTAGGAATCTCAAGCACTCATGTGACAGTCTTGACTTCTCTTGACTCTTGATTAGGAGAATAGGCTTGGGAGATGGAAGATTTTTTAAATTATCCTGTTATATTTCTTGGGGGAGACCGTGGGATGATGTCATTTATATTGTGTTACTTGTATTGTGCATTTTAATGCATAGTGGATGCTCAAGAGTCTTTCATTTCTCTAGGTGCTAATATGGCAAGTACAGTCCCTTTCCTCATGTCAGCAGTAGGATATGGAACCAATCTGCTGGAAATTAAGAAATTCCTTTATAAGTATTGATTTGAAAAAATGCATTTTTAAATAGGAATTATATCTTTATTCTTGAAGTCCTTAATAGCTAACAACGCCTCTCTTCTATTATGCTGTACTTTATTCTCTACCTTCCCTGGATAGATCACCATTAGTACTGGATACTTAAGGAACACTGGTATTGCTTTTTGTCTTTTTTTTTTTTTTTAAGAAACAAGTTTTTAAGTACAACCTCCTTTCAGCATATTTATTTGCAGAAAGCTAGTTTATGGACCACACTAACTTTTTAAATAAATATTGCTATTATGGGATTTTTTGGGAGCAACTCATTAGGTAATGCCTACTCACAGAAGCAATTAAGGATGAGGGTCTTCACTGTATGGACAATTAGAATGGGTACAGCACCTGCTCAAATGATTCCTCAAAACTTTTATTGCAGAATGATATCACACTTTCAACTAGTAAACTTTTCCTCTCGCTTTTCAAAGGGCAGTTGTCAGCTCTGGAAAACGTCCCTCAGGAAACCCTGATTGTAGCATCGAAGGCAAACATTAGGATGAGTGCGCAAGGATTAGGTCTCACAATCATACAGAACAGGCCGTGTCTCCAGATAGTAAGCCTCATTGAGAAAAGCCCTGCAGCTAAGGATGGAAAGCTAAAGCCAGGTAAAAAGGACCAATAATGAATCTGAAATTTAATAACATTGACAATATTATTGTTCTGCATTTATGCTTTGAGCCTGTGTCTGATTTATTTACACTTACGTAGATCAAAAAAACCCTCACTTTAAAATTACAGAGAAAAGAAAGTAGCACAAACTGTATAAAACTCAGTGCCAGTGTTCCATTGTAATGAAATACCTGTGATCTTAAAATAGCTGATATGGGTGACTGTTTCATAATCAGAACATGATTTAAGTCTGTAGAGTTCCCCAGCAAAAACAGATTTCCTATTCATTGCAAGTTTGTCCAAAAATAGACTACTAGCTTTATATAGCAAGTAAACTTGAATATATCATTCTTGTTCAGTGCATTATTCTTCCAGTAATTTCACTCTACAAGCAAAACAAAACTTCTCAAAGGTGTGAAATTAATTTGCCTTATTGGTTGCTCTTTTTTTTTGTACAGTATAGTTACAAAGTGACAATGGACTAATATCTGTGCTCTAACAATCCACACAGGTGTACATTTGCTAAATGCATTAAACCTGAAATGTGCTGTATCAGTACTAACAGATTATTATTAGTTTTTAAGGTTTCTTGTGGAACCTCAGATACCTATGCTCAGCTTATAATTGAAAGCTCTGTCAATTTGACTGCTTACATCGGTCCCTAGACCAATTAAATCATGTTAGGTTCAGGAACTACAGTTTCAGGATGACAGCGTGCTATGTTATTACCAAGTATTAAATTGTCTTTAACAGAAATGTGTGAAGCTATGTCTTGAGCATAATGAAGTGTCATTTAGAAATTTACTGGCTGTACAATGAAAACGCATATCTTACATTTGAACAATGTCCCCAATATTGCCTTCATAGTTTGAATAGTCCTTTCTTCTCACACCTTTCAGAGAGAATTAGAATTCCAAGCACTAGGACGAAAGATCTACTTATTTGATGAAATAAAAACCATTGAGTGGAGCTCTTAACCTCTTTTTAGAAAACGCTTTGCACTTTTGATTCAAGTATAAAAATCAGTGGAAAAATCCTGAGCCTGAAGTACAAAAGGTTTTGGATTTTAACTAACTGCTCTTAAAAATTATTATCTTAGGAGCTGAGAGCTTTCATCTGTTGCCTAAAAAAAAACCCTCTTATGATATACAAATGCATATATATGATACTGATTTGGTTGTTGGTTTGTTTTGAGTCTTTTTTACACCTGTAAGGTGATAAATGCAGGCTATTGATCCCTGAAACTCAGTATTTCTCTTTGCAACAATTGAAACAGGCAAGCTCCAAAAGCATTTTACTACAAGAACAAGGAATCAAATGATTTATGGCATGTGATGTGTTTGGTTTATTGCAGCAGGTATTGACCAGTTTAAAGGGAGTTGAGGACTGGTAACATTGTCCCTTTGTAGCTGGTCTCAGCTTTTTGAGTCAACAGAAACAATTTGAGCATGCTTCATGGGTCACCTGGATCTAACTTGGCACATTATACACACACAAAAACTCAAACATCTGAATTTGTTCAACTCATGTATAAAGTGAACTTACAAAAACATTGTATTTGGGACCAACCCTGTGAAATTTTGTAGAAAAGGTAGTATTTCGTAGAAGCTGCTCCTCTTAATGACACCACAGGCAGCATACTCATTTTGGCATAATAACAATGTACAGAGGACGGGGCTTAAGAAAAATATGATTCACAAATGTACTCCTTAGGAGTTTTTCTTGCAGTGAATTAGGTTTTGTCTTTATGGACTCTTTTTCAGTTAGCTGAGTATTTTCTGTACAATTTCAAACTGGAACCTAAAAAGACAAGTTTATTGCTGCTTACAGTTTGAAAGAGCTGGTGCTATTTTGCTTACTTTAATGGGGAGGAGGTAGAAATTACCAGACATAGTGGGAGGCGGTAGTGTCTTAAAATCCTACAGTTAGACTCACCAAAATCATATGTATGTATGCATGCCCTATTCTCCATGCCAGCAAGAGGAAACAAGGCTGCTTAGAACTTGCTTCTTCAAATACCTTCACAGTGCAAGAGGTTATCTCCACAGAAATCTTCAGTGGCCACTGAAGCATAGTAATCACAGAACTGATCAGTGAACTGAAAAGCTGCATGTTTCAGACTGTAAATGCGAGAACAGAGAAGCAAAATGATCTGCATCTGCAATTCAAAGATTACTTTGACTCACCACTACAGTGTTTTCAAGACAGTATAAGCAGAAACAAACAGAATTCTAAAAGAATCTATTAAAAGCTGAGAGTGTCTTGCAGATATTTTGAAGCATAAGTACATTGATGTCCATGCATTTTGAAACACCTAATTTGAGGGATTTATCTTTCTGTTTGGGGCTGGGAAGTTACATAAAACTGTTGGTAAAATGTTTTCTGTTTCTTTTTTGGTATCTACTATACCTGATACTTGTTCTAGAACTACTTCTTTGCACCCCAGTAGAACCAGTATCTTGTGATAAGCTAGAGTGGAGAGAAGATGATGATGGAGTAGAAGAAGTGGTTAGTGGAAAAAGTGATTGAAAAAAAAAATCCATGTAAACACTTCTAAAGCCTGTAATTTTTTACTACAAGCATTTTTAACCCAAAAGGGTTAAGAAGAAAGTAGAACAGATGGAAAGAGGCTCCTTGCTCTGCCTAATATGGCAGCAGACAGCTGTACTGCTTGTTTAAATCCCCTATGCTGTTCAGTTGCAGTTCAGTACATCATGTTTACTCATACTGCTCCTCTGTGCAACTGTTTCTGCCAGCTGATAGAGCTGTAGTCTGTTACTTGCCTTTTGCAGTCTCCAAAATTACAGGTTTATACAGTAATTGCAATTCCCCCCAACTCCTCAAAGCTCATCTTGTTACAACCCATGTATATAAAGGTGCTGGAGGCTTTTGTACTTGGCTGTCCTTTTACAAAACCACAGCTCAGTGCTTTCCACTGGCAGCAGGTAGTAAGAACATTTATTTGTAGCCATATCCCTTAAACCAAATAAACAAATGAACACAAAAAGGTCACCACCCATTTTCTGCTGGAACTCCTGTTAGATTCTGCACCAGCTCTTGTAGGCACCTCCTACTTCTCCCGTGGCCTGGCTTAAGTGTACATGTGTTGGTTGTTTCCAGAGGAGGGAAAGGCACTAGCCACTGAGGAGAATCAAATCCTGGAAACCTCCGTGGGCTCAGACAGACACAAGGTGACATGGCTGTTACACACATTTGGCTGCCTCCATACCAACACAGAAACAGCAAGGTGATATACAAGGGTAGGCGGCAGATATATGTCACACGTTCCAGCTGTAAAAACGTATAGGGAACAGCAGAAAGATGTCAGCAGAACTGTTACAAACACAGCTATGAAACCTCAGCTCAACCTTGCTGGAGTCTTACCTGGCCCAGGTGGTGGTTCTAATCAGACCATTCACCACTGTACCTTTATCTTGCCTAAAAACCCCCACAGAAATGGAAAGTAACACTGAACACTGTAATCTGAAGTTCAGCATGTTCACTCAGAAAAATCTCAAAGCAAGCAAGTGGACTGCAGCTTTCCTTAGTGTTGTGAGTAGTTCTCAACAGAGCTAAAAGAGCTTTAATTAAAACAGACAGAAAATCAAAATTGCATTCAGTTGAAGAACTGCTAAGCGTGCTTTTACATTAAAAAGTACAGTGGTAAAGGTTACATATTTTGCAATACAAACATTAAAAAATGGAAAAAGTCTCTTAAAATCATTGCTGTGAATTTCCTTCCTTGGCAGGTGATGTTCTAACAAAAATTGGATGTGCCAATGTTATAGGTTGGACTCTGCAAGAGCTTAGGCAGCTCCTGCACCATATCCCATAGGAACTAGTCTACAAATCAGAGTTTACAGAGATTTTGTTTAAGTACCTGAATACTGGCAAAGTGCTGAATTCACTCCTGAAGTAAAGCTTCCTGTGATGACAGCAGAGTTAGAAATTAAGTATTGTACAGAACTAGCAGTTAACACTTTGCTTATTATTCTAGCAATAAATAAGGAACAGTGTTATAGCTTTTACATTTTATGGTAAAATGTTAGTCTACCATTCTATGGTTCTATTTTTTTTTCTTGGAAATAGAACCTGTGATTTGAAATGAACAAATAACAAAAGGAAAGTTTACTTTCCTACTTGCAGTGAAGACAGGGTCAGGACAGACATTAATTTCAGACACGTCCTTTCCTGCCTCCACAGTGAATGGAGAAAGTTTGGCTGGCAATAATGCCACTGAAGTCAGAGGCCATGTTGATTTGTAATAGCCAAGGATTCTAGACAATTACAAGTTGGTGTTCGTACCAAGATGGAGGTCTTGCTACAACCATCTAAAAAGCTTATCTGTTTCTTAACTGATAGTGGTTAATGATGATGACTTTTTAAATTAAACTTCAGGAAAAATAAACTCTTTTTGTAATACAATACTTTTGCATACCAAAGCTTTTAAAAATATATTTCTCTCTATTCTAAAGGTGGCTCATGTAGGAACTATAATTACTCTAGATGGGATACAAAGCAGTTTCGTGTTTTCCTAAGGCACAAAGATTTAACAGAAAAGAAACCTCAGAGGTAGGGGAAAGAACAGAATTATTAAAAGGAGATAATTAGAGTAGAACAGCAGAAAGGAAGCTCACACAGCAAGGCTTTTTCCAAGAGATTAAACCTCTAAGATTATGTTTAAATAAATGATTTGCTATTCTGAAGGAGCAGAAAAAAAAGCTATCTTGCTTTTCTCTTGAAATTACATCTTAGCTATTACTTTATAGTCTAAAGGAGGTAGCATGCAAAGCACTGTGGATGATGGTTTTAGTTTGATGTTAAAACTAATGAACATGTCTTTAGAATAAGTATTTGAAAAAAACTGACTCCATGAATAGTTAGCTACGTGGCTACAGGAGTTATTCCATGCTGAAGTAATGCCATTCTCTGTATTTTCAGCACAAGTGAATATGCTGAGGACGAAGACAGGTCCAGTAGCGATGCTGCTGCTGCTGTGTAGATTGGAAACTTTGCAGTATACATGGACACAGTCATACTGTTGTGAGTTCACTCATTAGTTACCATCAATATCCAAAATTTGGCAGATATCTGACACAGGTCAGACACTTGTGGTAGGAACAGACAATATTTGTTGATGCAGTACTTCATAACGGCGTTGATGCAGGGTCCTTTATACTGAGCTATGGAAAACAATGAGATGACTTCCTCTTTCTCCTGCCCTTCTGTATCTGGTAGCTCCTCTCTGGAAGAATTTGCCTTTGTTTCACAATAGCTGGAAATTTGACTTTCCCAAAATACATATTTCTGAAGTATCTGTTTTAATACATGCCTAGACTTGTATGTCTCAAGATACTGGAAAATAAATATTAGCTACATAAAGCTGTTTTGGCAATGCCCTCCCTTCTCTTAAAGTCAGTCAGTGCTACTTGTGGAGAAGACATTCAGACAGACAAGCAGTTGCAATTAGCAGTGGCAAGCCCTAAAGTCTAATAGATACATCTTTGTTTGAAGGTAAGTTTCTTCATTTACTTGATATAAGGGTAGTACTTGATATAAGGGAGTTTATCAAGAACTATTCCTGCACATACAAGAATCCATGGACAACCAGTGGCAACTACAGCATTTGTTTGCATCACAGTGATCATTTTTGGTATCTGATTTTTACATCAACTAAAAGTCACCTTATTTTCTCACTGCAGTTTTACCTTCAGTGTACAGAGCCAGGCTTACTAGTATATTTTAGATACAATTTTCAGTGGGAAAAAACTCAACACAAAATGTATGAACTCAGCACTTTATTTGATGACAGCAAGCCTACAATTACTCCACATTCATTTTTTGAAAGAACTGAATTCATAAATAACAAGTTAGTAATTTATTTAGAACATAGTGACTTAGAGCTCAGGTCCATGTTGAATGTGCTTCTCAGTTTTGTTTTTACAACTCATCAAGAAAAGGAGTATTTCCCAAATTCCCACTAGCTGCCATTGTTTTCTTTCCATTGACAAACTTCTTTGCAGCCTGAAAATAAATCAGAAAGATGGATATAAGGAAATATTCACTACAGTTTATCTTGCTGTTTATAGCCTCTGCTTCAAGTTATTAAAACAATGAATCCCAACACTACTATAGTACCTCATCAAGTAAATAATTTTCTTTTTGCTTGTCTAAGCTTACTTGGTTCTAATCCAGCTCCTCATTACTTTTATCATCTAAACAGGAATGGCAGAATGACAGTTCAATGTAGAAGGCACAAACTCTGTGAAAATGGTTATCACTACAATAATTATTACACCAGAAGATAGTCTTTACTACTAAAACTATTGCCAGTTGCTATTGCAACACAAATGAGTGATGACTGTGAAAACAACAAGCTTTCTGAATTTCTCTTTTTGATAGATTTATGTATCAACTTTGCTTCAACTATAAGCAACAAAATAATCTGTGGTACCAATGCAGTTATGTCCATTTATCACATCCCAAAGCACAGAAGAGTCTGCACTGGAACTAATACTAAGTTTTCCATGGCAGTTTTGGTAAATTTAAGTGAAGTAGATGAGAATTTCCCATATTCCCAGCTACACAAGTTTTACAGTATATTGGATTTAAAGATGAAATGATTATTCTGTTAAAAGAGTAAGACAGTTTATAAGCAGTAGATAGAGATCTATCTACCAAAAGACAGATAGCTGGGATTTGTAAATTAGTCTTTTTCTTTTAAAGATCGTGTATTTCAGCATTTAGAATCACACACACACACACATAAGCATCATTTTGTATTAAATAACCTGACACAGTGATTAAGGAACACCTGTAGATGCCAGCACATACTTACATTCACAACATCAGCAGTGGTCACAGAGTCAATTTTTTGAGCAACCACAGATGGGGATGTGTGTGTGCCAGAAACCAACGACTCAGAGCCAATTTCATTCAGCAACCCTTCTGCAGTCTCCACTGACATCAAATAGGTGGCTTTCAGCTGATTTCTGCCATCAAACAACACATTAAGAAAGAGTGAGCATGTAAGGCCTCTTATTACCTGCCCCACCACCAGCGCAATGAGATTTTGGTGCTTTTTGAAGTTTTCAAGATTCTTCTCCATTTCAAAAAGTTTTCAGGTATGGAAGGGTTCTGTGGTTAGGAAACAGGCACCACAAATAGTCCAAGCATGAAAAAGACAGGGTACTTTAACACCTACTGCTTTGGAATGATTACCTACCCCACGGTTGGAAAATCATTAGCTTAGAATGTGTTTTTGCTTGAAGTAGGAAATGCAGGTACTCCAGGAATTGGACAAAAATAATGTACCAAGTTTAAAAATTAGGTTTAAAATTGATTCCAGTTGCTCATCAGGAACAGATGTATACAGAGCAATTTTGTTCTAAGCAATAAAGAAGCAATTAATGTAAATGGTTAGGCTCCTTTTGCAATAGTTCCATGTTCTGTTCAAAGCAGGTTTATACTGGTTTTCTCATTTCATGCAGTCTCACTGCTACGTAGGAAAACCTTATTTTTATAAGCTAGTCCTTCAACTCTTTTTTTAAAAGATAAAATGGCAAAAAAATGGTTTTTTTCCAGTAGAATGTGATTGAGATGCTTGATATTTTTTAACTGAATTGCAAGACTCTGCAGGTATCACTCGCTCTTAATGTGAGGGTTGGAGTCTTTTTTTTAAAGGAAAAACACTAATATATAAAACATGTGAAGCCATTCCAGAAGGAAAACTCTGTCCCCAAAAGGCCATGGAACTATAACTCCCTAATACAAGGCAGCTTCATTACAAAATCACACCAAACCAACTCCCAACAAATACCTGCACAAACCAAAACCAACATACAAAACTAAAAATGCCAAATATAAAGATCCAGAATTCACCATTTAGCTACCAGTGACTAAGGCACAACCAATCATGTCTAGGTTATCATGATATGCAACAGATAATATTTGAATCCTGCTACTTGAGTCAATCTGTACTATATTGTATTGCACAACTACAGTTTTAGGGGCTTGGTGCCGTTTAACACTACTTGGAGATCACCAAATAATGTGCAGAGCCCTCCACTAATTAGAAACTCTAAAACTGTCTTAGTGTTACTACATCTCTCATAGTAATTTCCCTCCCATCTCAAATATTCCTAGGGACATGAATTTCAAGCTCTTGGATGTAACCCTTTACATATGCAGAGCCTCATTACTACCATTCTTTGAAGACGCAGAAGATTGTTTAATATAATTGTTTTGGGAATTGCTGCAGTGCAACTGTAAAGGGAATTACTTAAATAATGCGATTTAGGATTCTAATTTAAATACATCTTAGTACTACGGAGTATGATTAAAATGACAGCATCTGCTGACACTTGCCAATTTCCTAATATTGAAACAGTGTACAGAAAATGTTATCACTTAGCTAACAAGTTTTTATTAGGAAGTACCACTAGCAAAGAATCAGTATGCCCTTTGAAAAACAGAGTGTTGACAGTGCTTCATTTTTAACACAGGAACGCACACTTCCCCATGGAAGTCAGTACAGGACAACAATAAGCTTTGCTGTACAGAATAATCTAAATGTTTGATAAGTAACTACATGTTAAGGAACTTTCTTGACAACGCACAGTTCTTTACATACTTACTTGGCCCTTGTGACATCCTCATCGGTGACACTGCCCTGAGCAACTGCCTTTATCTGATTCAAAGCAGCTTTTATGACCTGAGGAAAATTGAATCATTTAAGACTTCTTCCCACATGAAATTTCAACATGTTATTTCTATTATCTGACATCTTAAAAACTTAAGGGGAAACCAGTTGACAATATTATAATTGTTTGCCTGAACTCAACTCTGAACAACTTTATAACAAAACTAAAACCACTGTTAACAAATGCCCAAGTGAGACCCCAAAACCAATTGCAACACCACATTCATTTGTACAGTTTCATCATTTTTCATGAGAGAATTCAGTTCTGCCAGCTTCAAGAGCCATCATGTTTCTCATTACATACTTAGGCTTGCACATGTACATCAGCAATTGCAGTCCATACTTCAAGGACTGCAATTTACTGTTTACTGGTTTACTATCTCTAGTTTGTGTTGTGTATTTGTACTTCCCAGAAATCGATTCTTATTCCCAGCTTAGAGTTATGTCATAACTGAATCTGCAGAATTATACAAGAAACCAGATTAACTGACTTTGTTTAGATGAATCAGTCACTATCTCAAATCAAGACACTAGTTGGAGGGTTATGTTGTTCATACTTAAATTCTAATCAGAAACTCACCTCTCCAGCATTTGGAGCCTGGGAGATGGTATAAATCCCAAAGAGCCCAGAATCAGAGTAATTAACATTAAATGCACAAGCCTGCAAAACAAACATTACCATCAACTGTTTCAAGTATCAGAACAATTCAGCATCAAGCATAGGAAAACAGCTGGACTCAATAATCTTAAAGGTGTTTTCCAACCTAAATAATTCCATCATTTAAAATACTTAGTAGTAAACTCCACTTAGTAGCTAAACTCCACTTGTGCAGAGGAAAGATCAGATTGGAAAGCCTTCTCTGAAATATTGTGCAAGAATGAACTAATTAAGATCCTAGCTGGAGGCAGTAAGCCCTCAAAGGATAATATGCATTCTAGTTAAAATATCAGAGTACAGTAACCCTTTGAACTTACATCAAATGGCTGGGTAGTTGCTTTAGCAACACCCTGGGACAATTTGCTGGTAACGTTGCTTCCCCTTTTGATAAGGGGTCCAGCACCTAAAACATGCTGAAGGATACTGAAGGCGTTCGCTTCTGCACTCCCAACAGCAGCTCCTTCTGTTACAATAGCAGCATGGACAAGGCTATCACCATTCTGTTCTCTGATTTCTCCTAAAAATACAACAACAGAATTGAAAGTAATGCATTATTCAGTTTGAAACTGCTGAACATACAGAGGTATGGAAAAGTAACATCTCTAGCCAGGAGTTAGTTTCATGAGAGAGAAGCCAGGGTGTGTGGTTATTGCACGTCCCCTCAGGAAGGCAGCAAAAGCTGTTAGCAGGCAGTAGGTCATTTTTAAATGCCTTTTCTATTAAAATATTTTCTTGCCAGCACAAACCCACATAGGTTACTATGTCTTACTTGAACTTGACTCTAAACCATACATAGCATGAGATGATAGACAAAACTCAGTGAGCACCCAGATAACAGATAGCCAGAAAAGTAACATAACTGCTGCTTATAATACTTATTCTCTTTTATAGAAACTCCAGTCAAATATTATATGTTGGAAACGTTTTTTTTGTCCCCTGTTTGTAGACTCATCCAATAATCCAACTAAAGAACAGCTATTGTTATTGGTACAAGACACTGCTCTGAAAGAGCTAAGCGTTGCTTTGTCTGTTATGAAAGCCTTACCACACTCTAACAGATGTTCTCTGAAAAGAACGCCTACCACCACTTCTAGACAGTCCTTAATCAACTCTTAAGGGAATCTTCCCCAAACTGCCAAAAGAAACCACATGCCAGCTTGTTTTTCACTTTATGGAACAAATGATCTTGCAGGTAAACCTTTGTTGGAGATATAGGTTCAGTTTTATCCCAGAACTTTCCACGATGGGGAATAATCCTCTGCTTATTTAGATGGGAGATGCGTCTGAACTGTCACTTCTCATGCACAGCCTTTAGTACAATATACAGTTTTCAGTTGCAACTTTGAATATTACTACATTTATAACAAACAGAAATCCATACTTACCCCCTCGATAGACAGCCTTTGCACTAGAAATACCAGCTCCACCTCGGATATTCAGGAAGTGCTCTGCAACTTGCTTTAAGTCAGAGTGCTTTACACCTGCAATACAACAGTTATTGCAAGTAATCTAATGGCTTTGAAAAGCTACAGCAGTTACATAAAAGTGGTTTAAGTGCACCATAACATTTTACTTCTACAGAGAACTCAAATTTTTACAGTAGTTTTCCCTTATGAATTGTGATGCTCATTAAAGAATATACACACCTATTCCTACAAGAGCCATTCTTGCACTGGTGAAATTGTTCTGTACAAAATGGTGAAGCTGCAACAGAAAATTCACATTTTAGGGTATTTTGTAAAAAGAACAAACACAGCAAGTGTGTTTCTGATATCCCTTCTTCAGCCTTATACTTTTTATGGCAGCAAGCTCAGATGCTTCCAAAAGGAAGAATAGCATTTTCTGCATTCTCCAGTGACAACCACAGACCTTTTTTCTGTGAGAACACCTGAATTTCATCGACCGCCTTACCATCAACAGAAAGCTACTGACATGAACCACCTAAGTGTGAACATCAATCCTGTACTTGGTACTAAAAGCTGCATGGAAGTAAAATTGTTTTAACACCAAACTAATGAGACAGTCAATATTGACTGTGTATTTACTAAATCAATTTTCTCTCTCAAGCCTCAGCATCTATCCTTGATAAAGAAACAGAACAAATCACGTAACAAAACACAAATAATCCTACCTGCTCAGAAGTAATTTTTCCAATTGTGTAATCTGGACAATATAATGGGTTTGCCAGAGCGTTCTTGTAAGCTGCAGCATGCAGGTTTTCCAGCACTCCTAAGAGGAACACAGTTTTCGTGATGATGATTAGAAGCCACTTTTAATGACAATTACAAATTAAGCTAAATGTTACACCAGTAAAACAGAGCTGTGGGCTATTTTAAGAGCCACAAGATCTGCAACAGCCAGTCTGCAATAATTCAGTACAGATGGAAGTTTCATCCACATCCTCAGGCAACAGAATCTGGTCTGAAGGCTTCTGTTCTTTTGTAATTTATTTAAAAAAAACCCAAACAAATCCCAAACTAATAACTTGTATATTTTCAACTTTGACCTCAACAGCAAGCTGTAAATTTTTGTTTGTGAGAAGGGGAGCAGCAGAAAACAGTACCAAACCCCAACATCCTTTTAGTCAGCTTTAGAATCATCATCTTCACATCTCTTGTTCTTAAACTTAAGGAAGAACAGGCTGTTTATAATACCATTTGTATTTTTGTGAGATGCTTCCTCTATCTCCCTACTCAGATGAAGTAAGCTAGTGCCTTCAAGTCTCATTATTTTTTTCTTGCATCCAATTGCATTTGACTCATTCCTGTTCTGTTCTCTTTGTATTTGTTAATACTCTTTTTCCTCAAGAGAAGGATTACATTCCTTTCTTCACAGTTCTGTTTCTGAACATAACTGTAACTGAAAATTGTAAGTAATTATGAAACCAGTCTGTAGTCGATACAAGCTTAAAAACCAAATATTATTCTCAATTCTGATTTAAAAAAACTAAATCAGTAACACTGCAATGTAAGCCAGAGACTTTCCAAAGCCCTACATTATGTTGTCACCTTTAATGGCTTATGAAGGTGAGCACACTGCATGGAGTAGCACATATGGTGTTTACTGCATAGAACTACAGGGGTGAACTTAGATGACTAGAGTTAACACAAGATATACTGGAATAGGCTTGGTTTGTCTGAGGCTTTGTGTTTAACCCTAAAGCTGCAATGTACTGAAAACATGTTTTTATACTAAAATAACCATACAAATTCAAGAAGTCTTTTGTAGAATACTCTTTACACAATGATGAGTAACACCTAAATATTGTTTTTAGAACATAAGCTGCAGCAAACATACTGTGAACAAGAGTCATGACTTGTACATTCTTTGGTTCTACAGAAAAATAATTTAAAAGGTAAAATGGAAGCTGTCAAGCAGAAAGGCATAAGCTGTCTTTACAATGTTACCTGCTGAACATTATGCATGGGGTGGAAAAACTTCTGTATTTATAAAAAACAATGTTCTGTAACAACAGAAAGATTATACCTATCAATGGGGAAAAGATGAAAAGGTAAATGGTCACATGACAGAGCAAAAGGGAAACTCTTTTTTTCTTTTTTTTCCCCAGTTTTTAATTTTGAAGAAACTCCCATGAGGCCAATGCAGTGGATCAGAGAATACACTTACCAACTTGAGGATTCTGAAGTGCAATTGCTTTGTCAACTTTTAGTTGTGGCTGAAGATCACTTACTTCCCATGGCCTGAACTCTGGTGCTGTGGTGACATTCAGAAGGTACTCCATTACTGTATCACTAGATAAAAAAGTGACAAAGGCAAGAGAAGTAGCATGTATTTCTTCTGATGCTGAAAGGCACTCAAACTAATCTGTAAGAAACACATTAACTACAAAATATATCACTCAAGCCAAAACAGTTATTAGCACTGCTGTCCAAAGTATGAGAATTCAACTTCAGTTGTGTAGCATTCATATACTCAGCAAGAGGATACAGAAGCTAAATATTAATACACAGAATCTTAAGGGTGGGAATGGACCTCAAAAGATCCTCCAGTCCAACCCCACTGCCAGAGCAGGACCACCTGGAGCAGGTCACACAGGAACTCATCCAGGTGGGTTTTGAATGTCTCTAGGGACGGAGACTCCACAACCCATCTGGGCAGCCTGTTCCAGTGCTCCCTCACCTGAACAGTGAAGACATTTTAACTTGTGTTTCTTTGGAACCTCTTGTGTTCCAGCTTGTACCCAATCCCCCTTGTCCTAACACTGGACATCATTTAGAACAGCCTGGCTCCATTGTATTGATTTATTACAAAAACCTGAAAATAGGTATTACTCCTGCCCTATAAAATGATAAGTCTCTACTACAGAAGAGTTTGTAAAGAATGCAGTAATTCCATTTAGAGTGTATCTAGTTACTTACACGTAGTCACGCAGACACTCAACAGAGTAAGTCATTTTCTCTCTTGTTGAGTACACACTAAAGGAGAAAAAATATAAAATTGATTTCAGCAGAGATTTTCACACATGTTCCCCATTGACTGAATTCATCAGCAAGACATAGACTAAAATAGCTAGTTAACCTTAAATCTGCTTGGGCTAACTGTTTAAAGGACTGATAATCACATAATACAGCAGAAATAGACAAAACTAAAGCTATCTTCATGATGAGCGTCTTATGATCCTCAGAATTTAAGATACTATGGTTAATTCATGGTGAAACAACAAATAAGGCTGAATAGGAAAATTAGAAGAAAAATGTGTAGATGTATTAAACAAGGCAATTTAGAAATTACTCTCTTTGGGCAGAAACCATAGCTGATCTTTTCCACAAGTGCTTCAACATCTTTGTGAACAACAGGAACAGAAAAGTGTAGAGTGCTTTTAACTGAATTCTATATCAAACAAACTTAGTGGATGACTTCAAGATTCACTGCAAGAAAGGAGGCACAGCGAGATCCCTCTTTTATTTCTCTCAGGCTTTAAACTTTCAAATCATGAAAGTCAACTACTGTTTGAATTGCTTCCAAATTGCAGTATGATGACTGGTATCTATTCACAAAACATGGAGAAAGAAAAATATGTACTGACTTCAGGAAATTTGATCTTGAAGCCTGAAAAGGCAGAAAAAACCATTAAGCTTTCTGGACAACTTGTATTTCTTTAAGGTACTGTCATGGTTTAGCAAGGAGTTGCTTTTGCTTAGTAACAGGGGGAGCGGGTTGCAGTGAAGACCCGGTAAAAGTTTTTTAGACTCTCCCCTGACTCCTGGGTTCAGACCCACCCCCGGCCCGGCTGGGCCAATCTGGCGCCTCTGCGATCACTATTTAGGGACGGGAATTTGAGGTGC
>WBNH01006322.1:131384-176834 GCA_013401255.1 Urocolius indicus | reverse complement strand
AGCCGTGCCTGAGCCAGGCAGTAGGCGGGAGGAGCGTGTCCGCCGTGCCCGTGAGGGGAGCGCGGGGAGGGCCGGTGGGACCCCGGCGGCTCGCGGCGTGGGTGCGGGGTCGAGACGGACCCGCAGTGTGGGTGTGCGTGTGGCTATGGGTGGGTGTGGGGCGGGGCCGGGGGCGGGAGCGCCCCGCCGAGTACTTAGAGGCGGTGCGGGGCAGCCGAGCCGCAAGCGGCGTGCGCGTCGCTGAGTCCCGTTCCGTGTGACGGGCGCTCGCCATGGGCTCCCCTGCGCCCGTCTTCATCGGCGCCCAGGAGGTGGAGAAGCACCTGCACCGCGCCAGCCTCCTGCTCCCGGCGCTGGAGGCCGCTCTGGCCAACTTCTCGGCCGGCGCGGCCGGAGGCGTCGTGCAGCCCGTGCGCAGCGTGGTGCCGGTGCGGCCGCACGGCGGGTGAGTGGGGCGCGGGGCAGGCGGGTGGCGGAATGTCCTCCGCTACTGCCGGGCATCCCTGTGGCAGGGAGGAATGGGGGCGGACAGCAAGGCGGACACCGGCCTGCGGCGGGGAAAGACCGGCGTAGGAGTTAGGGCATCGGGAAAAGGTCTTTGGTACAGAGTTACTGATTAGCTGCTCAGGGGCTGTTTGACGTTAAGCACTCCGGTGGCTGTAGACTCCCATACTAAAGGTACATAAGTGACGTTGGTAATTCTCTTCCAAGGTTCCTGGGAGTCATGCCTGCTTACAGTGCTGCAGATGATGCTCTGACAACCAAGCTGGTGACTTTTTATGAGCACATGAAGGATTCCTCTGTCCCCTCTCACCAAGCTACCATCCTTTTATTTGACCCGACAAATGGTTCTTTAAAAGCTGTGAGTTGCTTGAGCATTCTTCTCTGTTCATGTTCTCTCAGTTTTCACTTCTGATTCTTAGAAGCTGGAACTGGTGCAAATTAGCCTGAATTTACATACATTGTCAATGAGAATGTCTTTGTGCCAAATGAGGATTTGTTCTAAAGCTTTATATCTCTTCTGCATGTTAATCTGTACTTTGTCTGCTCTTCACTACCACTTATGATGTGAAGGGAATCTCATGGCTCACAGGGCTGACTGGAAGAGAGAAACAATCAGAAAAAGTTTACCTTGCACTTGAAAGGAAAAATAACTTTTCTGAATAATGACTTGATCTTGAATCATTTCAAACTAAATCTAAAAAAGTTTAGGGTTGGTATAACAGAGAACAGTATTCAGAGGCTGAGCTTTTTTCTTTGCTTAAAAAACCTGAGAGTTTTTAACAACATTGACCATTTTCATTCACTTTAGTAGTAGCAATTATGAAAGAGATAACACTAATCAAGAAAACTATATTGGACTTCTATTTCTAAGCTGTATCAGAAATCATGTCAGCTTTTTAAGCCTGTTAATTATACACAGCAACTAATACACAATTAGGCAGAAAAACCCTGCTGTGTGTGATACCTGTTAATGGAATTTCATAGTTCTGTCATCCCTCTGTACAGACCAAGATGGTGCAGGACTGAACTTTCACTGGTTTTAGTGGAGTGCAGAGTATTGCACTTCTGGTGATCTATTCCCTGCATTGGAAGGCTGGGGCAGTGGGATGCACGAAGAGCTGTGTGAGTTAGGGGTGGCTTGGCTCTGAGCAGTTTTCACTCCCTCTATGCTGGTGGAATGACATGATAAAACTGGACTAGACAGACAATTGCCCCAGTTTAAACGTGATTTTTGTATGGTTGCTATAACAGTAATTACGGATTTTATATTTTTATCTTATGCCCTGTAATAGCACATAATTCACAAACGGGATGAAAGTGTTTGGTATTAACTCATAATCTCAGTGTTCATTTCAGTCTGTGTGAATTATCTTTAAAGGTCCTAGATGGCAGTGTCATTACAGCGAAACGAACAGCTGCAGTGTCTGCAATTGCCACCAAGGTATGTCTTCTGTTTCCTAAATTAGGGCAGATTTAGTGGTATTATATATAAAATAATGAGAAGGAATGATGTAAATGGCTTTTAATATGTGTGAGTTTTCATCAAATACCACTTTAAATTAGATTTGTAATGCATGTACCTTCAGGGAGAACTTAAAATTGGAGTTTTCTGTTTTGAGTGAATCATGTCTGGCTTTAATACTTTGTGTGTGATTGAAGAAAGAATCTGAGCTCTATTTTTTTGTGGCTTGTTTTGCACACTGTTCTGGGAATTCACGAAGTCATCTTCCTCTGTCATTGTCTTTCTTTTGTGCCTCTCTTAACGTGCTATTTTACAGCTTTGGGTGCTATAGCTGTGGTGATAGATTTGATTTTGTCTGGATGTACGTTTTCAGCTGTTGGAGCAGCACAGGTGGGTTGCCCTGGACCTGGAGAAAAAAAGCACATTTCCAGGGGGCAATGTGAGTCCTCTTAGAGGATGCCCAGAATAGATGAATGGCTTGTCCAGAGGAGGCTGTCCATCAGTTTCTCTCTTGTCACCAGATGACTGTCCCTGACTACAGCCATGAACTTCAGTGTTTGAAAACAGAGGAGGTGTATTTTGCTGTATGACAATTTAGATTTTGGTTGGAAATTATTGTGGTTTAATTCTTTTTGAAAGCTATTTTTAGCTGGACTTCAAAGAGTGGGAAGAGAGCAACTCGCCAGCCGTTGCACAGTAGTTGCCTCCGAGGATGAGGCAATAAGAAGAGGGCCAGAGCTGAAAAATACTTGTGTTGTTCACCCCTCAGTTTTGCATCAGAATGAAGGCTGATCTCACCACTTCGTTAGGGACAGTCTTTTTGCCAGTGTGGCTCTAACCATGGCAATAGACTTAAAGTGACATAAAATTGGAGTGAAGAACCTGTCCCTAAGAGCTTCCCCTGAACCAAGGGACAGAACAGTTTACAATGGATTCCTCAGCCGTGCTGTTATAGGACCTCATTCATCTCAACTGTTCTATACTTGGGCAATTCTATCAATTTTTACAGTCAGGGCTTTGCTGGCCTCAAAGGAGCTTGGTTGCTGAAAGGGCCTTCAATATCAGATTCTTCATTGTTGTCTGTTTTGGGAAACTGTCAGGAGTGTTTGAGTTTAGCTCATAGTTGTCATCTTGTCCTGTTTGTGCCATTTGCTTTTCAAAGACCTATGCTTTTATGCAAGGAACCTTTGAAATCAGTCCTTCAGAGTCTTTGAAAGGAACATTAAAAAGAGTTCTTACTACTGAACAATGGAATCAATTAGGTTTCTTTTTCAATTTATTTGCAGCAGAATAAGCATTGAGAGCCCTGACAATTCCAAAGCTTTTTATACAGGAGTGGCCACAGCAATAAACAAGACACAGGGATAGCTGAGGGCTGGACTCCAGCAGCCTTCTTGGCACTGAGAAAGAGTACTGATGAATCACAGGCAAAAACTTAATCAGGAAACCAAAAGCAACTGCAGAACTGAGTTTTAATATTTGTTCCTCAGAATCATCCCCGTTTTTACAATGCTTGATGTGTATATATTATGGCTCTTGCAATGCCAAGGTATGCTTGTGGTATGATTTATGGCTTTAGTGAATAGAAAAAGGCTTTGTGTGGGACTACCAGGACCAATTTACTCACAGCTACCATTCTAAGTACTGATAGCCATCTTTTCAGCCAGTGCAGGACATCAACACTATCATTTTACACTTAATCACATCGGTGTAATACCTTACACTAATACTACAGTGTGCATTGCCTCATGCTCTTGCATGTTAAGTCTGAATTTCAAGAGTTGAACAATTCGAACCAGGAATTAAGCCAAGATGTACTTTGGTGTGATTGACACTAGCTATTGCAATAAAAAAAGTCATGTATGTAGTGGTAATATATTAATAGTAATCAATACTAGGTTTTGCATCAAAGTATTGATTGTTGTTGAAAAGGACTAAGGATACTACTTTCTTTTGTAGTTTTAAGATGTTTGATGTATCTGTTAATATATTGTCCTTACACTTTCTTTTCTTTTTATATTTGAAACCATTTAGTTGTTAATGCCACCTTTTGCAGAAGTGCTGTGCATTTTGGGAGCTGGTGTCCAAGCATATAGCCATTATGATATCTTCACAGAGCTGTTCTCATTTAAAGAGGTAATGGACACATCTTAACAGGATACATTTATTTTTCTCTATTATGTTTCAGGAGCACTTTGCATAAATAAAGTTAAGGTGGAGTTAACTTCCCCATAGCAGCCCTCAGAACTCTGTGTTGTCAGCTGGAGAGCTCTTAACACCCATGTTTTGGCTACTGCTGAGCAGTGCTAGCACAGCATCAAGGTTGTCTTTTCAACATTACCCCATCACCAGTAGTCTGGGGAAGGGCAAGATTTTGGGGGGGGATGTAGCCAGGACAGCTGACCCAAACTGATTAAAGGAGTTTTCTGAACTGTATGATATCCACTCAGCAATAAGCTTTTGCTTTATTAAACCACCTTTATCTTGACTCAGCAAGTTTTTGTGTCTTTTTTGTTTTCCTCGTCCTTCCCAGCCCCTTCCTGCTGAGGAGGGAAGTGATAGGGTGGCTTGGTGGGCATCTGATGTCATACCCAGGTCAACCCACCACAGAAGTTAAGGGATTAATCATGTTTTGATTCTTCCTGCAAAATGCAAGGGTACTCTGAAGCACTGTAGAATCTCTTGCTCAAATATTGGTCTTCAAACAAGTACAGAAGCAAAGTCCTGTCAGATGTCTTTTTTTTTCCTCACTGAGAAAGTCCTCCTGTGTAAGCCAATAATGGGATAGGCTTTTCTGTGAATTTCCCTTACCAATATTTCCAATAAATATATTTATTGTATAAGTACAACTCTACAAGGAGCTGTTATTCTGACATCACAAATCACTCATTCAAATGTAGCTGCACAGTCATGAAATTCACTTGTACGCAGAGAACATTAAGGGGGAACCTCCCTCTCCTCCACCTTTGAGTTGTGTGTATTTACTGAAAATTGAAACGAAGTGTTCTGTTTCAGCAAGGAGAAATTCTGCAAGCCTAATCTGTTTGCCTTCTTTCTTGTTTTTCCTTGAAGATCAGGATATGGAATCGCACCAAAGAGAAGGCAGTGAAGTTTGCTAATTCAGTTAATGGTCCAGTGCAGGTCTGCTCTTCTGCTCAGGAGGCAGTTACTGGGGCTGATGTCATTATAACAGTCACTATGGCAACAACACCGATTTTATTTGGAGAGTGGGTAAAACCAGGTGCCCATATCAATGGTATGCTATGTTCTTATTGTTTAAAGGAAACATGTATTACCATATTGTTTAGTGTCGACTGTTGAAAAGTAGTATTCTCTGCTTCTCAGAATGAATGTTCTTTCTGTTTTGACTTTTCCCCTTTAGTGAGGCCCACTTTTCCCAGCCTTGTCCTTCTGGTTGTCTGGAGCCAGAATTCCTGCATATTTCCAGCAGTACATGTTTACTAGAGCATGGAATACGCTTTTTTCCCCTGGTGGTTCATCATCTTTGCCACCATGTTGTCTCTATCCATTTAAATAATCCATACAAATACGTTGCTTCCAAAGTGATTCCTGCTCACTGTAGCATTTCCCTGGCAGTTGTCATCTTTTCTTCACCCAACTTGGTAAGCTCCTCTATTTGTTCCTTTTTGGGATGATCACGTCAATTTTTTTCTTTTATTTTCTTTAAAAACTTAAGAAGGTACAATAACTGAGTTAAAAACTTCATAGTCTGACCTCTAATAAGATTGAGATTTGAGCTTTTTCTTTTACCTGCCTTGTAATGATGTTTCCCCACTTGTTTGGAGCCTCTAGACATGCTCACATTTATTTGTTTTAATAATTGTGAGGCTGGTTCAGTTGACCTGGGCACTTCCCACATAGCATGGTAATGAAACAAAAGTGACTTGTCCAAGGTGAAGTTGAAAGAAAAGTCCCTCTTTCCAGCAGCATCCTACCCAATTTTCAAACTCAATTTAGTCCTTTGTCGTTGAGTGTTGCTGTCTGTGTTATGTCCCAGCATGGAAACTAGGAGTACAACCACGACCAGTTAAGATCTACAGTCACTGAGGACACCCCCCCCCAATCAATTAGGATCTAGTCATTGAGGACACCCCACCCCACGATCAATTAAGATCTACAGTCATTGAGGACATGAGGACACACACATACGCACCCCCCCACAACCCCCTACCTCTTTCGTTTCTTTGCCCCTTTTTTATCTCTGTTGAGGCATTTGTGATGCTTGAAAAGGCAACATGGAGTTTATTACCCCATAACAGTTTGACACTTCTAAAAATTATTTGACTTCAGTGTAACTATTCTGGTGGGTTTTTTTATTTTAGCCTCTAACAAATTGATAATGGTCTTGATATGTTAAGATCCTCAATTTGTTTTCAGTTTCTCTGTGTAACCAAAAATCCATAATCTGTTCAACTTGTGCTACTTAAAAGGTTACAAGGAAATAATTGAAAGCTGTGGGCTTAAAAATCCTAATTAGTAACATTGAACTCTGTCTGCACGTGCAAGTCTTTGCTGCACAATACTTTGGTTCTCATCTATTCAGGATAATTGAGAGATTCTTCAAATCTGATTCTTTGATAGGTGTATAATAAACAAAAACTGAATCAAATAAAAAAGTTATAAAATTCAGGTCCCTTGGTGATGATCTGAGGAAGAACAAGAGTACAAGAGATAATGGTTAAAGGGAGATGACTTTCTTATGCTTCAGCTACCCAGAGCCTGCTGACAAGGTTATTCTACTCGCTAAGTATTGCATGTTTTGGAGGAGCTGTACTAGGTTTTAGTTAATTCTGTTTAAAAAAATGAGAAGTAACAAACCTCTGTTAATTTGGCAGTTCCAGGAACAGGTTACTGTTTGTCTGCAGAAGAGTAGTAGTCTGTACAGACTTCAGATTATCTTCCTTATGTTGTGTCACTAAATGATCAAGTTTATTCCAACAATGCTTCTATAAGCAGAGAATAATTCACACCTGTTTATCAGTGTGATTTACAAAGCTGCTGGCAAAGAACTGTTTCTTTTGTACCTCTATGCAGTTGCAGATAACTTTACATTTCTTGTCTAGATATGAGATGATGAAAGGCTAAGCAGTGCTACTCTTGCTTCTCTTCTATGGCAGTGTTATTTTGAGGAGCAGTTTGACTGGGGTGCTGAAGAGGTGAAAGCAGTGCCAGCAACAAATATCACTTCTGCTTCATGAAGAGTTTAATGCTTCAGCAGGTTGAAGTGCAAAGGCCAATTGATTGCACTTGTTCTGGCTGTACTTAGGGCCAACGTAAAACTTGTCAGCAGCAGCATCTGTGTGACTAGAGGTTAAGGATGTTGTATGCTTTGAGCTGTAATTTGAAGGATTGGACAAAATGTTGTCCTTCAGTGACATCAGTGGAAATTTAGAGAATTAGCACCTTGCAAATGTGTTTCCGAGTTTGTTTTAAATGTTCCTCAAGTTAACCAGTTTTGTTGCTGTAGCTGTTGGAGCAAGCAGGCCAGACTGGAGAGAACTGGATGATGAACTGATGAAGAATTCTGTTCTGTTTGTGGATTCCAGAGAAGCTGCTCTTACAGAATCAGGAGATGTTATATTGTCAGGGGTAAGACTTCCTTAAATCATGGACTTTATTTTTGTGGCAATGGTTTGTGTTTGAAGTGAGTTAGTTTCGGTGCAGTACATCAGTACCTTCTAGAGCATCAAATGTAGTTACCACTTTCCAGGCACAAGATGAAAGGTAAGTGGTTTCAAACAGATTCCCCTGTGTCTCTGCCAAAACATGTAACCTTTGTATTAGCTGTGATGTGACATTGTGTCACAGTGGCATTTTTTCAGTATTGGATGTTTGTGTTGGACAGCAACAAACACAAACAAGGTTTTTGAAAGACCTACATTGCCTGCAGTGTTTGGTAGCTATTTTAATATAATTATTAATCTATTTATTAAAACCTATAACTCTATTTTCATAAGATTTCAGTGAGATTGACACACATCAGGCCCCTAAAAAATGAATGTCAGAATCCAAGCAGGCAGCTAATGGTCTGCAGAGGCTTTTTTAGGTTTAATGGAGTTTTTGTCTTGTAATGTTTTTCCAGAACAAATGATTTCCATTTTTGAGACTTAACATAAGAGGTCCAGGTATGGCAAGGTGTGTGCAATCCCATGTGTTTTGTTGGATAAGTAACAATCTATCTAATGTAAATAAACTGTCTGAGGAAAGTTTGCCAGCTGGTTTTCTATTTTTTTCTGGAAACTATTCCACTCTTCTGTGACTTTTATCCAGGTTCTTTATTATTTGTCTGAATACTGATGTGCTTCACCATGGAAAGGAGTCAATTCTGGGACAGCAGAACTGGAGGAGTTACTTGTTTTGAAGTCACTCAGGATTAAATTTTTCTCTTAACGTATATATGGATGTTATGTTTTTGTATAAATGTGTGTTTGTTTCACAGGCAGATATTTTTGCTGAGCTGGGGGAGGTAGTGAAGGGGACAAAACCAGCCCTGCCTGAGAAAACAACAGTGTTTAAATCACTGGGTAAGAACAATCCCTCCTGTGTACAAGTCTGACAGAAAACAATGCCATGTTATTTATTAGGTCTCCAATGCGTGGGAAAGCTGCTGATCATCTTCAAACTGCTGTGGCAATGCACTGTCCACAAGAAACTAGCATTTTTCCCTCTCTTATTTCCCTTTTTATTTGTCTAACAGAACTGATGTAATGAAAAGTGATAGGAAAGCAAACAAACAATAGGAAGTACATTTTCCATTTCATGATTATTCAACACATGACTGCAGCATTTATTAATACAGCTCTGACCTGAATACCCTTGAGTCTGTCTGACCTGCAGACAATGTGACAGTGTACTTGGGATTGGAGTTGTCTGGGGTAAAGAGTGTGAACAGTGATGGATTACCATGCTCTGAGCTGCATGATGTGTCTGAAAGGGCCAAGTTGTGATATGAGCGCTGAGAATTAAAGGAATTGCATTAATTTCACATAGCACACTGAACAGTCACACAATGTCTATAAACTTTGACTGTAACACTGTAGGTGGTTGGGATGGGGAATAATTTCTTTTGCTGTTCAGTTAGATAATTTCTTGAGTCCTCTTGTTGCTTTTCAAAGCTATCTCGTACAGCTGAAATATTGTTTGAAGGTGATGTTAATTCTTTTTCAGGTATGGCAGTCGAAGACACAGTAGCAGCAAAATTTGTTTATGACTCGTGGTCAGCTGGCAACTAAAGAGAAGTCTACAATGTCAATGAGGCCAAGAAAATTGTTTGCACTTAGTTTCCTTGGATCTTTTGTTACAAGAAAAGCACCACTCATAACTGAATGTGGCACTTAGTAACATTTCAGCATTAGATTAATTTCTGCAGTTTTCTAATGGCAAGTATTAGATACCTGCAGCATTACTATTAAATGTATCTTATGTAGTGGCAAGTCTTAGATGTTTGCAGTGCTACTAATGAGGGTATTTTTACATATTTTGATATAATTCTGGAATCTATGCCTTTTGTCCCTGAGATTTTATGTAGCAGGAGTCTGTAGGTAGACTTTGTGGTTTCAGAGAGGTAATTCATACTGGGGCAAAATACATGTTTGGAAAATGGACTCTGATATTGTATTTACCTGTGATGGTACTTGAAATGCATCTGATGGTTTCAGTACTATGTTGACAGTAACCTAGTCTCTCCTGAGTAAACAACCCATCTCAGAGTCCTGGGCACTCCTCCTCTCCTAACTCAAACTGATCCGGAAGTCACCGTCCTTACTTTCACTCTCCACAATTCCCATCTTCTGCCCTCAGACCCGATGCTCTTTCATTTAAGAGCACACTCCAGAATGACAACTTGTATAAATAATGATGCATCCATACAGTTAGATTTCTGTCTGGTTTTGTAAAAGACCTGCCTCAGGAAGAGATAGAATGCAAAAAATCAAAGCTAGTATGTCCAATTTAACTGTGAGGAGACTATACTTAATACAACTCTTAGCACATTTGAGTGGCATATTGCCATTTTTGTATTTCAAGGAGCCACCCAAAATATAAGCAGTAAAGTGTGTTTGGCTGTAACTTTATCTGTGTTCTGTGGAGAGATTTTTGTTGTTAATCTCTGATGTTTAAGTTCTTTTTCTAAGCTTCTTGAAGATTGGAGCTGTGCAAACTGATTTCAGTAGGATAAATTTCCAAGTATACAGGCAAATATTTCTAGCCTGGCTGTACCATGGATCAATTGGTAATTGTCTTTTTTTATCCCAGTGGGTATTTGCTAGGGCAGGGATTTTCGTGATCTTTTCTTGGCAGAGGAACTCGGTGATGTTCTACATGAAGGAAAGTTCCAGTTTTGTGCTGTTATGCAACTCCCTTATAAAAGTCTGAGCATCCGCTGAAAAATAGCTACTGCCCTGGAAACAATTTTTTTTCTTGGGCTAGATTTATGCCTTAAAATAATTTATTTCTACTTGTGTTATTTAATGCAGGTTAAGTGTTTCTTCACTCTGTGGAAGGATTAGGTGATGTTGTCATTCTATACTGATGCCAGTAGAATACAGTGGAGTTATAGGAAGGAGGTACAGAAGCAGTTAGCATTAAAGACCCTGAAGGAGTATAAGTAAGTATAGAAGAGGTTAGTGAGTACTGTGCAGGTGTGACATTAAAAAAATACTCCAAATTACAAGTTGGGAGTAAAATAGTTGGAGAAAAAGTAGTAAGTGGCAGAGACAGTAGTTTGCAGAGTTATATCATGAAAGAACATCAGACCAGTAAGTGAACAGATTTCTGTCCAAGTGAACACATCCCTTGGCTCTAACTCCATTATCTTGCTTATATCAGCAGAAATGAGAACAGAATCTTCTCTAAAAGTTTTTGCATTTTTTAATTGTAGCAAAATTGCCCTTTATTTTTGCACCTGTTTTCTTTTTTGTCATTTGGGAAGTGTTCTTAAATGGAGCTGTTGACTTAGCCTGTTACTTCAGTGATAGACAACTCCAGTAGCTTGGGACACAGCAGCCATCGAAGTTCCATAGTCTAAGAACTTTATGGAAACTTGCACTTAGTACAATATTATACCAGTTCTGTGTAAAGCAAAAATTGTAATTTTGAAGGGAGTTTAGTGCTCGGGAAGACGACAAATATGATTTCTTTTTCACATGTACTCTTCTACAGGCTATGCACTTTAAAAGTAGATGGAGCTAGTCCAAAAACCTGCGTCTGAAAACCCAACACTGTCCTCGCTTTCATTGAAAATAGGAGGTTCTAGGAGCCTGGCTTCAGCATTGTACCTCATAATTCATGAATTAGATTAATTTACTATGGGAATTGCTTGAATGCTATCTTTAGATGTTTCTGAGAGACAATAGCTTTAACTTATATATTTCTTCTGTATCTCTCTTACACAATTTCTTGAGACTGATGTGTAACTTACATTTGTTAAAATTAAATAGACATTGATCTCTTTCTTTGACTTCAATTTTTGTTGTCCATTACTTCTGTTTTGGGTGGGTTTTGGGTTTCTGTTTTGTTTTTCTGAAGATAAAGAAGAAAACATTCAAATTGTTGCAGTGGCTAATCTCAGTAAATATGATCACTGAATGTGTAGGGTAGCAAAACTGAGAATGTTCTGCTTTACTGTGTTACTCAGTTTTGGAGTCTTTGTCCAATGCTGCACATTTTGTCTTCTTGAGCTCTGTCCAGTGCAGAGCATTAAATCCTCAAGGGAGAAGAATCTTGTACTTGGCTGTGATCATGTGAAATATCAGAGTTTTATGATTTGGGTTTGGATTAGCCTATAAGCTTGCACATGTGATACATAAAGTGCCTTTAACTGTGCTGTGCAAATGTTAGTGAGGAGTCGGAGGTGGAATTCACTAACTTAAATACTCAAGTTACAAAGAAACCTGAAGAAGTTGGTGAAAAAAATCCCAAACCAGCAAAGCCCATGAGTGGAAAACAAATGTGGGTGTTCCTTTTTATTGTCTTTTCACCACAATTATTCCCCATGGCTTTATAGCAGAGGCCAAATTCCAGGACCACCCTACAACAAAAGGGACCTTGCACTACTGTGCTTTGTTTTGTTTAAAAGAGTATGTCAGTGTGTGTGTGTATATACATCTACATCTACATATCTTGGCCTCAATTCAGTTGCCTGATAAGTGTCATGTAGGGTGCCCTGGGGCTATCTCTAGATGCTATCTCAGAAGGACAAGGCCAAAGATCTTCACTACAGATCTTCCAGCAAGATAGTGTTAGTGGGGATACCTAAGCACTTACTGAAACATCCTGCATGCTTTTGCCAACTGAGTCAATTTATATAGATCATCTGTGCTGTGATTTCTGGTCATCAGAAGCTGCAGCAGTGGGGCAGAATTACTGATGAGTTTGCAGAGAGTATTTCAATGCAGCTGAGAGATACTTGGGGCCTATCACACAACAGCTGAAGCAGTTCTGTAACAATGACAGCTGTTGGATGGGTCCTCCAGAAGTGATGCTACTCACTAATGTTTTGATGGTGTGTTGTGGACAGGTCATATAATTTGGATGGGTTAAGAACCAGCAAAAACATCAGTTATGTGACTGAGAATAATAGGATTTGACCCTTCAAAATCTACTCATTCTTATGCCTTTGAATTTGTAAGAGTCATAGTTTCCTTGCTGTTTTATTAAATATTTAAGAGTTTCTTACCTAATATGAAAATAGCCCACTAGCTTATTAACACAGAGCCTGGAGAGATGCTCTCTGGTTTAATTACTGTACTAAGCACAGCAGTCATTTAAGATTGTGCAGGACTGTGATGTGACTGCTTAATAGAGGAAAATATATCAACCTGCAGTACTGGAATCCAAGGAGGAAAGACTGCAGTAGCAAGTCCAGCCGAGAAAAGGAGTTATAAAAATCAAAGTAATAATAAAATGGGAAATGAAGAAGCATTACAAAATTGTTTATTAACTAGGGTTAGTGTCCACAAATATAGTATAGTCTTAGGAAAAAAATGATAGCTGACTAATGGAAAGCTCTAAAAAGGAATGTAAAGATACAAGTCCTGCTAATAATTGTGCCTCTAAAATCCGAGATATTAGCCAGAGCAAGATTGCTACACGCACCTTGTTAGAGTCACAAACCTCAACAAGAGTGACTGTTTCACATCAGATAGTGCTGCCTTCCCAATGGAACAGGCCTGAGAGAGATGAAGGGAACGCTGCTGTAAATGCTTTCTGGATGAACTGTAGAGAGCAGGAGCTTCCACAGAAGCACAGTCTCATATTCTTTTTCTTTTCATGAGCTCTGTATGTGTGTGTTACGTGCACTTTTCAGGCCGAGGCTGACACCAGCCAGCAGAAAATGCTAGGTGAAGGGAATCCTGGTTTCTGGGACTTCACATGGCAAATGCACCTTGTAGAAACCAAGCTGAGTATGTACCAAGACAGATCAAACACATTGGAAATAAAACCTTAGCTTCTTGTAGTTAAAAGTGTTGTAGTCTTGATGCCATTTAGGATGTAATGGGTGTTGGCAACTGTGTCTGGTCTAATGAGGGGAAAGAATGTACAATTCACACGGAACAGCTGTCCAAGTAGTAGATATGTCTTTAAATTAATATAGTAGAAAACACTTCACTGACAAGAGAACAAAACTTGCTGTGAGTTACTCTTGTTTACATTCATTCAGAGACTATTGGAGTCAATAAGCCACAGCTGAAATCAAGGTTCAGATGCCAGTTCTAACACATCAGCAGTACAACGAAGGGCGGTTTGTAGCAATCCAACAGCAGCGAATGGAGAAAACTCAAAGGTCTCATGCTTTGGGAATGTTCTTTGTACTGTGGTTTTGAAGAAGAAGGGAAGGGCTTCGTTAAGGGATGTAGTGTGGCTGGCCTTTGCTAATATTTTAAGATATTCCAACAAGAAGCAATCCAATCCCCATAAACAAGTCATGGAGAAGAGGTTTTGAACAGGTAGCTTTTAGGTTTTTTGCCTTTGCATTCTTTCTTTTTGTTGGAATGTGCTTGAATTAATATCCTGCTCACCACAACCATCTATCCAGAGAGAAAAATCTTTGTACTTGTTCTACTTTCTAAAGAAATGAGTAACTTCTCTGCCTTGTACTTTAGCAGATGTCTGAAAAGAATTTCATGCTCTTTGGAAAGAATAAAAGAACAAATCAGTGTGCAGGTTACAGCAATAGGGATGTTAATTCATAAGCAAGTATCTACAGTCTTTCCAGGGTTCTGGAGTGCTTGTTTTCTTTTATTAATGGCATTGAGGACTTTCTTTCTTGGTCCAAGCTCCATCTGAATGCTTTGTAGATCTTCATCAGAACATAGCATTAGGGCATCTAAATCAATTTTTTCCCTCATGAAGACTGGAAGAAACTCACCCAGCATCTGTGATGCCAGAAATACCTCAAGGGGTGTGCTCTCTGCTTCGTCATCATCCCAAATGACTTCTTCCTCTTGCCAAGGGATATTAGCACCGTTTTCAGCGTCATCTTCCCTGCCGTTCTCAGCATTTTCATACTGAAAGAGCTCACTGGACATTTTGAAACTTATACTTTCTTTCTCAGAAGACACAGTTGCAGGATTTACATCCGCAGCCAAATTCCTTCCAAATACAATTTTGCCAAGACCTGGCCGCTTGAAAATGGATAACTGACTGTCATCAGAAAAGTTTTTCTCTCCGGAGTCATTCAGCAACTCATCCTCCTCTTTCTCATCAAAAAAATGCAACACAGTTTTCCTACCTGTAACATCTTCTTGGTCATTGCCTTGTGTTTCCTGGCTCTTTGTGCTGTCAGCTGCCTTTTTTGCTTTCAATTTGAAAGTATCTTTCAGATTTTTGGAGAAAGTACCTGCATTTGAAGTAAAGAGGCTGGGCAGCTTTACTCTGGAGTGTGTACCTCTGGAAGAATTTACTGTGCCAACCTTTTCTTTCATATAGCTCCGATTCATTTCATGCTGATGTTTCTCTTGGCGCTTCTCGCATTCCTTGATTTGTTTCTCCACGTTCCTCAGAGCCTGTGCTTTAAGTCTGGAGGCCTTCTTTGGGTTCAGCATGTTCTGCTCGGTGGCAGCTTTGTCCAGGATTCTGACACACTCATTACGGTCCCTGCTGGCAGCCACCTCCAGGGGAGTGCGGAGGTCATTGTCCAGGGCAAATATATTGGCACCAAAGTTGATCAAGAAGGAAACACAGTGGATGTGGCCATTGCAGGCTGCATGGTGCAGAGGTGTGTTCCCCCAGATGTCACATTTGTCTGGATCACCCCTGAGAAGGAAAGGTAGCATACAGTGAGCTGGATCTACCCAAGCATAGTACTGCAAAGGCATTGAGCAGACATTAAACATTCAGCTTGGCTTTGCTATGAGGAGTAGAGCCCAATGAAAACGAGTCAGCTTAGCACCATCTAGAACAGTGACACACTTACAGGAGCACTGACTTTAGCTGCGTGTGTGGCATAAGCTCTAATTCCCGCCTGTCTGTGAGTTAAGCAATCTCACTGGAGCTGACTGTGAGTGCATATGTGACACCTCATAATGGAGCTAGGATATTTCCTTCATGTTATCCCAAGGTCTGGCAGGACTGCTGCCAAGGCTTGCTTTGCCAATGTCAAATTCAGGGGCAGTATTAAGAGGATTCCTCACTGCCCACAGTGACACCTATTTAATGAGCCCATGCAGTAACTTTTTTGGTAGGTAATAGGTAAATAAGTAGGACTAAAGCCCTGATTACACATTTGTCCCCATTGCTGTTAGATTAAGCTTAGATAGATGCTGTTGGCTTTTTTTTCAAACCTTTTGTTCTTCTTAAGCAGATTTTGCTCATGGGGCTTGAAAAGCAGAAGCTCATTTGAAAATAAAATACCACATCTCTTCAATTAAATCTCAAGCTAGTGAAAAGTATTACTTTCTTTTTTAACTCTTGCCCTGTCTTCACGCTGAACTTCTGCCTGCAGAAGAGAATCACTTTGAATCTTTTGACACGTGTTGGGCAGGAACAAAGTTCAGAAAATGTTCAGAACAAAGCTTGAGTAATCTTGTGACCAATAAGTAAGGCAGCCTTGGCAGACCAAAAGCTTTAATAGCTTCAGAGCCAGGGGACAAATCTACAGGAAGAATTTCTGCTCTTGGGAGTTTAAGCATTTCAATGTCTTGGAGATTTGGTCCACAGCAGCTATACAATGAATGAAATGTTACAACCCTATTACCAAATCTCCTTCAGGCATTAGTGTCTGGCTTTGAATACTTCTGAGGAAAAGTACTAACATATTTATCAAGGGCCAAATCTGAAGCATCCTTCAGCTTGAAATGCTAGTGGCGAGAGAGGTGGGGGGTCCCTGTGAAGCTGAGACACAGAGCTGCTTGCATTGAGAGACAATGGCATGTCTGAGCGTGCCAGGCTGCCAGAGCCCAGGCATTGCTACAAGGATGCGGCAGCTGAGGATCAAAGCTTCTCCACTTAGATGTATGTAAACCATGTGGATATGTTTCTGCTTTTGTGGCTCCGTTCTGAGGAACTGCCTGACTGTGACAGATTCCTTAATTCCCACATTAGCAAGCAGGCTGCTTTCTCCTGAGCCTTTGGGCTGCTGTGTCATCCATCCTGCTCAGGTCCCTTCATAGCTGTTTGTGGTTTCTTTTCTCTCTGGAGCTTGCCAGTTTTTGAGTCTCAAACAACTGGCAAACCAGAGTGCCTGTTCCCAGCTCAGTGGGGCTTTGCATAAGGTTTAACAGCTACTTTGGGTCTCAAACTCCTCTTTTCCCTACTTTCCCAAGAAAGAGGCTCGCACAAAAGAGAGCAGATCTCCTACTTGGTCTTGCCTTTATTCAAATACCTGCACAGCAAGCAGAGAAAATGTCTCTTGATGCCTGGGAAGATAAATTATTTCAAGATTAAAGGGGTTTGTTGTTATTATTGCTACATTTTTCCAAGGGCTGAATGTGTCGCAAGCTTCTGAGTCTTAAAATCTACAACCACTCTAAAGAAAACCATCCTGTATCGCCATGCCTTTGTCAGGAAGCCTCTTCAAGGAAAAGATGAATTTCTTTAAAATAATTAAAATACTTTCTCACAATAAAACGTTGTTTGACTGCAGAACAGATTGAGTGTCTTCCAAAACACAGCTTCTCCCAAGAAAACCACTGAGGCTGCAGCTGTGTGTGACAGCCACAGTTTTCTGATTGTGTCAAGAAATCTTGGATTAATATAGAGGTGAATGCATATGTTTGAAGATTATCAGGGCAATGCTGTCCCAAAGCTGTCCTCTACCAAGAAAAAGAGACAGAAACACAGTAAACAACAAATACATAGTAATTATGATCTTTGTGTCATCCACTGTGACTCCTATCACCTTGTATAGTAGAAGACATTTGTTTCACTCAAATTTTGCAAAAAAAAAAGAAAAAAATTTGTTCTATATTCCTTAGCTAGTTGTTCTGTCTTCAAGGTGTTCAGAGACAAACCTTTACTGACTCGAGATATTTCCTTGAAGCTGCCTTAATTATATGACTCAAAAAACCGTCAATCTCTGTTTTTTTTTCTTCTCCTGAGGACACAGCAGTTACCATGAAGTCCAAAGGTCTTTTTTACTGTGTTATTACAGCCACACCTGAGCTTGATGAGCTATAAAGCAAAAATCTAGTTTTATGCCACATTTTCAATTCTACTTTTAATCAAAGAAAACTCAGATGCATCCAAATAGTTGTTCAGCTTTTCCCTCCAGTCTTCTTTAAACTATTATGATTGACAATACAGGTCAACTTAATCTTCAGCTCAGGCCAGGAAGAATGTTTTATTAACTGCATCTCTACACAAGAGCAGGTTTTCCTTTATTAGATCTTATTGCAGAACCACAGTATTTTCAAAAGGTAGGCTCTGAGCAAGGGAGGATGGCAAGTGGGTGAGGAGAGTGGGGAGGTAATTACCATCTAAATTACACATTTTAAGCAGGTAGTACATTTAAATGACACCAAACAAAAATAATACTGGTAGAAAATAAACCACTAAAAAGCCTGCCTTTCCTTTTTTCTTTTCTTTTTTCCTACCACAGCTTCTGAACCAGTGTTATATTTTTAGCACGATGGTAGTTGCTAATACAATAAAAGCAGAGAAAGAACAATTTTAGATGTTACAGTCTCAGAACTATCAGTTGTGACTTGCCTCTCAAAAGCATTAAATCTTCACTGGTGTCTACTGACTGGAACTTGGAAGCAAATGGGAGAGATTTTGTTGCTTAAAGTGTGTCAAACCATACATTTCTCTATAGAACCTATTTCAAAGATATGTTATCAGCAGAGATTGTTGGCCAGCTTCTCCATGATATGGAGGCAAAGTCCCAGGGCCCTGCTCTTGCTAACTGCTCCCCCACTGATGCCGATGTGGTTTCACTGACCACATGTACAGACCTGCTTGCAGGTTCTGCTACTAAATCATGGTGGAAGAAGAGAAACAGTTCTTGACAGTACATAGAAAAAAATGACAGAGCATTAAAACCAAAACATGTTAATTACAGTTTTGAGCCACAAGCTTTTAGTAATGGAGGCTGACTGACTTACCCCCTCCGACAAATGACTTCCAGAGCTTCTAGATAGCCATGGTACGCTGCCAGAAGGGTAGGAGTCACCCCATCTTCATCTGAAGCATTGAGATCCCTCCTAGTCGCTTCTTTCAACAGGTCCAAATTGCCATCAGCCGCTGCTTTGTGGTACCTGCTCGACATTTTCAGTAACTTCTGGTTTTCCAAAGCAGCTCTGAACGATATCCAGGCTGCACAGTCACCCTCATGTTAGGGAGAGTTCATTAATGATTACAAGTTGAGATGTGGGTGGAAACGAGGAAGCAAAGTCCATCCTAGCAGATGAACTTATCTGGAACTCTGCATGGGTAACAAGGCGATGGTGCGATGAATGCTTTCATTTTCTGGAAAGTGGCTCTGCCTTTTGCTGTTCATTGTGTGTTTGACTACTTCAACATAGAGAGGATTCCTTCATCTTCTCTGTGTCTTTGCCAAATGGTTCTGGGAAAACTTCAAAATGACCTTGATCTTCAAAAAAACCTTCATAAACTTAAAAAAAAACCCCTTCAATAGACTTTGAATGTTAGGATGAGCAGGTTTCACTCTCAGTAATGAAGTATCCTTGAGTTTTGATAGGATGAAATACATAAGCAGTTACCTTTACTGGTGAAGTCATTTCTAACCTATCATTTACTGGGTTATTGTATTTGAAAATTAGCCTTCCTCTAGACAAACCTGGCATATTCATGAAGCTGTTTGGTATACACAGCTTGGTGTGAGGGTGGAAACAGACCTGTCAGGAACAGGGTTGTGTTCAGATAAAACTGTCAGCAGGTCCACAATTAACAGGCAAAACCACAGTCCAGTGTGTGATCTGTTTAAACACAGATTGCATTTCATCAGAGAATCTTAAGGAACTTGGCAAATACACATTCATCCAACAGGTACTGTAATCTCTGGTTTAGGTGCAAAAAAGTGTGCAGAAGTTCCTCAGGATAACATAGGGAAATCAAGAAATAGAAACACACTGCACCCACTGCCCCAGCCTGTGGTCCTTGCCAGGGCATTGTGGTCCTTGCTTGGGAAGAGATGTGTCCAGTCTCCATCTCGCATAATCACTTTATGCTTTAGAAACTGTTTCCCTTGATTTCAGTGACATTAAGGGCTAGCTCTACGAGTAGAAGCTTATAGAATTAAACTATAATTCAAATTTTTATGGTCAAAAGAATTACTAAGAATAAGCCACATAAAAGGTCAGTTTTAAAACAGCATCTGAGAAGAAATTGCTGAAAGATTACCTCCTGCTTAATAAAATGCTGCAGGCTATCTCTTATTCTGGTCGTATTCACAATAGCTGCCAGATAAATGTTACTTTTTTGTCAAGCTGTTTTCAATAGCTAACTGAATTAACCTGTATCTCAGAGAATCTACCCTCAGCAATTAGCAGTGAGGTTTCGTCACTTATTATGCCCCTGTTACAGAAGCAGTAGCAATTGCAAACCAACTCATTGCCCAGAGTTGGTGCAATTACTGAATGGAGTGCCACCTCATTTAGTTCCCATAATGCCACCCATGTAATATACTGGAGACCTCTCCAAATAGTCTTTGTCTCTTAATTACTTTCTCAGCCAGGGATTGAAGAGCTCTTCAGGAGCAAACTTGTATCAACATTTTTCTTCCATGAGGACAAGGAGAGTCAGTCAGAGCCTGTGACAGGTTTGAATATTTGAATAAACAAGTCTCAGTAGGACTAAACCAAAGCCCTGATTTTCCGTCATGTTATCCACAGAGACAGCCATCCCTGGTGCTATCCTGCCATCTCAGGGCAGTCATGAAGGGCTATTCGTCACACAGGCTAAACTCCAGCCCCACATTAGAAGCCAGTTTTACTGAGCCCTTTTTCAAGCTTCCTCCACTGCCACTAACACTTTTCTAATTTAAAAAATGCCATAATTTCTTCCATTTTTTGTTTAACCAAGCACAGCACTGAGTTAAATTATCAGCTACTAGAAGAAACTACCTGTTGCAGAACAAAGACAGGTATTACATATTTTATATGTTTGTGTATACATATATTAGATTAGCTGTTTCTTGATGCCATTGACTTTTATTTCTTTTCCTGAGCAGTGAAAGCTGTTTCACTCTCAAGAGTGTAAAATAATCACCAAGGCACATACTGCATATACCACTGGTGCCTGGTAGAAGAGAGAAGACAGCATTTTTCTTGCATGTTGACATTTCACATTGTTAGCTACACCCACAAAAGCGAGTTGGTGGCAAGAGAGACCTTGCCATTTTCAGGATTACTGATTTCTACTACAGAAGTATCTTCTCTGTTAATTAGTTCAGCACACAAACTGTTGATCTCAGAATTACTTTTATCATGCAACGTCTGAAAATATTGGGTTTGGGGGAAAGTTACTCTGTATGATAAGAAGAGGGAAACTGTTGTTCCACGTTTTAATTAGAAGTAAATTAAACCCCACATCAATTGAAGAGAAGATCCAGGACTTTGTAAGCTTTGTTATTATTTATGTCACAAAAATGAGCATCATAAAAAAGAAACAGTAAGAAAAAAGACCAAACAAAATCTCCATCTGTTTCTAAACTCCTGGTATTCATTCATCTTTGCCCCAGCCAAAAACCTCAGCTTAAAATGCGATAAATGATTCAGCATCAAATGAGCTAAATTTCTCAGTCTGAATGGAAATTTTTCTTTTGAGACTCAAAATTGTGATCTTTTAAAACTCCCTGAGTAGTTAGAATGAAGCTTTTCTTTTTGGATTTGAAAAGAACTTCAAAACCATTCCACTTCCAATTCAAATGTCTTACCAGGCTCAGGAGAAACTCTGTTGTGGTGCTACATGTTGTTGTAAGCTAATGAATTATTTAATTAGCAATGTGGATTTGTTGTTGGGTTTTGCTGTTTCTGTGATTTTTTTGAGAACTATCTTAAGGTATTGCCAGCTAAATATATCATCTAGATTGAAAGACTACAGCCTCATTAGTTACATTGTTCTTGATAACCCAGAGCCCAGCCTGAGCAGTGATGTTTTTGTGCCATCTGTTTTGCATAGGTATTATCCAGCACATTTCCTCATCACAACTTTCATAAGCACCAAATGTGGCATGGTAAAGGCTGTGCAAGGGGAGGCAAGTGAGTATCTGCTTGCCTAATGAGATCCTTGGAACTAATGGGCTCAGAGAAGAATGAAGTGAGTCACTCGGGGTAATTGTGGCTACAAAATTCAGAGATGACGACAACATTGAAACAACCATAAAAGCTTATTTCTTCATGCTTTAGTGAGACGAAGCTGCTGTGCCTGAAGACATTGTTGCTGGATGTGCTCTTGAACAGCCCGTTCCCACAAGCGGGTTGAGTGTGACCCAGTCTGTGCTGCCCCAGACTCGTCGTGACATGATTATTGTTCAGCTGCATCTGTGCCTGAGTCAGGGCTCCAAGGGCAGCCCTTGCACTCTGCCTGCACGTGCCATTTCAGGAGCCAGGCCCTAATCAATAGGGAAATACACTGAAAATAGAAAGGCAATAAAGCGAACTCTACCAAAGCCCTGTCTCATCTCACCTGCACACCTCGATGCCCAGCCATACTGGCTGCATAAAATCAGACTGGGAGGCTTCTGTAGGGCTGGAAGCAGTGACATTTTCTATTGTATCATAGTGACATTTGCAATAAGTTTTTTTTCTAGGAGTGCTCAAAAGCAGATATCCTGACCTGACATTTGAGCTGTTTGCATTTCTCAAGCTTTTTCCCTAGGATTCTTTTTTTCTTGCCCCCATAATACAATCATCAGGGCTACAACCAGTCCCAAGGAAAGCCATGTTGAGATCACTGATGTCTCAAATGCTGTCCTGCTGACAGCATGAGGGACAGGAACAGCCATAGCCCACAGAAAAGTGCATCTATGCTGAGGTGATTTCTGTGTCCAGAGATTATGTGCCATGGAGGTGTTCAGCACTGTTCCAGGGCAATGCCTTTTTTTTTTCCCAAAGGTAGAAAATCAAACAAGTGAAAAAGAAAAGAACTGAAAGAGGAGATCTTGCAGAAAAAAGTATGAAAGCCATGGTGACAGTTTTGTCTTTCAGGGCATGAATTGGCTGTTTACCTGTAATTCAGGCCATAGTTATTGTTACAGCTTTCAACAGCTCAGGTGAAATGGCCATGCTTTCTCTGTAGCTTAAGGTGCAAATACAGACATGTCAACTGAAGCAACAGCTAAGTATTTTAGCACATCCTGATGAATTGCATCTGAAATCAGAAGCGTTGGAGAAGCTGAAAGATAACATAAATCAGATTTCTTTCTTTCTGTGCTGCTTCCCTACACGGTCCAACCAAAACTCCAAAGACCTTCCAGTCTGAAGATCTGATCTAGGAATTCCTTTTAGGAAGATCCTTCTAGGATCTTCCTTAACCTGATGCTCATATTTTCCTCCTAATTATATCTATATCAGCATTGAAGTTTTGGCCATACAGGGGAACAAAATATTCTCAGTTATATTCAAATCTGCCAGTGATTTTAAACATCAGAAAATGAAAGTGGCACAGAAATCTCTTTATAAAAAATGAACTACGAAATGATGTGATTTTTTTCTACAAAACATGTGGTAAGGAAATAAAAGGAGCACAACATCAGAGCAAAACAACCCCACCTTAAAAATAGAGGAAAACAGTAATACATGACAAAGACTTAATATAGCCTTGAGGTCTCCTGCACTCCCTTCACAGCTAGTAGCTTGCAACTCAACAAGTGTCAGGTGCAAGCTGTTTGTCTCCTGGGCAGCAGAAAGGCTACACCTGTGTGGAGCATGAACCAAGTCCTATATAATCCTCCTTGGGAAGGCAAAGAACAAGCTGGTGGTGGCAGTGAGAAGATGGGATTGTTTGTGAGACAGCACTCCTTGAGTAACTCAAAGATGTGGTGAGTGGGGTTGGAGATTGGGAGCAGGTTTTGTTTCTTTTCTTGCTGTTCTCTCATTTGGTCCTCTTTTTCTTGCAGGTTGCTGCTCCTATTTGCCTTTTTGCCACTTTTAGCCCCTTGTGCTGGTAGCCTGGAGGATCAGGATCTCTTGGGTAACAAGAGACTGGGACTAGTAGGGGTGTGGATGTGGGTTTTAGGTTTGCAAGGCATCGAAGGAGCTCTCAATTTGAGCTAGGTAGCTGGAGGGCTTGCAGGGTATGTGTCTGCAGAAGAGAGATGGTGGATCTAATGGTGATCTTTCCTTTCCAGAGAGTGTGACTTGTCATGGGAATAGGATGGAAGTTGAGTTTTCCAGAGAGATTGGCAACTCTTCCTGGCATGTGTGTGTTGTTGGTATGTATTGCTACTGCCATGGTCCTTTTTGCTGTAGTCTGAAAGAAGGTAACTGCTTGCAGGACTAACTTTCCACCTTCTCCCCAGATGTGGATGGTGAGGAGATACTGTCCTGTGACCCTGCTGTGGATTATGAGAGGATTTTACTTAGTGTCCCATTTGTCAACTGCACTAACCTGGAGGTAAAAAGCTCTTTGTGCTGTGATGGAGCGTGGAATTCTTTTTCTTTTTCCCTAGCCAAGAGTGGGTTTAATAGGGATTTCTAGTTCTAACCTAGTTCTAACTTTCTTCAAGAGTGGAAATACTTAGGCTCCTGAGAAGTTAAAACTTTTCTGGAAGAGGAGTTCATGCCAGAAGCTGTGGGAAAAAAAAAATTACCAGAATATGTGTTTGTTTAACTGTGGATTAAACCCCCTCAGACACTGCCCTATATATTGTGTTCTGCAAAAGAATTAAGCTACCTTGAAGGATATATTGTAGGGAGAAGGACCAGACTCAAGCATTTCAGAGCACCACCTGATTTACACATATTTGCTGACAGAGCAATTAGCAACATGTGCTATTCATGGGTGTTGAGGTGGAGTAATGGGAGGCCAACTCCAACTAGCCTCAAAACCAGAGGCTTTACTGGTATCTATTGCATTTTAAGGCATTTGGAATACCACAAGACTCCTGGTTTTAGCAGTTTTTGACTTGTTTCTTAAACAACTTAGGCTCTTCAGTCTGCTAGTCCTTGAAGTTTTCTTGACTCTTATATTTTTCTCAGTATCTTCTGCTCTGCATCCTAAGCTTATGACCTCATGCCTTTCTAGGGAATTCATTTTCTCTGGAGTTGTTACTTTAAAAATTACTTTGCACTCTTACAAACACTTTAACTCTGAAGTTAGATTTTCATCTCGATGTCTTCTAGTTGTAATCATGCTGTGATGAGTACTGATTCCTCTTTTTAAATGCTTCTTGCCTACAGCATGGTCAGCACCAGCTAAGACTGAGGCTGATGGTGAATGACACAATGGGAGAGGAGATGAATGTAACCTACAGTGCTCACTGCAATAGTACTCACGAAGATGAAATCGTTACTCCTTTTTTTGGTGCAACAAACTGTACCAAAGACTTCATGGCAGTAAGTAGAGAAATGTGGGCAGCTGTAGATCCTACTTGCAGGATGGCTGTGTCCTGGAACTGTGTGGCTGGGATCTGCAGGATGCTGAGGCAAGCTCTAGCCAGCTTCAGGGAGGTCTGTTGGCTGCATGTCTGTCTCGGCATAACCACTAGCTCTTTGAAGAGCTAGTTTGCAAATGGTCATTTATGATGCACATGGTTGGGCACCAGCCCTATGGTGGGGGAAACTGGGATACTGGTGCCAACTGTCTATTTTGGAGAACTACTGTAGAGTTTTTTTTCTCTAAGTTGTGGAGTTGACTGCTGTCCATGTGGTCTAACCCTTGTACTGTGTTTCAGGCTACTTTCCCAAGACTCATTCCAGGCATCAGTGATGAGCATTTGGTATGTGTTTTCTGTCTTGCAAAGGAAGGGTGAGACAATGCCTGGGTTTTGGATTTAAGCTAAGCCTAATGCCTCCAAGCTGGAGTAGTTCCCTTGCTGGGGTACTTGCATCTTGTTGGGAGAACTAGCTCTCTGAAATCAGTATAGAGAATTTGAATATGAAACCTGTTAGGCAGTAGCCCTACAGGGTAAATAATTGTTATGCCTTGCTGCTCCTGTGTGGCTGTGCCTTCCTCTCCTCAGCAAGGATCTCCTGTTCTGCAGGTTCCAGAAACTCCAATGACCTGGTCTCTGTCAATTGATGATGGAACAAGAATACATCAGTTGAGCCTTGGGCAAGCCATGCAGCAAGGCTATAATTTTATAGCTGATGGTCATAACCTGATCTTTCAGGTGGCCTTTACTGCCACTGGTGTTGTCTCTTACAAGGTAGGTACACAAAGAACTGGCCCAAAGGAGACACCTAGCCTTTTCTATAGCAGTACTGTGTCTCTCCTTTAGACCTGTGGAAAGCACTTGCTGGTTTTGGCCAGAGCTAATGTCAAGCTGATGCAGTGCTGTGCCTAGCTCATGTGGGTAAAATTGTTTGTGCTCAACTGTCACTGAACTGCCCAGCCCTATAAAATAGAGTAGCACAGTGTGCAGCTCAGACAGCAGCACAGCTGATCTGCATCTTCACAAGCAGAATGCTGGCTATACCCTGTCCTGTGAACATTGGAATGGCAGTCTCAGGAGCAGATACAGGCAGATACAGCAGATACATTTTTTTGAAAGGGTGGTGAGATGGGAAGAGAACTGCTGTTGCAAACATGATAGCCACAGTCTGGAACCAGATGTAGTATGTGGCCCTGTGGGGTTGGTTTTATTATGAGCTGAGCACACTCTAATAGAGCTCTGTTGTCTCTGTCAGCATAGTGATAAGGTGCTCTACACTGTGGCATTCCAACTCATGCACGGCCCTCCTGAACGTAGACTGACTGTGGAGTCAAGAATGCTTTGTGCACCAGGTAACGCATGGAGCAAGTCAGAACCTGGCCTGTTTCTGGTCTGGGGAAACTGGTGCTGTATGTAACAGAGTTGTTGTCTGCAGGACCAGCCATCTGTAATGCAACACACATGACTATTGTCATCCCAGCCTTCCCAGGAACTCTTATGGCTGTGGGTGTAGAGGATAAAACCATTCCCATGGAAGAGCTTCAGGAAAATGGAATTGCTCTGGACACGGAGAAGGGAGTCAAGCTTCATATTAGCAACGGAGTCCTGAAGTCCAGGGTGAGTTCTGAGCCTCATGTCACCAGGAGCTGGTATGATCACAGTTCCTTGGTCCTCGCTAAGAACCAGAGCACAACAGCTCTGACCTTGACTAAGCACCTGTCAAGACAACTGTGTGTCCTGTAGCTGGCTGAGGGCAGTTGTGAATAAAATGAATGCAGTCTGACTTAAAATAGGCTGACATACTTCATGAAACTCAAGTTACCTTTGAATTATCTTTGTAAAAACAGATGCAGGTTGAAGTGTCCCACTTGGAGTGGGTTAGTATTTGACAAGTCTGAAGCAATACAAGTTAACAAACTAGCTTAGTGTGAAGAGCACAACGGCCTCAGGACAAACTGAAACATACAACACATGCATGTGTTAAAATGCATTCTTGTCATTCCATTTCAAGACAGTAACTCTTTGTCTTTCAGCTACATGGGCAGAGCTGCTCAGGGCTTCAATCCTATATGTCCTCTTTGAAACTGGCTTTTGATTTCTATGGGGAGACTGTGGCAATGGTGATGCATCCTGAGTGTCCCTGTGACCAGCGCTCACCAATAGGTATGTGACTTCTGCAGTGGACTTGGCTCAGATAGTAATCCTTTAGCATTGTTTATTTTAGAGCTAATCCTTCACAGGGAAGTATATTGCTAGCCAGAGCACTGCTCTTGGCATATTAAGCTGTCCCTGGCATGACAATATGGCTGCACCTCTGTTTCAGCTGCTGTATGCACCCAGGATGGGTACATGGATTTTGAAGTCCTTGCTGACAGTACTATACCACCGATAGACTTGAATACACTTAGGCTCAGGGATGCTGCATGCCGACCAGCCTTCAAGTCATCTTTGAATGATAGGGTTTGGTTTCATGTCCCACTGAATGGATGTGGGACCAGGTATTGGGTAAGTGTAGCCAGAGTTAATGAAGAGGAGGGCTTTATGCATTGGGAATGCCCTGACTAATGCTGTTACCTCTCATCAGTTTGATGGGGAGAAGATTGTTTATGAGAATGAGGTGAGAGCATTATGGTCAGACCTTCCACCACGCAGGATCTCGAGGGACAGTGAACTCAGGTATGTCTGGAAACCTCTTTGAGTAATACTTTGTTCTGCAAATCTTATGTGTGGAACTCAGACTTATCTGATCCTTCCTTTGTTACAGACTAACAGTCCTGTGCTCCTTCAGCAATGGTGATGCCTCCCTCACTATAAGGGTGAACAACCTTCCTACTCTGGCTGCTTCAATGAACAAAGGTCCCCTCTCCTTAGTTCTTCTAAGCTACCCAGGTAATGCTGATTCTGGGCTCAAATGGCTTGGAAAAAAACTAGACCTTGTGGGAGGGAGGGTGTGAAAGTAAACTGTCCTGGTATGTGAACTTCTAGTGACCTAATGTGCTTCCGTATTACTTGAGTCAGTTGCTTTAAGTCTGTGACTCTAAGACAAACTGCAGCTGATGGTCTGGCTGTTGTTGAAGAGCTCCAGACCCAGGGGTTTCTTCAGGACTCTTTGCACACTGAATTGTCTAAAAAGGCTTTTGGTTGTTGCAGAGGACTCATACAGGCAGCCATACCGTGATGACCAATACCCAATACTAAGGTATCTACGGCAGCCCATCTTCCTGGAAGTTCAGGTCCTGAACCGCAATGATCCCAGCCTCCATCTGGTATTGGATGACTGTTGGGCAACAGCTTCACCAGATCCAAGCTCTCTTCCCCAGTGGAATATTGTTGTTGATGGGTAAGTGCCCTGCCAGACAAATAAACACACTTATGGTAGTGGGAGGGAGGATTCCCTAGCTCTCGACTGCACTCTCCTCCCCTTAAGAACAGAGTCCCATGCTCAATGGCTTTGAGGTGTCTTGGTATGCTGGAACCTGTAGGAAGACAGCAATACCTCTACCTTGATCTTTAACCTGCTGTTTAAAAGAAACCCAAACTTCCTCTCCCTTGCTGTCCTAACTTGATTTTTGCCTACTGGCAGGTGTGAGTATGACCTGGACAGCTACAGGACTGTGTTTCATGCTGTGGGGCATGGTGTCAGCTATCCTAACTACCGCCAAAGGCTGGAAGTCAAGACTTTTGCCTTTGTTTCTGGTGCCAAAGCCCTTCCTGGCCTAGTAAGTGACATTCTCCTTACACTTAGAGCACTAAACAGGAGCAGTTGTCTCAAAATGAGTGGACCTCTCATTCTCTGTACTAGGTATACTTCCACTGCAGTGTTCTGATCTGTGATCGTTTTCAACCAGACTCTCCTTTGTGTATAAGAAGATGCCCTAGGCCATCTAGAAGCAAGCGAGGTAACGTGCAAGCAGATCTTAAGTTGTACTGACCCAAGATAACATGCTGTGCTACAGTATTCACCTTTATGTTACTGTTGTAGGCAGTGGGATGCTACGTGAAAACTCTGCAATGGTGAGCTTGCAGGGTCCTGTCCTCCTGGTGCCAGAAGAGTGGTCTGCAACCAAAGGTACTAAGCCAGTGTGGTGCTTATGCATGTTGCTTAGATTTAGTGCAGAGCTGTCTCCACAAACTACCTTTCTGCTGTCTTTATAGGTAGCACTCCCTTGAGCAAGGAGGTATGGGCTGGCATTACAATGACTGCTGTTGGTATTCTCTCACTGGTGGCCACAGTGCTTCTAGTTTTGGCTCTTCTTAAATGCCTAAAGAGAAGAACATCCATGGTAAATGTGGTATCTTAATGTGTTTTTTTACAAATAAACTTGGAGCAGAAATGTGACTGCAAGTCTTCTGAGTTGTATAGCTGTGGAGTTATTGTTGTATAGCATTCAAGGAACTAGGCTAAGGTGCACGTATGTCTGACTGAACAGTGGTACCACTCTCAATGTCTTTGGTTGGACTTCTACTGTCACTTAAACAGCATATAAGTGAGGTATCTATATTGTAACTTTCCAGATAGTAAAGTTTTCCCATCTAGCTCAGTTAAAGGGAGAAAGGGAGCATGGTGGTACTGGGAACTGTTCTACCTGTAAGCCTTTAAGGCTTGCCTGTAGAGGAATATTAGTGTTACAGAAAGGGAGGCACAAAGGCAGACAGTTCATAATAACTGATAAGCACATATGCATTTTAGGCTCGGAGTTTGGAAGCTAAAACTCAAACTTGAGTACTTCTCTAAGGCTTTTTCTGCAGGATTGTACTGTATTGCAGGTAGTGGTCAGCCAGGGATAATGGGGTGCTTTGAAAAATGATAGCTTAAAATCAATAGCTTATCTAAGGCTTGTGAGTAGGCTTGTTCATTTCTGTTCTACTCTCTTGGGCTCTTAGTCATCTTATGTGATTAACTTTAACCTTAATTATGGATTGCAGAAAACACTTGTCTACGGAATCCACTTCAGATTTGTTGCCTTTACTTTTCTTGTGACTTTCTGCTACCTGTCAGGGTACAGTATGTTCAGTGTAGCACTTGAACTCTGTTCACTATTCATCTATCACATATTCTTTCTTCTCTTAAAGCCAGATCTTCAGTGATGAGATATTAATGATGACTGTAACATAGAATTTTGAGTGCTTTTGTTCTGAAATCTCCTATTGTTGTGTTGTGCTCTTACTGGGCTTTGCAGATAAGCATTTCAAAAAGGAAATTATCAGATGCTTTTGTTCACAACTGTAACTGTTCAGTTGTGTGTTTTTATAAAAATCCATCTTGTATCAACATCAGCATATGCAGCTCTTCCAGCTGCTCTTGTAAGTGTGAGCTCTGTGCTGCAGCTGGGGACTGACAATGTGGCTTAAATGCTGGGTGTTGCTAGCAGTTTTAGTTTTAGAACTTTACTGTAGAAAGAACCCCCACCTTTCTCCTTCCTATGTGACTCAGAATTACAGAAGATCTTTTGAGGAGTGTTTTATAGTGAAGCTGGAGCCTGCCTCTTAACACAGCAGGCTTGAGGTACGTTAGGAAAACCACAGTGGAAAGGACGCCTCCTGCTGCCAGAGCTCATCTGGTGAACAGCTGTTCCAAGGGCACTTCACAGGAGTGCTCAGGAGTGTGTAATTTTTGGGTCTTTGAAAAGTGAGGGATGAAGAATATGGGAGCAGCAGACAAAACTGTCTTGTTAAAAACACATACAGAAGAATTGTATTGATGGTTGGAAGAGAAGCTGTTCATGCCTGGTTTTCCCTTCCTCCCCCTGCTTAAGAAGAAATTGGATCTTAGAGGAAGGTGTATAACAAATATGTAAGTTTCTATCTCTTGGTTACATGCAAATGTTTCTAATCTGTACAGAACCTGAAACTTTTTCAATTACTGTGTCAGAATAGTCTATAAAGATTTCTCATGTGCCTTTTTGGTATTTGCACTATTCATATACTTTTCCTGACAAAGCCAAGCTTTGGATTTGAGATGTTGCCCTTCTCTACTTGAATTTGGAAAACATTCCTGTAAGTTCATAGGGAAATACTGTGTAACCATATAAAAAAACCCAGTGTTTAGATAGCCAAGCAGGTTTTAACGTCATATTTAGTCTACAGGCAAAGAGAATGGATGGTTCAATACTACCTTTGCATTAATTCTACTTGATTTGAAGGCTGATTGTGCCACACTAACTCCATTTATATTGCAGTAGACTTGCAGTTTCCTTATTTCTGCTAGATTACAATGGATTTCCAGTCCCCTAGGACTTAATGGGGACAACTGTTAAACTGAATGTTGTTTCAAACTTTCCTACCCCTGCAGTCACCAGTGTCAGTTTCTGTGCTTATTGCCTTTGTGTGATTTATTCCTTTTGCTTTTTTTTTCATACAAAAATACTAATTTTTCAGGGGCAACTACCCTTCTGTAGCCAGAAGTGAAGAAACTGCACTAAAATAATGAGAGATTCTTCAAGTGCTGGGTTTAGTGAAGTTCAGTGGTACTTCCCTTTCAAACACTTACATGTTTGCTTTAAATACAGTTCCAAATATGTTGGAGATCCTTCATCCTAGAGCTGGTAACAGAGGGAAAGTGTTCTGGTCTTTAGAGACTTCCTTCATCCTTGAGTCACACAAACACCTTAGATCTTTAGTTTTACTGTTCCCTAAATGGATCCTGAGACTTTTCTTTCGTGTAACGTAGCAAGAGACGTGATTGAGCTCAACTTCAGCAGGGCAAAATACACAGTAATTAGTGTCTTGTTAAAAGGTCAGTGCAAGTCTTCAAAATGTCACTGTAGTTCCTCATTGCAGCTTTCAATATAGACAAGGGCAGTAATACCTGCTCATGTAAGAGTCCATTTGAAGTGAGGCAGTTTCAGTCATGCAATTATCCTTTTTATTTTGTATTCTGTACACATTGCTTTAAACAGACAAGGAAAGGAGGCATAAAAATACAGCTACATCTGACAGAATGGAAAGAATTGAAAGCACTGTGATGGGTTGAGAGCAACAGCCTTAGGTTAAGTGTTGTCTGGCAACTTCGTGTAAACAGAGTGATGGTAACAAGTCCAGTTCTGTTTTCTGTGCATGCAAGGCTTCAGATCAAGCCAGTGGACCACATCTTCTAATGTTAGTGAAGCATATTGTGCATAAGTAGCACAGGGCTGGGGGGTCCTCTGTCACAGCTCCATGCCCCTTAATCTTTATTAAAGGTACAACAGGGTACATTTCAGGGTACATTTTTCTAAATGGTACTGAACATGATCATTAGAAAGGCTTTATGCTGTTGTGCACAGTTAGTGTCAATAGAAATACAATGAAACTATACATTTCACATTTGAGCTATTTGTTTGCAAGTCAATCTTACTATCAGCAGCCTCCTAGGGGTTGGGGTTGAAATGATTACTTAAGTGGTTTGCTGGACAATAGTCTACTATGCTCCGGTCTTGTTGACTTAACAGTTGGATGGAATATGAAGTATTTCTACAAAAGCTAGAGAAGTGGTGCTTGATGAAGAGTGATTATGTACTTGGCAGTACATAGTACTTAACTGTATGGGTTTTTAGCTCTTCTGAGACAAATAAATAAGACTCATCCTTAACATTCTTCCATCTTCCTCCTCATTCCTAACTGGGACAAAGTTGATGCACGTTCAAGAACAGAAGTGCTTCTTTCCTTCTCATTACTGGATGGAGTTTGAGCCTCTGTTCCAGGCTGATATATACTAAATAATACTATATTGGCTGTTAAAAAACAAAGCTAGCCAACATCCCCCTGAAGTACTTTCTGTATAAGTTATAACTGAGTCTGGAGACTTTTTTTTTTTTTTTTTTTTTTTTTCTAGTGAGGGTATTTAAAATACCTCACCTCTGCTCCTTTTACTAATGATAAAAGCTTTACTTTTGCTCTCAGACTAGGAGCACCAGAGACAGAAGTCATACTAGTTGAGGAGATGAGACACAGAGGCTGAGCACTGATAACCATTCAGANNNNTTTTTTTTTTTTTTTTTTTTTTTGCTAGTGAGGGTATTTAAAATACCTCACCTCTGCTCCTTTTACTAATGATAAAAGCTTTACTTTTGCTCTCAGACTAGGAGCACCAGAGACAGAAGTCATACTAGTTGAGGAGATGAGACACAGAGGCTGAGCACTGATAACCATTCAGATCAAAAGGAAGGTGGTTCTTGCCCAGTTCCTGTCCCTGACTGATATTGTCTGCTTAGACTGTCAGACATTGCATGTGAGATCATAGAATCATAGAATGGTAGAGATCTGGCTCTAGTTTCTGAAATCATTAACTCTATAATTCTCCCAGGGTGGCTCATTTCTCAATGAAAAGAGAATATATTGATGTTGTAGGAGAAGTTTGAATACTCCTGTACCTTCCTTAAGTCAAGGAAAACGGGGGAGTGCTTTTACTCTAATTTGTAATTTACCTTGGAACTCAGCCACATACATTCCTTTCCTATTCCTGGGTGACTGATAATGCTTCTCACTTCCCTGTTAAAGTGTGGTAACTGTGGGAGTTTTAAGCTCCCTTTAAAAATTCAAAAAGATTACTTTATTGACTTCAGGCCTGATCTCCTCCTCCTGCCACACAGGAGGGTGAGTGGTAGTGCAGCGAGAAGAGGCATAAGAAAAGAATCGGTGAACCTGTTGCATGTAGAACTGATACTGGAGCATCTGCAGCTTGGGCTCAAGAAACGTCTTCAAGAACTGAAGCAAAGTTGGGTGCTCCAAATCTATTTTAAAAGACCTGGTACTTTTGGGGTCCTCTAGGATGTAGCAATCCCTATTGCTGTAATGCTGTAGCCCATTGAGGCATCAGTGCTCATCCAGGCACGTTTGTCTGAAGCAAGGACCCAAGAGCTATGTCCTTGGGCTTGGGTAGATTGAGGACTCATCTGGGAATGGTGCCACTTGGATGGGAAAGGCTCCTTTCACTTTCCTACTGGGCTGCTGCTGTTCTGTAGGAAGCTGAGAGTACCTGACAAAACGGATTGGCCCCATCTCCCTGGCTAAGGACTTCTTAGCTCTACTGTAATATTTAATAATTAAAAACTCCAAACAAATCAACCTACACTCTTATTTAAGGGATGGCCTTACTGTCTCCAGTAAAAACACCTAGTCTATGCTAACCTAGCTTTATCATATTCCTATCAAAAAACACGCTGATGTGGTGATGGCACAGCACTGAAAACAAGTCTTATTAAAAAGATGTGGTGAGAAGCTTTGACATGACAGTGACCAACTGATAAATACGTAAAGGTCAGGGCATCAGGAGTGAAACTGTTCTGGTTACCTGCTGGTAACTGAGAATTCATTGCTTTAACTCCCGTATAAGTGCTGATGACATAATGAATCATATAATGAAAGATTGATTTAAAACAAAGAAATGGTTCAGGCAGAGCCAAACTGGGCTGGGATAAACTTAGTTGCTTCAGTATGTGCTGAATTAATTAAGCAACGTCTGCTCCCTTCAATAAAATATGAGTGTGAAGGAAATTCAGGGAAGGGAGTAGATTCCTCCAACTGTATATCCACGTATGAGCTGTAGGCTAAAGCTTTTGAGTGTTGTCAGTTAAAATGGGTGAAAAGTTGTTGGAGCCAGTCTTGCCTCAGGGATTGCTGGCTATGTGGATTTGTAATAGCTGTTGGCTGAATTAACATACCATTACAATAAATGGCCTCTGGATATGTGAAGAAGTAGAGATAAAGATTCCCCAAATTAGAATGCCTGTAAATAATCACAGGTGGCTTTCTTTATTTGCAATGTTGATGTTTGTTTGCTTCATAGGAGAAGGGATAAATTGTTAACTTTTAATTTATTAAAGTTAAAGCAAGTTGTGTTATTCTTGATAAAGAATTTGGCCTTTATGATCCCTTAAAATATAAAAAGACTTTTAAAGCAGCTTTAACTTGATCTACTGCAAAGAGGTAAATGTTACTTGAAAGCACAAGCATGTAGAAACTGCTTTTGTCTGTTTTTCTGGATGTAGAAGCCTGCTATTAGTAGAATAAGAGTGTTTTAAAACTAAATTGTAGTGGTCTTGGTTGTCACATGCAGCAGAGATTTTTACTGCCAGAAAATGGATGCTCAGTGGTCGCTGCTGTCAAGTTTTTCTAAGGTTGCGCAAGATGAGGACATGAAAAACTTAGGTTAAACAATATGCTTCAAGATGTGTATTTGCTGCAGGATTGTTACTAGCTGAGGAAATGCAACAATGTTATGCATGTGCACATGATACACTACTAACAGTGAGAAATTATTCTGTGTTCTTTTCATGAATGTAGATAAGATCTAATTTCCACTGCAAAGCAACTTGTTGACTTAAATACCAAAGTTAAACAGTAGCTATCACTGTTCTTCCCTAACAAGATGGTATAGAACTGTCAGTGACTGCGAATCATCAGTCTGGTTCCTTTTAATTTAAATACATTTGTGAATATTTGCTGGGTTTCTTGGCAATTGTTGACTCTGGCAAACAGGCAGTTTTGTTGGTTCTGAAGTGACAGAACATTGTTGATGTCTTACCCACTGTTAAACACGTCATGGAGCTGGTGTGTGAGAGGAGATGAAAACATGATTGTTCTATAGTTTAAAGTCTTTGTAGAGCTTGTGATGCTCCTGAGCCATATTTCATGAAAAAAAAAAAAAAAAAATCTAAAGCAATCTCAATTCCTTCTTTACTCTTAAAGCAAGAAATAAACTCCCTGGTCTACCTACTGTTCTGAGAGGTCCCCACATATGGGAATAGGTCAGTCATAGGTGTCAGGGAAGATGTGAAATTGAGCCTAGTGCCAAATAGAGCTTTTGCCCAAATGGTGCTATGACTTTGCAGGCCAAGTAAAGGTCCCTTCCATGTGAGATGTGATGTGTAGTGCTCCCCTGCCTGCCACTGTGTGTGTTTCTTTAGGAAGGAAGAGTGGCTACTTATGGGAGCATACTCAAATTAATATGGCTCTTGCTACCTGCCAGAGATGGTCACCAAATGCAGTAGTGGCTGTCCTGACTCAGTCCCATCCTCCCGGATGCTCTTGCTCCCACTTGGAGAAATGTGTCCTGCAGCTGCTGGCCTCACAGGTACCCCAAGCCGCCTCTGGGAGTTTTGGCCCAGAAAGATGTAGATGAAGGGGTTCAGACAACTGTTGGCATAACCCAGACTGATAGCCACATTGTAGGCATAGTAGAAAGGCAGTGTGGGGTGAGTCATGGCTAGCTGGGCCAGTTGCAGGATGTGAAAAGGTGCCCAGCAAATGAAGAAAGCCAGACAAATAGCAATTGCTGTATGGGTCAGTCTCTTGGTTCGAGCCCTGATACATCTTTGGCTCATCAATGCTTCTGAGGACCTGGCCATCTTGAACAAAATCCTCCTGTAAGCCACTGTGATGAGGGCAAAAGGGATGGCAAAGACCAGGAAGAATTGATAGAGAGTATACCAATAAATGTCCCTCTGGGGATCTGGCAGAAGGATCCCACAGCCTAGCAGTCCCCTAGGCAAAGGGATGAGCTGAGCATACATCCACACAGGTGTGATGCTGAGGAAGGAAAGGGCCCAGAGCACACAAATGACAAAGATTGCCACTGGGGGCTTCCTGAAGCGAGTGGAGGTAAAGGGGTAGACAGTGGCCAAGTAGCGGTCGATGGACATAGCAGTGAGGATGTAGGTACTGGTGAACTGGCTGTTGGCACCCAGGGCAGTGATGATTGTGCACATTGTCTCCCCAAAGTGCCAGGCTCCATTCCCTAGCAGCTGGTGGATGAGGAAAGGCATGCCCAGGAGGAAGAGCAGGTCCACCATGGAGAGGCTGATGATGAAGATATCTGGGACACTACTGCTAGGGCCAGATTTCTTTAAGACTGTACAGATAACCAGGCTGTTACCAATGATGCCCAACAGGCAGATAATGCCAAACAGGGTGGGCATGATGAAGCTGCCATAGCTCATCCTGCTGGGGTCACCTGCAGAGACAAGTGTAGGCAGGAAAAAAGTCAGTCAGCTGTGCCAAAACCATGGCTGAGGACATGCTTTGTAGATATTGTGGCTTTTAATGGACAAGGAGTGCTGACAATGCAAGCAGTAACTGATTCCTCAGGCATGGGTGAGGTGAAGTGCTTTGTGGGGCTGAGGCACTTTCTCAGCAGCTGTCACAAATATACATGTTAAAATGTGTCTCTAATCAAATGTACATATAACCCCCTCTTCACTTGATGTACACAAACACACATATTAAAAAGAAAACGAAAGGAGCACCACTCTGTATATCATTCCACACATGCATTTAGACTCTTTCAAAGGCACCTGTATACCATGAGTGTTTCAACACTATTCTCACTTATGTCCAAAGCTAGGACAAGGGGCAATGGATACAAGCTGGAACAAAAGAGGTTCCAAAGAAACAGAAAGAAAAACTTCTTCCCTGTGAGGGTGAGCACTGCAAGAACCTGCCCAGAGGGGTTGTGGAGTCTCCTTCTCTAGAGACATTCAAAACCCACCTCGCTGACTTTCTGTGTGACCTACTCTAAGTGGTCCTGCTCTGGCAAAGGGATTGGACCGGATGGTCTTTCAAAGTCCCTTCCACCCCTTAAGATTCTGTAATACACCTATTCACCTCTCTGATACATTATTCAACTGTAGGGACAATAAACTCCATATCCAGACTTTTTCCAAACTATTTTGAAAGTGACTTTTTCCTTCCCTTCCCCCTGCATGCACTTAGTAGTTCTACATACTAATATATATTTTCACCTACCTCTTTAGTGCACTTACCAGGCAGAGAAAAGTTTGGAACATCCTTGGAGCTGTTGGGGATGCAGCTGTTCAAGCTCTCTGTGTAATTAGTTTTAAAATCCATCCTTCAGGAAAAATTGGTCCCCATCAGCAGCTTGAAGATACTGGTTACTCAAGCTGAAATAATAAGGCTGCTGCTGTTGTGTAGAGGCTCCTCAGAAAGCCCCTGCTCTAAGCAGAGGCTGTTGATGCAGGTTGAAAAACAGCTCCTCTGCTCCCTGCACCACCAGCAGGCAGAAGTGATGCTGGGATGTAATGAGGCAGTGCCTGTCACTGAGCGGGCAGCAGAGTGCTGGAAATAGGCTTGCAGAGAAAGCAAAATCTCATTTTAGTGCTAACAGCAGTGAACAGGATACACTGATAACTAAGCAATGAAGTTGTAGCCAGAACTGAGAGCACACTTTGCTTCCAGGTCTAATTGAGCATAAATATCTAATTTACATGAAGAACCAGGTTAACCTGAAGTCAAGTCTGCAGCAACATTTGCAAGAGTAGATTGGGGTTAATATATTTTTAGGATGATCTTGCTTCAGAATCTAAAGAGCAAAGGTATGAGCTATGGGAGTAAATCTGCAGAAAGCTCATGTTTTCTGGCTGTGCCTGTGAAGTTGCAGCACAGATTATAAACAGCATCATCATTTCTCTCTCATGACGTGCTTTTTCAATTTCAATTCCTTTTGGTCCCAAGCACAGTAATGGAATTACATGTGTTTCATTTTAGACAGATCAATAGAAGAGGAGATAAGGGAATTATTTTCAAGCTGTATTTGAAATTCCAGCAGTTTGACATGGAAAAAAAAAAAAAAGGCAAAACACTGGAAATGCTAAATAAAGGAGGTGGTGACTGTTGTAATCAAGTCACACTAATTTCTGCCTTATTTCTCTCATAAGCATTAGTCTGCTCCTAGCAGCCAGTAAATTCCTACATTGAAAGCATTAGAGAAACTAAGATTTGTAATGGGAGTTTAGACTCAAACTGTATCCTGATGATGGGGGCCAGGAGGCTGGTGAAAAGCAGAAAAGATGCTGTAATGATTAGAATGCCATTTTACGGCTCACTTTTCCTAGTCATAAAGACTTCTAGCACTTAAAAACAGTTCTTATTTCAGTACTGCACAGCTCTTAAAAGCAGGTACCAGTCCATTTGCACAAGGGATAATGTATTCCATTTACAGCCAGTGTAAAATGCCTCCTTCACCTCATGCCCCCAACATACTACCTACCTGGAGTCTCTTCAGTTGAAAATGTCAGGTTTTTTGCAGTCTGGTCTAGGCATTGGGGAATTGCTTGTAGGTTTGTTGTGGTCTAACCCCAGCCAGCCACTAAGCACCATACAGCTGCTCCCTCCCCGCCCCTCTCAGTGGGATGGGGAGGACAACTAGGGGGGAAAAAAAATGCAATTTGGTGTTGTGATAAGATCAGTTTAATAACTCAAATTTGATATTATAATAAGATAGGTATTTGTCATGATAAGGAATGTAACAAAGAGATAGAAATATAATGCAAGACAAGTGATGTACAATGCCCTTGCTCACTGATGCCTGAGCAGCAATCTGCACCTCTTCAACCACCTCCCCAGGTTTCTATATGGGGTATAACAGTCTTATGGTATGGAATAGCTCTGAGGCTAGTTGGGGTCAGCTGTCCTGGACACGCTCCCTCCCAGCTCCTTGTGCGCCTCCTCCTGGGCAGAGCGTGGAGCACTGAAAAGTCCTTCCCTTAGCATAAGCACTACTAACAATCCAAGCGGTTGTGTTTTCAGCATCACTCTCATACTACATCCAAACCACAGCCCTGTATCACCTACTAGGGAGAAGATTCACTCTATCCCAGCTGAAACCAGGACAAGGTTGCATTACCTACAGCTGTGCTGTGCCTCACTCCAGGCTGCCACACAACTGCTACAAACAACAGTCTAATTTCTGCCCCCTCTCTGATCCTCATCTGCAGTGAATGAGCAAAGCTCTACTGCAATTAACAGCAACTGCAGGTCTGATCCTTAAGTGGGGAGGACATCAGAAACGTAAAAAAGTTCGTGTTAAATGTGTTCCATATTTCAGATGGATTTCTCCAGGCTGTGTCCTGTAAACAGTATCACAGCACTAGCTTTTCTTACACAGAGCAAGTACTTTTCCTGGGTTTTTTTTTTTTTTGTTGATTTTTTTTTCCCCTACCTACCACTTTTATACTGCTCTCAACTGAAAGTTAAAAAACCAGTCTTGTTTGGCTAAAGCTTTGGAGCACCTGAACAGATAAACATTTTATCTACTTAGTAAATGATGAATGAAGCCTCCTGTTGTGGTCTCCATTCTGTAAAGCCTTCCCGTCTAACTGGAATTTAGTAAAGACCAGAGCCCTTTACGGAGGAGCATCAGGTCCCATCTGTCTCCAGCCCACAGTAACACAAGAGTAGGGCTAAGGATGATTTCACACTACTGCTGAAGTTCAAGGCTAGTTCATCACTCCAGCTGAAAAATATTGTGACCATTAATGGCCACAGTATGTCTGAAACTTCAGCTCCAGTGTGGTGTGAAACAGCATATTCATTCATGTAAAACTGAAGTATTGCAGAGTTAAGAACATGGGGGTTGGACTAGATGATCTCTAAAGGTCCTTTCCAAACCCTACCATTCTATGATAAATTAGTGTATTTTCTTTACACGCATGTGAAGGGAAGTAACCTGTAGTTTGTGTCTCAGCGATATTAGACAGCCACATTAACTGAGGAGAAGAATTCAGCTCCAAATGTAGCCTTCCTAGAAGAAGATCTGGAAGAGCTGTTTTCACTGTAGAATAAACAGACTAAACAAGATGACCTGGTTAAACAAACAGCACTTTATTAAACTAATATAGTTAGATCCTTAATGCTTAAAGACATCACAGCATTTGCCAAAATGAACACAAGTTTAAATAACATACCAGAAGTTACAGCTGAGAAGCAAAACAGGCAACTTAAATACCTACACATGACAAAATGCAAAACCTAACTGCATACCATTGGTGAGGCAATGGGAACAAGGAAGTATCCCTTCAGGACAATGCAACATGCAAAGGTATGTAAAAACTTATACCATGACCTAACTTCTGACAAACTCCCATTTTCTTGGTAAAATAAATAAAAAGCATTAGTGAGGTGTGTTTATACTGTTTTAAAAAAAGGCTGTTAAGGGTTAAAGATCAGTTTTAACATTCAAAACACATTTCTGGTGTTCTGAGCTTTGATACTCATGCATCAAAACGACCAACTGCTGCTTACAAATTTCAGAAGATACTACACCCAGAAGTCCAGTAAATGGGAAATCAAACACCTGCCTAGCCTTTCTGTCACCTAATCATCACTGACTTAATAGAAGCAGTTATTGCTACATCCCTTTACCAAATTCTGTGGAACATTCCATCCTGCACACAGACTGAATATCGCAATGCACTTCTGCTCAATTCTTATGTGTTACTTTTGCAGTGACAATGTAAGATGCATCTTGGTTTTTCTCCAGTCCCCATAAGGAGTGTACAAAGGCTGAAAGCTCAGCGAGTGAACAGTTACATTGCAAAGGTTGGAGTAGTACAATTAAGTGCCTGTGAAGGAAGTGGGGGGAAACCCACTTATTCACTCTTTCCATTATTGGCAGAAAGACCCAAGACACGACTCTGCTGTGGCAAACTTCCATTAACTTCTTGCTTCTTTACCTGTGCTCTGTATACAGGAGAGAAGAAAAGTTTTACAGTCTGTTCCTCTGTAAGATTATTACTGTCTTTTAACTTTTTGCTCAAAAAGCTGAGCCACACAAGATATAAACCTGTCTGAGACTCTTGGAACATCCACTGCCCATCTACCAGAGCTGCTCTCAAAAGACACAGAAACATAAAAAGAGCAGATATGATCTGCTTTAACATCCAAGCGGTAAGTCAAGATGACTGGTCTGTAGGTTGGGTGGTGTGTTCAGATATGCTATGGGGAAAAAAAGAAGCCTTTTCTGGAATTGCTGGGCAATGTTATGGCAGCACATGCTGGTACAGAGGCATGGAGCCCTGGAACAAATGCAAACAGTGGCTGTTGTACCATGGCTATGCCATCACAATGGCATCATAGGCTCCATTGGCAAGTCTGTGTGTCCTTGAGAGCCATGCAAGAAGGACAGCTCTGATTAAGGAGCAAATTGGGAAGGTCTAGAGGAGCACAGCTGTAATTTTTCTTGCTCTTCCCTGTGCTTAAGGAGTGATTATCATTACTCATTCCCTGGTAGATGTTTGAGGGGGCAATAGGTGGCACTCCAACACAACTTGCTAGTGCCCCTCACTCCTAGTCAGAGGCTTGGTAAAAGCAAGGCTAAGGCAACGCTGAATGAAACAGCCTTCCAATCCTAAAATACTTGCATGACTGGCAAGCCCCACATGTGCAGCAGCATCCAGCAAACCCTGTAATTTTTATTTTGGCCACACTGTCCCTTTTAAGTACCCCTCTGCCTATCCCAAACCTACAACTCATTTTGGTCCTTTACTCTGTAAATGCAGGTAAGCAGAGACAGCTGGGTCACCATGCAGAGAGAACCGCAGAAGGTTCATCCTCTAGGCAAAGTCTGCTTTGGAAGTGTGTTTTTATAACATTTAAACCAACAAGTAACCCGAGCTAGACAAAGCTGCGGTTTATTGCTTGACATCTGTTGTGTTAGCACATGCACATTTCAAGACTATTTACATTTCCTCTTCCCTAAACAGGAGGAGGGTATGTATTAACTCTCATTAACATACATACTGATGACTAGAACACGCTGCATTGCAAACCACTTGGGCAGCCAAAAGTGCTGTAGCCACCCAGAAACTTTAGTTAAACTGAGCAACAGTGGCTCATTTAGAATAAATTAATCAATCACCACAACAGTGCAGCTGCAGAGTTTAAAATCCAACCATGGATGGAGACACCACCACTCACCTTGAAGCATACCAGTAGTTGATCAGAGTTGAAAGAACAATATAACCAACGCTCAGGACTCCAGAAGCTCCCAGTGAAAGTGCCCCCAGGCCACACAGCACACAGAAGAGGGCTATGCCACCTACAGCTATTACAACACCTAAACAAAGAAAAGCAGTGTGTTGTTTAAACGAGTTTATACCCAATAAAAATTAGAGGAGCTGACATTGTACCATATACCTAGTTTAAAATCATTTGGGAAAACAGGCTTCTGCAATTAACAAGCCAGCCTCTATAAAAGCTATGCATGGTCAAGGTAACTGCTTCAGGCATATCCTGATGCCCAAGATTAGAAAGGGAAACAGGACTTCCCCTGTATAGACTACACTTAAGCAGATTACTGTTCTTATGTTAAGAGTTTCACTACTTCTGAGGCCTGAGGAGTACATAGAGAAACCCTCAATTGCTTGAACTGGAAACTCCAGAAGGAAGAAGGAAAAAGACATCATTCCTTAAAAGGGATTAAGCAGATGCATGCATGTGTACAATACCTTCCATGACTACCACGCCAATACAGGCCATAACGGCTGTTGTAACAATAAAAATCAGGAAGAATGCCACAGGAATAGCAGACACTGCAACAAACATCAGGATTGACAAGGCAACGAAAGGATGGTCATCTAAATATTGGCCAACACGAGAATCCATAAATGCAATGACCTGTGGATGAAAGAAAAACATTTCAGGTTTGGTTTTAACCTTGTCATGGATAACCTTTGGAGATCACTGCTCCTTTTAGTGAGCTACAGGCAGCATCTTTTTGTAAGTCTGCAGCTTGAACAGGGAGCAGCTGTTGCCTCTGTATTTCAAAAGCATGAGGACTTGTTGCAAAGTTAGCTAACTTCAGAGCAAATATAATTCTATCAACAGCAGACACATTTCTCTTGGACTTCCCAGTCCCATTCTTGCAGAAATTAAAATGAAAGAACAACAAAAAAGGAAAACAAGTAAAAAAAAAACCCAAACCACAGCTGAGCTGCACAGATTTCAGTGGGGTCTCCCCAGCTGTGAATTTGATCTAGAGAACAGTGTTTGTTAAGAAAAAAAAAATATATTTCCACTTGAAAAACTTATTATTTTTCTTCTTTCTGTGCCTCAGTAGTATCTGCAACCTGCTCATTTATTGAGCACAAGTAGAGTGCAGCTGTGTCTGCATCACAAAGTTGTCAGGGTATGATGTTCCTGGTAGAAAAAACAAACCCTTTGCAGTCATACCCACGCAGGGGAATTTTACTGGAGTAGAGGCATTTTCCCCCTCCCATTAAGGAACTACGTACTGTAGTTTTAGTTCCCTTTTCTTATAGCAGCACAACCATTTTGGTAAAATGTTACTCTACTAACTCAAAATGTTATACCAGTAAAACACAGAAAGGCAGGAGAGGCTTCTTTTTTTCTTGATTGCTGATGGTGTGGGAGGACAGCACTTCCCATAGGCTCCTCAGTGTTCCCTTAAAAAACAAGGCAGGGCCAATTTCCACCACCCTTCTGCCAGAGCTTTGAAGTTACATTTCTATAAATTGGGGTGTGGCATTCCAAGAGTTACGACAGGATAATGTAAAAATCACAATCCAGACCCACATTTGGGTTGCTGTAGATGGACTGCACCACAGAGTGCCATTGCTTCCGCAGTTCCTGCATCTCTTTAGACATGTTGTAACAATCCTCAGCCACGGATCGCGAATCTTCCCAGCAACCAGTTCTCACTCAAACATCCAGTTTTCCTTGAAATTAAAGTACAATTAGTTAACAGGCTCATACAGATATTTTTTTTGAAAAGGAAATAGAGTTTGATTTTTTTTTTCCAGAAACAGAGTGCAGATTTCAGAGTCTAAACTATTACTTATACAAAAGTACGTCTATTGCAGGGGTCTTGTCCCTGAAAGCTCTTCTGCAACACCCAAAGTCCAGATGCAAGGTGACTCTCACCTTCTACCTTTACAACATTAGCCCCATATATCAACTGTAAGGGTACTGAATTACCAATAAAAAGGTCAATTTTAACTATCTACATGGGCAATTTATTGCTATTAGTGCTGGAAACCTGTAACACAGTAATGAGACTTGTTTTCTTGTGAGTAGTCTCATATTCAGAGCTGAAACTATTCTCTGTACAGCTTCAAAACTTTGCCTACAAAGGCAAAATGTCTTCAAAGCTCTGAACATATTTAATTGTGACAGCTCAAAGGCAACATTAGCTCAAAAAAATCTCCCACGAAAACTGAATCTGTAGGTGCTGGAGAACCCTTAGCAGCGGAAAGCTAAAAGGCGTATTTTCCCGCTTGTAAATCCAGCCACCGTGTCAATATCCCGGTGCTACCCTCTGCCTGCATCCACGGTCCGTGCCTCTGTTCGGACAGCGTTCTGGCCCCCGCAGCGGCCGGTAAGCGGAGCCCCGCTCTCCCTGCCGCGGGCAGCGCCCGAGCCCCAGGCGTTGCCCTTCTCACGCCCCTGCCCGCGCCGGGCATTCGCACTCGAGCTCGGGCGCCGGTTTACTCGCAGCCCGCCGAGCCGCGCCGTGCCGAGCCGAGCCGCGCCGTGCCGAGCCGAGCCGCCAGCAGCACGGCGCGCTGCCGCCACCCGCCGCCCTTTCCCTGGCAGCGGGTTCCCAGGTAGCGGCCGAGCCCTGGGCCGCCGTCACGGCTTCTCCCGCCCGAGCCGAGGGAGGTAAGGGAGGGACGGCTCCCCAGTCCCGCGGCGGCACCGGCCCGTCCGCTGCGGCGGAGCGGCGGCCAGCGCTGCC